>VZRM01008172.1:1699661-1827523 GCA_013397955.1 Grantiella picta | reverse complement strand
GGGCTCGGGGCAGGCCCTGGGGCACCGAAACGTGATGGGGGGACATATTCCAATTCATCAGCATTTCAGCCCAAAAGCTTCTCTGCTCGCTCGCAAAGAAAAGGGGAAGGGGAGGAAGAGGCTTAGGAAGGGTTTGCCTCTCTTTCCCCAGGTCACACGATACAAAGCCATAAGCGTATTTGTTCCTTTCTCCCACCAAAAGTAGGTACAAAGAAGGAACTTCTCTAAATCGTTCATGTAACACGTTTTTCTCATGCTTTCTTCCAAAACTGAAGGAAGTGCTTAAGCCCTTTAAAATTCTTACTCAAATGGGGGATATTCTATTTCCTACGGATTGCAAAGCATGTTGAAAATTATTTTCCCTTTAGATTAAATCGGGGAGAGATGGCCTCCTTCCCCCCTTCAGCCCTCGCCCATCCCCCCGCAATTGTTAATATAGATAGCACCACATTTCGCGGGGGAGGGGAATGAAACAGGGCAAGAAAAGCTCAATTTCCCTGTGATATGTATCAACCTCCCATCGTCTTAAAATCATGCTTGTAAGTAACCTTTATTTCAGTCCGACCATTGTTTAAGGATGGCCACTTTTCTTTGTAATTTACATACACCACATGTAAGCCCTTAAGCTTTTCCTGTGCCACCCAGCCTCCTCTCTTCTCAAAAATGCCAGATATCTGGCTACAGCAGCATTATTGCCTCTGGTCTTGGATGCAAACTTCAGGCTTCTCTGGCCTGCATAGACCTGTGGTCACTCAAGGACCTTCTGCCACTAGTGTCCCTTGCAGGGACCTCAAGTGGCCTTACGACCTTTAGGGTAGGAAGTGGAAGCACTAGTGTGTCTCGTCTGTGGTGTTGGAATGGTGACCAACTGAAACACCTAGTCAGTTTTCTTGCCCTAGTTATATGCAGTGTAGGACTCTAGTTTTTGAGAAGATCTTACATAGATTTAATCAGTGGCTGTTCAAATCCTTAGTTCCACTAGTCATATTTTAGACACTAAAAGGTGAGTTAGAGAAAAGCATAAAATGCATTATTCAGAGGGGAAGCATGGTAGAGTCTTTAAAAGAAAAAGAATTTGTGGTCTAGTTTATGCTGTGTTTTAATACTGCCCTTGTTGTTTCTTGCAGGATGAAACAAATTAAATCGAACCTTAACCGCTCTTGCAAAATGAAGCGTGACTTTGATTGTACGTCCCTTCGTGCTGGGTTTGCACCACTGAAATGTGCTGTGGAGAAAACAAGACTGGAAAAATCCTGCCCCTTGAATTATGAGGAAGGCGTTTGTAAAACCTGTGCAGAAGAACATCAGAAAATACTCCTTAGTGACCCATACCATGCGGCCACAGGAAATTTAGTTCTTGAAGATGGAGAAAGACCCATACATAACAAAGAAAACAACCAAGTAACCCAGAGACTTGAAGAAGGTATCTGTGAAATGGAGGCAAAGGAAAGCAGTAAACTTAACGAGGACAGTGGTTATTCCTCTATGTTAAGTACTCAGTATGCTGATGCAATAGAACATGAGGATAGTTTACCTTTGGCTGGGAATCTCTTTGGCACACCAAAACATTGTCTCATGAAGAACCAAAACCAAGAACAATTTTCAAAGAAGACACTGTTGCCAGTAATCCATTATGAAGAAGTGATTTGCTCAACTTTGAAAAAAAGTGGTAAAAGAAACCTCAAGTCTTCGGCTGCTGTAGACAGAATTGTTTCTAGGGGAAAACTTGAACTTCGTAATTTAATTGGAAAGAAAATGGGGCTGGATAGAATAGACATTCTTGCTGAACTCTTCCAAATGAACCTGAAGCATGTATTAGCAAATATTTTAAGGCATCTCAGCGAGATGGATTTAGTGAAGTAAGTATATTGATGTCATTGTATTTCACTGGGAAAGGAGAGAACCTAATCAGATGCCTTAGTGTTTTAGATATGGAGTTTGTGACATTCACTCAATTTTTAGTATTATGTGTTAATATATTTAAACATAAACTGACAATGTAAGGCATGATACATATCAAGCATGTGTCTTTTCTCTAGAAGGCAGATTAAAGACTAAATCCGTGAATATATTCCATCTTTACATGAAAGAAAAAGATTACAGTTATTCTTGCTATTAAATAAATCCCTTTCCTAGGAGGCAACTGATAAGTTTGTATTGTCGTTGCAGTTTTGCCAAAGTCAGCACAACATGGCAGAAGATTCTACTAGAAGACAAATGGATTTTCCAAATGTACAGCAGAGCTGTGAAAAGCCTTTCTGTAAGTTTCTGCACTGAACCATTAATGTTTTTCTGCTATTTCAGGTCTACTCCTACCCTTCAGAGATGGCAGAAGAGTTTCTTAGGTTGAAAACTGTCACTGGAGTGTCTGAGTTTGTCCTGTTATGGTGCCCTGTCTCAAGTGTTGCTAGTGATGCCAGTGACTTTGGGGACCCCAAGGCAGGTTGGCTAAGAAGATGACCCAAGGAGAAATGCAGATGTTCTTAAGAGCTTCCACATTTTCTATGTTTCAGAGAAAGGCAGGAAGGAGACGGTCATCGCCAGCACAGCCCACTGGGCAAGCCCTAGAGAACCCCAGCAGAGGCTTGCTTGCTTCAGCATCCCCACTGATCCCACTGAGGAAGGGAAAGAGACTGAGATAAATCACTCAGCTGGATCTGTGAATCAGGGTCTCTGTTTGTAGCAGTAGTGTCTTAAGTCTACCATGCCTGATACAGAAAACCGAAAACGTTTTGCACTATGAGCTATTCCTAATGCCTCTTTATCTTATGAAATAAAAAATACTAGATCCATCCACACTAGATTTGTGTTTTATCAAGTCAGGACTCTTAAAACACTGGGAGTGTTTTTCCTTCTTGAGAGATGGAGAGACAGACAACAAACAAAGGCTTAGGATCTGCCACAGAATAAGGTTGTCAACCAGTTTGAGTTTTATGTAGTATTTTACAGTGCTGTCAGGGTGAAACATTTGTACACCATAATGTATGAATATTCATCCCATATACTTTGATTTCTTCCATGCTATTGTATGCTTTTTTCACTTTAACTGGAAGCTTGGAAAATTGATGAGTGGAGTTTATTTTTCACAAAGAAAGCTGCAAGCATTCCTGTTCACTGTAAAGAATTGGAATTAGTAATTTTTCTTATAAAAAAATTGATGAATGGGTTACATACTCGGCCTCAATAATTATGTGTTAATATGAAAGCAGGATTACATAATAGAAGATTTTTTTTTAATCCAGGAACCAGGGAGCTGTTCCATGCATTTATAATAGAAGTGACTCTGAAGGTTATGGTAACGTCAGTAACACTCCTTGGTGTGATGCTTTAATAAAGCAGGAGGAAAGGAAACCAGGAGAAAGGATTGAAAATTGCTTGTTGACTTCCATTAAACACAAAAAACAGTATCAAGTAAGTTCTCAAATTTAAGTCTTTGTTTTTCTTTCCATCAGAATGTCACTAAGGCGCCAGAGCATGCTGCAACAAGAGAGTACGTTCTCTACAGAGTATCCTTAGCTTCCATTCAGAAAGCAACCCCACCAAAAAACTTGAACAAAAAAAGCACCAGATCCAAAGCATCTAAGAATCACAGCAGGCTCATGGAGTTTTCTGAGGTAACTGGTCATTTACATTAATCTTTTATTTCTCACATGTTTTCTGGCAAACAATCATCTTGTAATGCAGATTTTAAGAAGTAGTATGTCCAATTTCAACTACATCAACTACACAACTTCATCATCATCTTTGAATGAGGTTTGGAAATTCAGGAAAGCTGTTTTCCTTACTGCTTTTGATTTAGCCTGTCCTTTAACTTTTAAATATTAAGCAATTAAAATTGGCTACCTCTATTCCAATAGAAAATAACTGTAATTATAGACTGATTATTCCTGTTCAGTGTCCATCAGAATTCGATGCAACAAGAATTAGGATCAATTTTTAATTTATCTCTGTACATTAGGAGAAGTTATATGTTTTTTGACACCTAGATAATATCAGGAAGTGTTTGGAGAGTGTATTTACCCTCTGCTCATGTTTTTCTGTGTGTCCTTTTTCCAACAGGCTGCCAGGAACTTGAAAAACACTGAAAGCCTTAAAGCCTGCCATCGCTGTGGCTCACCTGCCAAGTATGACTCCTATCTCCAAAGAGCAATGTGCAATCGTGAAAGTTGTGGCTTTGACTTTTGCACAAAGTGCATGTGCAGCTACCACAGCTCCAGTGACTGCGTGAGCAGCAAACCAGTGAAACACAACTCTGTGCCAGGGCCGCTTCCTGGGACTAAGAAAAGCAAACAGAATCTAAAGAGGTTGTGATCCATCCCTTCCAGTACAAATTGGCAAATGTCCCATAAGAGTTTTTTCAGTCATCCACAAAGCGAATGCTTTCTGCTATTCCATATTCATAAAAATGGTTAATTCTATTGTTCCTCTGTACTATTTAATCATCTTGTTCAGAAGGGTTTTAAAAGCATTTCTAGTGCTGTCAAGTGAGGTGAGTGCAGCCCCTTTTAATGTGAAAATACGAGGGAGACTAGATTTTATGATTCTTCAAAGCTTTGCCTTTGATTTTAAAATGTGGACATTCATAATACCATTTTCTCTCATGTCTTCTCTTATGTGCATCTTAAATTTCTCTTCCTTCATTCCTTCTTTTAGAAAATGCAGGTTTTCCTTGAACCTTTTCTAAGCTTAAAAAAAAAAAGTACGGTATGTTGGCTATACTGCTAAAAAATACATTGACTTTTTTTTTGAAATTGCAAGCTGATTTTAATATTTGTATATATTTGTAAATATTCATATTTGTCATGTAAATGTGAAAATAAATTACTGTTCTCAACAACTTTGCAAATCTGGCCTTCCTATTTATCATCCTAAAAACATTGCTTCTCATGTTCTTTTCGTAGGTTTTCTAGTATGTGCTTAGTAAAATTGTTCATTTAACAAAGTGCAAGTCTCTTGGGTTTGTGTAAAATGTACTGAATCCATTGTCATGCTGTATTCCTGCAGTTTACCTAAAGACTCTTAGCAGTAATTGCCAATAGTGTCAAAATTGCGAATACTTCATTTTCATTTCAATGGAAATTTTTCTATTGGCTGAATTTACACTGCTTTTGCAGAACTAGCTCACCGTCAGTAAAATATTCTTGATCCTACAGTAAAGAAAGGCAAGCTTTCAAGAAATAGACTAGTAATTTTGTGGACTTATCTGGGGTGGTTTTTTTGTCCTTTGGTAAGTAAAAAAAAAAAACCTGGGAGGACCTCACTCTTGGCCTTGCTTGAACTATAGTGCGTTTGGGGACAGGACAAACCGGAGTGACTTCAAAGTTAGGAGAAAGTAAATTTAGATTAGATATGAGAAAAAAAATCCTTTGTTGTGAGGGTGGTTTGGCACTGATACAGGTTTCCTAGAGAAATTGTGGATGCCCAACTCCAGAAGTGTTTATGGAGCTCTGAGCAACATGGTCTAATGAAAGGTGTGTCCCTGTCTGCAGTAGGGGAGCTGGAACTAGATGATCTTTAAGGTCCCTTCCAATCCATGCCATTCTATGAATCTGATCTTATTATACCTTATTCTGGTAATTAGTACCATCTTGATACACGTAAAACCACAGTGAGTGTTAGGCTGAGCACACAGAGATAAGGAATCTTATAAGCAAAAGTTTGTTATAAATTTTTTGTCTGTGTCTCCTGAAATTCCCATGTCCTGAACAGCACAGATAACGTGATCTGAACGGAACTGCTATATCTTACGACTGGAGTAATATGGCACAGGCATTCACTCGTAGACTGGTGTTGTGCTGTAGGATACATCTTGAATTAAAACTTGTGTTTCTGTTTTCAAGCTGAATATGGTAAAACAAGTTTACCTTTTCAAATTTTTGAGCTTACTAAGGGAATAATGCACTTTCTAGTAGGCCTAACAATGTGTACAGAGTAAAGAACAGCTGTTCTTTTTCTTCCTTTTTTTAAAATTTTCATTGTTAGCTGTAGAAATTTATCCGTTCATGAAGAATTTTGAGAAAAATTCCTTGTTACTTCCAGAAAAGAGGGAAGAGTTGGACTACATGGCTTCAGTAGTCACAGCTGGAGATGAACACTGAGGAAATTGTAATTTTTCACCAACTTCTGAGTGATAAGGAACAACTACCTTCTGTCTGAAACCTTGTTGCAAATGTCAAACTATTTGGCTTAATGAAGCTTTGGCCAAGATGTAATGGATCTGCTGCAAACCATTGTGCCTGTTTCTACTTGCGCAATCATTTTCGCTTTATATGATCCTCAGATCCTTGCCTACCAGCTTTAGTTTTAATCAGAATAGACATTCGAGACTGCAGCCTTCAACAGGTGGGTGGCAGCTTCTTAAGGACCTAGATCTTTTATCAACACTTAAAATTCTCTTATGCAAGATTTCTAAAGCATAAAAATCTGTTGGGGTCACACAGCTCTTTCTTCCTTTATGGCAATCCTGCCCAGCTGTTGAAACCTTGCCCAATAATGCTGAGCGCTGAACCTGAATAAAACTATGCATCACACTGAAAGTCACAGGATGGCTTGCCTCCTCATAAATAGTTTCAGTGAACGGTGTTCTGCAGGAAAAAAAAAGGATGGACAATCAGTTCCCCACACACACATGCTAGCATCTACTGCTGAGGAAGAGAGCTGGTCCTCAGAATGAGGATGTTGGGTGTTACTACAAGTGGGTGCCCCAGCCAGCGCTGAGGAGAGTGATTTACGAGCCAAAGGTGAGAAAGTCGTAGATGTAGATTGTTGCTAAAGTCTCTGCTGAGCCTATCTTGGACCTGCCTTTCATATGTAATGGGTGTGAGTCATACCTAGGGCAAGAGCACAGCACTTGCCAGAAGGACATCAGTACTCCTCAGGTACTGCAGCTGTTGTCAGAAACCACTTTTAAACTCAGCAGTTGGCAGCCCCAGTGCCTTTGCAGGAATGTGATAAGCTTCTTACCCACACTGCATACGGCTTTCAGATCTTCAGAGGGTGATAAATACCTGCAGGCTGACAGAGTCTCCCGCCTGGCTTGTGCAACTTCCAGTTACTTATCTCTAGAAATGGCTTTGCACCATGAGGAAGGGTGGGATGTTTCGCTGCTCTGTAAATTGCTGTGTCTAGCAGCTGTTCCCCCCATTTTGAACAGCTGTGAAGACAGATTATTCCTTAACTTCATTCTAACCCTAGCTGGGAGAGAGACAGAGGTTGGCATTTAGGACTTTCTGAAATCAGTACTGAGTATCTGCATTTTGCAGCTCTTCTTTCTTGCTCTCATGATTCTGTCCTGAAAAACCCGAGATACTCGAGGTTCTTGCACCTTTCTGCAAATTATTAAAGGCAGTTTCAGCTCTCACCACAACGAGTAGAGAAGCTGAAGAGAAATGTCAGATAGTGATATAATTACTTGTGAAAACAGGGAAAAGTTTAATACATCCTCCAGCAGAAGCCTTTATGCTCTGAGGATGGAGGGACGTGTAAGAACCAAAACAGAAAAGAACAACCCTTTTACTTCAACTCTGCAACTGCTGGCACCTTAGCCCAGCTGGTCATCTTGGAGCATGATTTCTAATGTGTGGGAAAACTGCAGCATGTGCCAGATATGCTGTCACTAGTCAAAAGTTTCACTGCAAGGAAGCAAAATTTTAGCATGTCGAGTGGTTTTTTGTAGTTAAAAAAAAGTGTAGAAGTCATAGTTCTGTATATTTAGCTCTAAAAGATAAAGTCTGCCCTGACTCAGAGAGTTTAAAAAAAAGAAATATAGATTAAGATTCTAAACAAGAATTTCCTTCCTACCTCCCAAAGCCAAGGACTGGGAGCACTTTTGAGGAAATTATGCTGTATTCTAGAGATGTTAAAAAATGAAATCTGTTCTGGAAAAGGAAAACCACGAGATGGTGCTCTTGACTCACTCACTGCGTGAAGTCGGCTTCATTGAGTTCCTTTTGCTCTGTTCACTGAGAGTGTATTCCCTCTATCTCTGCTGACTGTAGCTGTAGATCTAGTTACTACAGTCACGGGGAATCAGATTAAATCTGCAACTAAAAACAAAACACAAACCTTAAACTCAATTACTGATTTTAACATTTGTTTCAAGCATATTTGTGTAGGATATGTACACATTTGCTAAACTTTAAAATATACAGGTGCCTTTCATAACAGCTTTGTCATGCTGCTAAGTGTATGTGCCTTCCTCAAAGAGTGATTGGCTGCCCTAAACATGACATCTACTTTGCCCACCTTGTGTCCCTGTAGCGACAACTGGAAAGAAAAGTCACCACTCCTAAGCAGAGGGTGCAAGCTGTCCCATAAAGCCATCAGAGCAGGTAGGGAGCAAGCAGCAAACAGAGCTTTGCCTGGGATTGGACATCATGTTCCTGACTGATGGAGGTTTGGTGAACAGCTCAGCTGCACAACAGCTGTGATGCCACCTTGTCATATCTTCTGGCAGGAGCTAATGGTGCTGACTGGCAAAATATCTAACAGGCCTAGCATGCATATGTCACTTCTTGTAAAGTGCCTCCACTGTGCTTTGGAGGGGCTGGCACTGTGATCTGGAATGCCATTACCTGAATGCAAGGATGGACCAGGCCATTACTGTGATAGATGTTTGATTTTGGAAGCCACTTGACTCAATGAAAAAGATCTCTATTCTAATATATTTGAAATATGCAGTAGAGGATGAGGAGTTACAGAGATGGATAACTCATGAATTTTGAGTCTTTACCTAAGGTTGTACAAATTGTCGTGTCCACTCAATTTTAATATAACGTTGTCAGAATGGTTTCTCTGAAGTAGTCCGGGGTAACATAAGGATACAGGTCAAAACTTCGTGCTGATATTCCCAGCACAAAATAAAAGCAACTAGGCTCTATGAGACTGCTGGCACATGCAGAAATAGTTGCAATACTCAAATGAAGGAAGAGACATTCTTGTACTGGCCTGTGAGATGGTTCAGCAGAACCTGAGGTTTTGTCCCTTAAGGTTTAATATTCTGCTTTTTGCATTCAGAGCTGCCCTCACGGTACCTCAGTACAGCACTTAAACAAGCCAAGGGCCTGGGAGATATATTGAGAAATCAAGAAGCCAAAAAAAAAAAAGTAGTTACCTGTGTTTGTTGACTACTCTGTGGGTTTTGGTTCAATTCTGGGGGGATAAAACAAGCCATCTGCAGCCCTCAGCCAGCTGCAGTGTCAGGGCTAGCCCATGGCCTGAAGAACAGCCCTGAGGATGTCCTCTGGCCATGCAGTTGCATGGTTGGGAAGAGGGAGGGAGCCGTGTCTCTCCACGGCGCTATTTCTCACCTCCTAAGTGCTGGGTTAGCTTCCGGGAGGTGCCAGTAATACTGCTGCCCTTGGCTCCTAAAACTGCACCAGGTCAGCGCTGAAAAACAAGGGCCTCTGGGAATTTGATGTTTCCTTCTAGCCAGACCAAGACAGCAATGGTGCATACTGGTTTGTGGTTAAAAAGCCTCTCTGGCTTTTTAACCACATGTCAGGCTCTCACTGAGAGGATCCGGGGGTGTGTCTAACTCAAAGTCTTTGCTGTGGGCATATAAAGGTCAGGCAGCCCCAGCTGCTGGGCAGGACTGGGCCCAGGAGACGCTCCCGCGTGGTTCAGGAAGGCGTATGGCCATTCCAGGGCTAAGGCATGACAGCTACAGCTTCACACGGGAGACGTGGGATGGGAACAGCTCTGGTGGCCACCACCTCCCAAAGCTGCCCTCTGCTTCCTGCCCGTGCCAGCTCCGTGCCCACCAGAGAGCGCAGTGCCCCTGCTCAGCAGGGATGCACGCTGCTCAAAGAGGCTCCACTGGAGCTGCCTGGGGCATGAATCATAATGATGACACAGGAGCTCTGAGACTTACCTCTTGTGTTTAGTGTCATTTTCTGAAGGTCTAC
This sequence comes from Grantiella picta, assembly GCA_013397955.1. Lineage (NCBI taxonomy): Eukaryota > Metazoa > Chordata > Aves > Passeriformes > Meliphagidae > Grantiella > Grantiella picta. The sequence goes on along the minus strand of VZRM01008172.1, from coordinate 1,817,618 downwards.
CTTGGCTCAGTTAATTACATTGTACAACAGATTTTTGTTAGTCATATGTAGATCTAATTTTCAAGATTGTCCCTGGGTGCCAAATTAGCAGAGAAAACATCAACTGCAATTTGCTTACAAACATACTTTTAACACCAGCTGCTTGTAAAAATGCATATGATGTTTTTAAATTAAAAAGCTCTGTGTTGCCTTAAAAATACTTGCAACAGGCAGCATAATAATACACTTACTCTCTGCAACGTTTACTTACGTACCCGTAGATAAAAAGTCTGAGTGCCAGTAGGAAGTCCAGAAAGTCTGAGTTGCTTCATGTCCCCTTCTTTCTTTATGGCACATCATGGCTGTGTAAAGAATTGTGATGCTAACCTGTAGTAGGAAGAGCCCCCTGAAGCAGGACAAAAAACATGTCCGCTGTCATGTGCTAAAGGTAAATAAATCAGTAGGAATACCACAGGATGACCAATCTCACTGTATATATTTTAGCAACAGTTTTGACAAAGTAAGCAGTTCACATTTGTTCTGACCTCTTCACCTCTGTTAAACAGCAGTAAATTCTCAGTATTTGTACTTGAGATATGAATGTAAAATATATAAAATAAGATGTCTCTGTCCTACACCACAACCACAGCCCCACCACTCTGCCATGAATTAATCCTGTAGTAGATGATGAATACACTTTTTAGTACTTTTATATATACTCTCAGCATGCTAATACACGTAGTAGTTATTCTCTTGTCAGTACTGATAATCTTCACTCTTCTCATCACTCTTGTAAATAGTTTATATCCTGAAGGCTAACTTTCTCAAAAAGATCAAGACCACTCTTTTACTGTTTTACATAGCAGAACAGAAGACATATTCTTTCCTTGGAGTTACAATCAAGAGCAAGGTTTTCACTGTTCATACAAAACACCTTTATCCTCACTATAGCAAGGTTTTCACAAAGTTTCTGGTGTAGGTGATAATTCAGTATGTTGCTTTATGTTTACATGCCAATCTCAAATACGATTAAAATTCTTTCAGATTCCCTGTCCATGCACATTGACACTGAAGCAAATTAAATACCTTTTTTGTACTTATTTTACTGTGTATCAGTTTCTTAAATTCTGGTGACCAAAATCAAAGGTACTGGAAGATTTGTATTTTATGTTACCTGGTGCTCAAACAAGCAATGAAACTTCTGGGAATGTGAAGGGTTGTCTGCATTAGAAAGATTACTGGTTTCATTCATTGATGTTTGAGACTGAGTTACTTACATTGATGGAATAATATATATATAGATACAGATATAGACATACAAAAGAGGTTGTATGAAATGATAAAACCAGGCTCAGCTCATGCCTCAAACACCTTTAAGAGCAAACAGAGATCAGAGGCAACAAATACCTTTATTTTTCTTTCTGGTATGAAATTCATCTTTTGCAGCAAATCCTTACTGCAAATAAGTGATGTACACTTGTAGAGCCCTCCTAAGTCTACATCACATATTCACTGCTTATGCAACTGATAAAATCAGAAGTTTTTGCTCCTGTATAGAACCACAACAAACATTTATCACTGCTAACTGATCTGAAATAGTTGTCATTCCAAGTGGAAATACCTGTGACTTGACCAATGGATTAGGCTTCCAAAGTTTAACAGATGTTAATTATGGAGAGGATAGTAGAGGGTAAATATTGCTTTTCCTTTTCTTTGATTCCTGAATAAATTAAGTATATGATTTAATATGGGCTTACAAGGACTATAAGCTAAAAAGAAAAAGCCATCAGCTATATTACTATTTATTTCTGTTCCTTTGATCCTAAATTAGTAGATTTTTTTCAGAGAAATCATTAAATAAAATTGTAAAGTTCAAAACTATTTCTGAATGTTTTCATTACCATATGAACAGAAATTCTTTCATACGAACCAACTAAATTTTTATTCAGGGAGTAGGGTTCTCCTATTCCCGGGTGATCTGTATACCTAACTCCAGTAGTTGTTCACAGAAAATTTAGTCAATTTCAAAACAAAATACCTTATACATAGAAACTAAAAACTGTCTGTAAACTATTGTGCTAGGACCTAGTTGCAAGTAGGGAGATTATACAATTTTTTTTAAGTACTGAGTTTAGTTTTAATTTGCAGAATTTTAAACTTATGGTTTTTCCCTTTTTCAAAATGTAAAGTGTATTTTATGAAAGCTTTCTAAAAAATTTATAACCTTACTAAAATATATAAAGAACATGAAGGATAATTGCAGGTATATATTTTTATCTGATAGGCTGCATTTTTGAATGGGGTTTTAGCCTCTTTTTTTTCTTTTTTATTACCTCAGACCCTCTCAGAGAAAGGGAGTCTTTTGCCATCTCACAATATGCCATCTCTTCTTTTAATCTTTCACTTTTATCAGCATTTAACAGAAATTTCTGTGGGAACTATGCTGAAAAGACATAAACTAAAAAGACATAAACTTCTGAACAGCAAATGGTGAAAGTATGAAAAATAAAATATGTGTGCTATGCCTTTGTTTCTAATGAAAAACATACAGAATAGAAATAATGTGATTTGGCATTCAGTTGGTAATCCAGCCTCCTAGGGTTATATAGGGGAAATACATAGTCACTATTTATGATGCAGCTTAGAATAGTCGGGGAAATGTTTACTCCAGTATGATTAAAAAAAAAAAAAAAGAAAGGTAGAATGTTCCCTTTTAGACCACCACAAGTATCACAGTTTGCTGGTAGGGACAGATATACCTCGTAGAAAAAGTTTGAGGGATTAGAAATTAAAATAAGGCAGCAAATATTTTGGTTACCAGTTTGTTCAAAGCCAGCAAGAAAGCACATAATTTTAAAAATTAACATGGCAGGAAACGTGATCCAAAAGGCTTCTTCTTAAGCTTGCCCTTAAGGGCACGAAAAGAGCTCAATACAGGATTATGATACACAGCCTGTGGGCAAGAAATTGATCCATAAATCTTTGTAAATTAAGCCAGTATTTGTGTTACTGAAAAATGGATTTTATCTACTAGTGAACTCAGAACACTCAGGCACTGTATATCCTCTGTATGAGCTTGGTTTAGAGATGCTGCTGTGTTGTATTAGAAGCTGCTGTGAAATTGCCACAAAAACCCCTACAGAACATATTTTCAATGTCATTCTAGTCTCGATGTGTGTTGTAGGTGAAAAATGTTAACCCTGAGGAGGATGAAAAAAATTGTGATCATTTTTGTATTAAATCTCAGTTGGCATCACTTAATCTTAAATATAAGAGTAGTATTAGTATGTAGGTTTCTTTATGTATGTTAAATTGAAACAACATAACAGAAACCTAGAATATATAATTTGGGAGCTCTGACAGATCGTAGAATTTGGTCCAGGGAGTAGAGGACATGGCTTAATGAGACTTTATTTTCTTCTTTATATGAACTGTGTTATTTTAAATTTGTTGATTGAAAACATTGTGCAATTTTAATATAGTCTTCTGCTTAATATTTCTTGATTTTCATCATCTTATTCCTGCCATGCAGATGACAAATTTCAATACTTTTGAGAATATTTTACTACCTTTCAAGGTAAGACTTTCTGAATCAGCAGACTCAACCTCTCACAAGGTCATCTTACACAGTGACCACTGGAGAATAACTCCAAAAGAAAAAAAACTTATTTCCAACAGCAGAGAAAAGTTTTAGTAAACCTTTCTGCATCCCAGAGAATTCAGAAATGATGAAATGAAACAAAAGTTACCATCTGGGCGTTTGGCATTCGTTACTTGGATTCCGTCAGTGTACTGTCCACATCATGAACTCATGTGACGTTAAACACAGTATGGCTTGAAGGAAGCCTGAGTCGAAGCCTGATCCCTCCTTAACTAGTAAATACTTGTCCAAGAGATTCTTCTTGCATATAAAACTAGTCCTGAGATATCTCTTTTTCCTTCAGTACGAGTTTGTAATGAGGATGTGCCTGTAGAGCCTTTCTCTTTTATTTTTCCAGATTTGTGATTTCTCTGCCTGTGCTCTGAACCAGCAGGAAGCATGACAGGTTCTATCCAAAACCAGGAACGAACATTCATGTGGTACCATACCAGTACCCACACATTCCTCTAAAGTAAAGGCCCTCTAGTAAAGAGAAAGAAGGCAAAGAAAAGGTCACAATATAAAATGTGTACCAAAGATTTCTTCCTTTCATTAGATATTTGTCATGCATAATGTTTTTGATCGCTATTTTGCCACAAATTACAGCACAGTGCTCCTACATTGTTGATTACCATTAATTTCCAAAAGTAATGTCAGAAAAATATCATAGTTCAACATAATATAATTGAATTTAACTTTTTATTGATGCATTCATGAGTGCTGTTTAGAACACACATCTTAAATTACTACCTTGTTTTATAGTTAATGCTGTTTAGCTTTACATATTTATTCACCGAAATTATTTCTAATTCTTTCAGTTCCTAATGCTTCCTATCTTATTAAGAATGTAAAGCCATCTCTCTGTATACAGACTTGCAGGCATGATGAGCTGGATTCAAAGCTAATGAATCTTCCTCTTAATTTTAACCTCTGAGTATAGCCATGACCTTCTCCTCCTACATTGCTGAATTATAATGAGGTTGGGGGTGGTTTAATCTATTGATCCCGTTGTCCATGACAGCACTGCTATATTATTAATTGCAGACACAGACTACATGTGCATACTCATCCCTTACTTCAAGAAGAGATACTTTTCAATCTTTCAAGAGATTCAATCTTTATGTAACAGAGCCATGCTCAGCATCTAATTGTCCCAGCTTAGGCTTTCTAACCAGAGTATGTTCTTAATTTGTCGTGGCATACTAGTCAACATAAGAGCAACATATATTACACTACAAGGCAATATAGCTGTATTTTAGGCATTAAATGTATGATGAGTGTGTTACAGAGATTTAAGAAAATATTGGGTATCTGCTAAGCGTGGTAACAGTCCCAGGACTCCATCTTAGTCCTGGTGTTCAGGAAGTACTTTAGTTTAAAGGCCTCCCAGTGGTGTTCAGAATAATTTTTTCTGCTTTGCAACATGGGTGGGTTTAGAGCATATCCACAGCTATAAGCTGGCCAAATAAAAGTATCCAGCTTGCATAGAGACAGCTACAGTGGACCAGCTAAGCTTCCGTGACACCAACAGTTGAGGTTTTACAGTATAGAATGAACTACATAATTTTAAAAGTGATTGGAATTTGGCCCACATTCTTAATTACCTTTATGGCAGAGAGAGAATTTGTTGGGTAACAATCGGTTCACATTCAGATCTTTAACCAAAGGGGTAAAATTTAGGGAAATCTCTGGAACCTAAGCAGGTCAATGGAGAGAATACCAGGTTGGGGTGTTAAGACATCCCCTGGCAGTCTGTGGTAAAGTGGCTCATCTTATTCCTGTTTCCAGTGACTAAATCTTGTATAAGAAACAAGTAAAAATGCACTATACACATTCCTGATGTTTTAAGCAATGTGTGCAATTTCTGTTGTTTCCCAAATGATAGTATATCTGTTTGATAGATAGATAGATAGATAGATAGATATAGATGAACTGTAGGAATTTAAAAACAGATTATAATGAATAAATTACTATGCATGTATAGATCTGACCCCCTCTCAGAAAATATACAGATCCCTAACAATGCCATGGAAGAAAAGTGAAGGAATGATACACATCCTTGGATAACTGAGCTGAATTGAAGGGACTCTGTTCTGCTTTGTCCCAGGCACATGGAAAGGAAGGGTTTTGTCCTGTCCTGGAAGGAGTAAACAGAGAGGTAGAGAGGCTTGTGTATGATTGATGATAGGAGGGCAGGGGCAAAAACTTCCAATCCTGAGCAATGTCAAGGAACTGGAAAGAAAGCTTCTTTTCTGAATTCCTGCTGCAGGTTAGGAAGAAGATGAGATGCCTGAGAGCTGAAAGTATGGCTCAGCTTCCTGACCTTTTGCATTATCTGTGCCTGAGTATAACTTGCAGTATTCGGCAAGTTAAGATTTTGACTGATAATACACAGACTCTGCATGTGAAAACAACACGTAGATTCCATGTCAGCCCAAGCTCCCCAAGGATTTACCTCTCAGATGAAGCCTGTAATTTATGTTTGGCGAGACAGATCTTTCAGCTATTGTAAATCAAAACACCTACATAATTCACAGCATATGAGTTTCTAGTCCAAATTCTGTATAGATAATTTCTGTTATGCCATAAGCATTATGGGGCCTGTTTTTCTTGCAAAGTCCATGAGCATAGTTTTGGAGTAACTGCAGTGAATGTAAAAATGTTTCTTCATTGAATGAGAAGTGAATTAGTTGCAATACGTGTATTGCTAAGGTATAAATGATAGATCATGTTGTGTTGTTTGCTGTCATTGTCAAGTTTAAACCCCAACAGGCATATATTTAGGTCCATTGATAACCGTGTTAAATTGAGCACATAATCCTCTTAAATATACAATAAATTTGTGGTTAAATCACAATAAATTTAGTTGATTCTTTCTTTTTAGTATTCTTCCAGAGAAAAAACACTGATTACTCAATTCAATTGATGCTGCCAAAGTATTGAGAATATGAAAAGAACCAAGCTTTTTCCAAGAGGAAAGAGAAACAAGCAAGCAAATAGATGTAATACTCTTGAAAATGTGCTGAGAGGTTATAGTATTGAACAATTCAGCGAAGAGTTGTCATCAGATCTGTGAAAGATTTTTATGAGACTTTTCCTTAATAATACTGTTAAGAACTAGTGCTCCCCTGCAGAGTATCTTTTTTAACTGTTGTATTGCTAACAGCTATTTTTTCTGTCTCCACAAGGAGAAAAATTTTCTAGAGTAGCACAGTCCAGCTGAATATTTACAGCTAAATTAATGAAAAATTGATTTAGACTCCAGGATACTCCTGCCTGACTTCAGCCTCTCCTCAAAGCAGTGGTTATTCATATAATGTCGGTAGTCCTAGAGATATATCCAGAAGTCCTCCAGCAGAGCAAGGCAAGAGGGCAAGTCTCTGTCACTGTGGGAGAGCAGGTGGAAAGGGAGGCAGGTGTTTTCCTGTACCTCCATGTGCTCTACATTTAGAATTGCTCTGGAACAAGCCAGCCCAGAGACACATCCCTCATCTGGGATACAGCCCTGGTGCTGACTGATTTCAGGCCACTGTCTGAAATGTAATTATCTTTAATATGTATAACTGAAAGTCTGGAAGAAGACACTTTGAATGCTGCTTTCTAAGATGCTTGTGAAGTGCTGGCATGAGAAATTTGACCCAATAAAATAAGAAGGAAAGGCTAAAATAGAAGTAATAATCATTTATTAGCCATTTGTGGAAAGTGTTGGTCATCATGCACGCTAAGTGGTGATAAAGATGCACTGTGATGGTGTGGTGACTCAGAGCTGACTCCAGAAGGCTGCAGCAGCTGCTGTGCTTCCAGCTGTCCTCTTCTCCCCTGCTATGGGGAACTGTGCAAAGAAAGAAGCAGTGGCTTTGCCCATTCTGCCCAAAGAAGTCTGGAGGCTGGGGAGGAAAAGCTGGGAGGCTGTCACTACTGCCTACTTTTTGTATTCCCCCTCTACTCTGATGGCAGTAACTCCCTCCAGTGACTGGAGGAGCAAAGGCAGCTGTGACATTTCTACAGGAGGCCACCTTTTGGTATATGAGTCTTGCCTGGAGCACCTGTAGTAAGGGAAGTGACCACCCTTCCCTTACCTGTGACCCAGCAGCTGGTGGCTTGGCTAGGTTACTCTCCCTTCCACCCCAGGCAAGATGAGGAGGTCTCAGTAGCCTCAGGAGTTCAGGGAAAGCAGTAAGATTAATGCCCCAGAATTTTATTAGATGCTGTTATTCACCATAAGTGGGGTCTGCTTTAAAACATGACAGGCAGCTCTTTCAAAACAGCTGGAGGTGGAGAGGAAGGTGGAGGAGTAGAGGATGAGCTGCCTTCTTCAACAAGAGAGGGAGTGGGGAGGTGCATGACACTGAATCATATCTACATTTTTTGTAGTGAAAAATAGACTGAGGAGAGGCTCTGCTCCTGACACAGGCCTTCAGCCAGTGGGTGCTTGTGGATGTTCAGAGCCCATGAAATCATCTCACACGACTTGCTGCCACTAGGAGCCTCTTGTGAAGTGCGTCTTGTTAGGTATGTCTGTGTTATGTTTTTTTACTTATTTCAGGTTTAGAAATTGAGGTCAGTGAAGAGCAGCTGCACTTTAATAGGCCTGGGGCACATAGGGCTGTTTACAGCTTCGGCACATGACATCTCTGTATCGCAGAGTCTCTAGAGCAGTGCTCCTTCCTACTCTTCTCCCCAAACCTTTGTGGTCTGGTCATTTGATTCAGACATTTTCTACCCTTAATTTTTAGTTTTTGTAGAAATAATTGTAAACCAACAAAACATTATACTTAGCTTGGCTAAGTAGCTGTTGTAGGTACCCGTCAACTCATTTCTGTGTTCATCTTCCCTCCCCAGTCTGATCCCAGGCTTTGCTGCTGCTGCTGCAGGTGCTGGGGTAGAACATTAACATCCTCCTGTGAATTGCTTTTGATGGTAAAACTGTTTATGCATTGTTTAAAGCAGAGATGGTTGGGTTTCAGTCACCAAGCCATGTTGGATTGAGGGTGTTGTGCTCATATTTTGTTACAGCATGTTGATAAATGGTTTTGGCCTTTGTGAGGACACAAGTTTTTCTGTTGACTGCATTTAGCACTAGGCTGAAGTTTTCATTATCTTCATTGTCAAGGAAGTCTTTACATTTACTAAGCTAATTATTGAACATAGAAGTCTTCAATGAATAAAATCCCAAACAATCCCAAAGCAAATGTTTCCTGTGTTGTGGACTAATGAGACCTCAAATACCAAAAAGGATCATTCAGAGGGAAGTGCTGAAGTCACTAGTTAGGATATGATGACAAATGAGCTCAAACTACATGTGAATTGTATAGTGATAATCTGAGAAAAAGTCTCTCACTTCAGCCCTTGGATGCTGCCTATTAAACCCCTGTAACTGTCTTGGGAAAGCTTATGGTGCTTGGTTCCCTTGCAAAGCCTAACCTAAGGGACACAGCAGAATTGCTGGTACCTAGGTACCAGAATTGATCAGCATTGTTCCAGATGGTGCTCTGGTTGATGTGGATATGGGTAGCCTAAGAGAGGCTGTAGACTCAAGAAGACACAGTTACATTACTGAAATCACAACAGATATTTTACCTGATGAGCTCCACACTAGAAGGAATGAAATCATTAATGCCATCCAGATCCATCACTTCTTAGGCCTTGCATGAACAATTATCTTTCTTACTACATTTATTTGACTTGCTTTACTGACCTCCGCTTCACTTTTCCTAAGAAAAGTTTTATTCATTACATAAGCCGAAATTTCAAGTAGATAGTTTGTGTGGAGGGAAATGAAGTTTAGAGAAAGTTTGTTTATATCTTTATTACAAGGGAACTAGAATGCTGCATTTGTGAATTATACAGAATACTCATCCAGTTATTTAAAATCAAACAGCTTTTGTTCAAGATGAGAAAATGTAATTTCTCTATTTTTTTACAGTAGAATTCTGCAGACTTCAGTGGAATTATTCTAGTTTACAGTTACCTAAAAGGGGAAAGAACAAGACATCCCTTTTAATTCTTCATTCTTTCTTTTCTTATACTTGATTCTCACACTATTTTTCAGTGTATACTGAGGATGAAGGATATCTGTTGTAGTGTTTAAAAAATCCTGTGCAACCTCTGCTGTTTGTCTGAAAGCTTGTTGAATACAGCTCTGCAATGTCAAATGTCTTTGATTTGATTTGGACTGCACCAGATGTCAACAAATTGGAATTTAATGTTGTTGAGACAGATGACAATGTAGGAAGCATAAAGGGATCCATTACAAATCAGAATTAAAGAAAACATTCAGATGCAGCTGTGCAATTTTTATATACCACAACTTAGAGCTATTAGGAAAAAAAATCAGAAATCCTATTTTTCTCTCATTCTTTATGAAGAAGTCAATGGGAATTTAGGACTTGTATCATAAAGCGTGATCATGGGGGAGTGTTCTGTTTTCATCATAACTGGTATTTTAAAAATAACAGTTCATGGTGTATATAAGGTGACATTCTTCTTTAACCCTTTTAAATTACACCTGCTTTGATTTGTCTGGCAGAATATTAGACAGAAACTCAGCAAAAGGCCACTGTTAAGGAGCAAAAACCGACCTTTATTGCAGTTTCAGATTGATCTACACTAATACACATAAAGCTGGCAAGGATCTTTGCTTTCTTCATGTTGCAAGCAGCAAATATACAAACAGTAGCATTTTACATGTAGAAATGGTTGCAAAGCAAGTTCTAAAAGTCAGAAATTAACTGTTAAAGCTGCCTGTGTGAGAATTTGCCAGATGATGATTATCTGTTGCTTAACTATCTAGTAGAAAATACAGAAGATCAATGAAGAGAGGGGGAGAGTTTCCCCTGCAACATGGCATCTGCCTCTCTGCAGGAAGAAGCTCCTTTTCTCCAGGATCTCTGTGGTGGAACAGAGGTGTCTTTTTCCAGCTCTGACTTGCCAGTAGTACATCTACCTGGGACCTCAGAGACACCTTTCTTCTGCCCACCAGCTGTGCCCTCACATTTTCTTTAGAAGAGCAGGTGGTCTGACTTTCAGGAAAACTGTTCTAATGGGCTGTGGTATTGACTGGTAAAGCTCAGGAAATCCAAGAGTCAGAAAGGCACTGGGAGCAGCTTTCATCGATCCTGAACAGAGTCACATCCCCTTCCTGGTGTAGGCAGTGTGGTGGGAATTGACTGATCTGGATGGAGAGAGAAAAATCTCCAGACTGTTTTCATATGCAATTGTATAAATACTTCCATAGGTATCTTTCGTTTGTTTTGCTTTGGTCTGGTTTGGGGCTTTTGTTCATTTGGTTTAGGTTTGATTTTTTATTTGAGTGGGTGGGTTGTTTTTTTTTTTTTTTTTCTTTTTTTTCTTTATTTCTGTAAGGCTGTAGACACTTCAGATTGCATTAGTTCTGCAGACTGTGTTAGATGCCTAAGGTTCTTTGCCTATTTTTGCTGAATTCTGACCTGAACTTTTCTGGAACATAACCTTAGAAAAAATCAGAAATTTCAAGGATCATCTATGCTGCTTCCCATTGTTTTTGATTGAGGTTATAAGAAATATTGCTGCTTGATTTGTACAGGTCTCTTTAGAGATATTTCCTGATGTGTCTTCAGGAAAATTGTTTTACTGGAAGAACACTTAACTCTTTGCTTTTTTTTTTCCAGATGACAGAAAAAAGACATTAGCCAATTATAATTTTGACCTTTTGCAGCATCTGCTTTTAACTAAATGTTGCAAAGCAGTTGAAAAACCCTTTAAGAACTTTGTCAAGTACAAGTATGTCTATAAGTGGTGTTCTCCAAGTTTTTACATGAAGTAAAGGATAAGTAAGATTAGTTCATAAGTACAAATCTCCCTCATTTCCATAGAGTGTTCATTTAGCAAGAGTATGTTTTTCTCTACTGGCATTATGGCTAGTTCTTCTGTTTTCTAGAAATACAAATCTGGCCTGAGACTGATCCTTAAGGTTGACTAGAATAGTAATAGCACCTATTAAATGTCTCTGGTCTGGTAGAATTCAGTAAAGATTGACTTCATATCAGATGTAAGTGATAAAATCCACATTTCTTAGATTAAACCTCTTGAAGTGCATGACTTTATTCAGTGACTGTGATCCTGAAACTAGGAGCTGCAATGCTTACACTTGATTTTGCAAGAGAGAACAGTTCTTCTGATGATCCACAGCTAATTTTCTTCCTCCTCATTTTTTTGTTATTATGTTAAATATATCTAAAATGTCTATCTTGATGTAACTAATTTTATAGACAATTTTGAAATGATTTAAAGCATATTCTCTCAGTACCAAGGTACAATAGCGCCACAATTTTTTCTTGCCAATTAAAACCAAAGCTTGAATTCTGTCTTTCAGACTCTCCTTTTTTCTTTACCTACCCTTTATCATATCTCCAATGCTTTAGAGCAAAATAAAAAGTTTTATTTTNCTCAAGTCTTCAGAGGAACAAGCAGGGCAGAAAATACAGACAGGACAGAAATCTATAGACAAGGCTTCGTGTATACTCCAGAAGAGTGAATGGTTAAAAAATATCATTTGAAAGGAAGAACACATGGTAGTTGAATCCATCGCTACAATTTAAGGTTCTTTCTGCTCATGATTGAAGCAAAGGGCACACTGTTCCCTACCTTTTTGCAAGGGTCTTGCAAGTCTGCTCCACTTTATTGACCCCAGGATGATTTTGCTGCTTTGGTAATAGCAAAACATTAGTAACTCATGTTAGCTGTTACCTTTTCTACTCTTTAGCTTCTTTTCTGAGAGTGTATAGAATCACAATATAAATCTGTCAGGAAGGGTGATTGACAGGTGGGTGTTAATTCAACCTCCTGCTCAAGGCAGGCTCAGCTGTGTGTTCAAACCAGGTTGCTCAGTCTTATCTCTGGCCATTATATCTCATCCTCCTGATGCAAGAGGCTGAGTCCATCTTCTCACTTCTTTTTCCAGAGGTGGAGGGCAGCTACAGAAAGTTACCCCAAAAACCACCTCTGCTACAGGCTGAACCAGCCTTGCTTTCTCATTTTGTCCTCACAGGGTGAGCACTCCAGTCCCTGCCCATCTTGGTGGCCTTCCACTAAATCCATCCTAGTTCATTTATGTCTTTCCTGTATTGGGAAGCACAAAATTGAATGCAAAACTGTAGAAGCAGTCTAAGGAATGCTGTGCAAAGGGAGATTATTACTTTGCTCTATCTCTTCTAGTCACACAGACTAGGATATTGCTGTTCCTCTTTGCTGCCAAGGCACACTGCTGGCTCACGCTCACTCCGTGTCTGCCAACACACCTTACATCTTGCCAGCAATGCTGCTCTCCTCAGTCAAGCCCAACTGGCATCACCGCAAGAAGCTCTTCCTTCCCAGGTGAAGGACCTTGCACTTGTCCTGTTACCTCAATAAGCCTTTCGTTTGTGTTAAATTCCAGAGTGTTTATAAAACACATCTGCATGACTCAGAAAGAAATCTTCACTTGGACTGCAGAGTCTGGGTAGTAACTCTCTGTAAGGAACAAAAGCCTATTACAGTGTTTGGAGAAAGAGAAAAACGTCTTCAGTGAGCTGGGCATGTATCTTTCAATAAGTAGAGCAAATTTTTTCTGTTAACTTTCTCAGAACAAAATCTATGGGGCAGTCAATATATTTAAAGAAAAAAATATTATTCTTAGAAACACAGAATCATATGCTGAGTTGGAAGGGCCTGTGCAGGACAGTTTTCAATTTAGATAATATTTTTTTCTTTGATTTACTTAAAAAGCATCATGCTAATGCTTCCTGGGTAACAGGCTACTACACTGGAATATGCACACCCCAAATTTGAGGATCGTCTGCAATCACATCTAAGAAATCAGATCTTGCAAAAAAAAGCAGGACAAACCCACATGAGCGTCTTTCCTTCTGTGTAGGAGTCATCATAGACTCTCTAGGACAGAACATTGCCTGAAGACCCCACAGCAGCCTTCTAGTATCTGAAGGGGGCCCACAAGGAAGCTGGAGAGGGACACTTCATCAGGAACTGTAGTGATAGGACAAGGGGGAATGGCTTAAAACTGAAAGGTGGTAGGTTTAAATCAGATGCTAGGAACAAATTTGTTACTATGGAGGTGATAAGGCACTGGAAGGCACTAGAACAGATTGCTCAGAGAAGTTGTGGATGCTCCAACTCTGGATGTGTCAAGGCCAGCCTGGATGGGGCTTGCAGCAACGTGGTTTAGTGGATGCTATCCCTGCCCATGGCAGGACTGTTGGAAGGAGATGGTCTTTAAGCTCCCTTCCAATCCAAACTGTTCTATGATTCCATGATTCTACTGTTCTAATACTCCAAAATATTATGCAAGCCTATAATGCTCTTTTGAGGAGTAAATTCAGTTCTGTGATGGATGTATGGCTTCCTTAACATCACTGAAATTATTCTCAGACTAGCAGGTATGTTTTGATAATGTGAACTCCTCCCAGAAAATTCTTCTTTGTCCCTTCTTGTCTACAGTTCTGCTGAGGTTTGGAAGTTGAAATTTACTGAATTGTCTAGTTTATTAATCTCTTTAATAAAGAGATTAACCATTCTCATCACCACGGCTTGTATATTTTTTTGGTTACCAAAGCTTTATTGTTTTTCACCAGTGTATGTTAGGGAGAAAACAAGATATTTCTTATTATCCAAGCTTTAATCTTCAAACAGGATGCTAAAACAAGCTAACTGCCTATTGCCCATCATCTCAAGCAATACAAGTACTAAATAATGGTACTTCAGCTCTCACCCTTTTGTGCAGTGTAATTATAATTATATTACTGGAACCTGCACAAATGCATTCTAACCTGCTCAAGGTAACAAAAGCTTTAATCTTCAGTTATTACATCCTGTGCTTGTTGCCTTCATGTTTTTTCTGAAGAGTACATTGGATCATTCCAGCATGAAATTAATCTTTTGAAGAAGAGAAATAATTTTTTTACTTTCCAGTTAAAATATGTTCTTGCTTTGCTATTCATAAACGCCTTATTTTAAAGAGGTATATTATTTTAGAATGACTGCAAGGCTTGAACATTTTTTAAATTTCTGACTTTTATACAGACATGTTGGATTAAACTTGCTTTCACTGACCTCCTTTGAGTAAGAAATTGGAGAAATTGAGTTCCCTTTTAACATACATGATTCTGTGGCTAGCCTGCACAACCTTCCTGTATGAGATATAATTGTATTTTCAACTTCAATAAATCTTTGTTATATTACAGGAATAATTTTGATTATGATATCTCTGTATAAGTCCATTGTTAAATCTTAAATTTCTTAAGTCTTCAGTAGATTTTCAGAAAATACCGGAAAACATTTGAAAAGGAAGGTATGAAAAATTAATTCTAGGAACTGCAATTTCTTTTTTGTCCTAATATTTCTAAACTATCGCTTCAGATTCAGAAGTTGTTTATTCTGATAGATAAAAAAGCATTGCTGTGTAGGGATATAAAGCTTTAGATTTTTTCATGTGTGGGATATTTAACTTTTCATTTGTTTTACGTGGGGCTTTTTTTCAGCCAGGATCAGATGATTATAAAAAACTCTACGGACTGACATGGTTTCTTTTGTCCAATTGTTAATCAACAATATCATCATTAACAGTTCCAAAAGCTAAGCAGTTAAGTGAAAACTACTGCTACTCCTATTCTGTAAGTTACAGAAATCCAAAAAGCTATCGTGTTCAAGATTTTCCTGTTAATAAAAATGGCCTCCTTAAAAAAAAAAAAAAAAGGTCTCTAGTCTCTGTGGCTAACTTCTGGGAACAAATAGATTTTTAAATTTTTATTTAAAATGCAAGAGAAAGATAAAACATTAATATTTAATGTTAGTGGGTTAAATCTCAGCTAACCTTAGTAGGGAGTGACCTGTAAGTTCAAATGCTATTACAACAAAAAGTAAAGAATTTTTTCATTATTTGTCTTGGAGTATGCTCCTCTCATCTTTTCTCATGTCTCCCCCAACTAGCAGACTGAATAGGATTCTGAATACTGATAGGTATAGCAGCACATAAGATATGTGTTTTCCTACAAAAATGTCTTAATTTTTTTTTCTTCTCATATTATATGTTTTCTCCAACATATTCCTATAAAGCTTTAAATTTAAAAATTTAAAATCAATTACCATTGATTTTATAATTTCAAAACTTGTTTAACAACCAAGTATTTCCTAATGGTCTACTGTGCCAACAAAAGTCTATCAGAAAGGAAATTAAAGTCACTAAAACCTATGAAAGCAGCAGTACAGAAATAGGAAAATCATATCCAAATTGTCATAAAACAGAGCTGGTCACTGAAGTATAACATATTGCATGGTTTCAGAGCAAGTTGCAATAGCACGATTTCAACATATGTTATATGCATGGCAAGAGGAATCAGGCAGCATTTTATAGATCCAGACTTGCATTAAACACAAGGAGCTCAATTAATTTGTCTGGACACAAGTGTTAACTAATCCCCTTGTGAGATTCTCGGATATCTCACCCCGGGCCTTGAGGAGACCCCTGTCCTTCTATTGCTGCAGCTGGAGGGATGTGAGGATGTACAACACCATCCAAATGGTACCACCTGCCACTCTGGGGTGCTACCTGTGCTGGCTCTCAGCCTATTCCCTGCCGGGTTTTCTCTCTAAGATATCATTGATATTCCAGATGTGAATGGAGCTGACAGATCCATGGGAAATATGTGTCGTTCTGTAGCAGCAGTTAGGCAGCAAGTGAAGTATTGTGGAGTAGCTGAAAAGGCATTAAATTACGACATCTGAACAGCTGGATCCTGCCTCAACTACACATGCAGACAGATAAAACCTACTCATTAATTCGAACTGTTCTTTAATGGAGAAAAAACTGTGTATTCTCGTTGATTATACCTCTGTGCTAACTTAGTATTCCCATAAACTAATTTAGTTTCTGAGAATTCAGAGGATTTTTGACAATGAGTTTATGCCATATGGAATTAAAAATTAACAGCAACAGAAATTAATCTGGTTTATTTCCATATCCCCTAAGCAGACACACCTGCACCTAAACTGTTCCTGATGGACATTTGTTCTAAACCTTTAAATGATAGAAATGCCACAGGCTCTCTATTCTATTAAAAAGCTAAATATCTCCTGCTACAATTTAAAACATTATCTATGCTATTCGGAGCAAATAAGAAAAAAGCAAAAACCAGCCAACCAACCAACCAACCAAAAAAAACCAAAACCAAAACCAACCAAACAAAAAAAACAGAACATTTTTTCATTTCTTCTTTGAAATAATAATCTGATTATATGAAAAATATTTCCTAATAAATCTCATCTTCCAGATGTTTCATTTTCTTCACCTGGTCACACCCTTCAATGAAGCAAAACATACACTGCACAAAAGCTTTTCTCCCCTGCTACCCCATCCCACTAAAAGAAGGATCTTTTGTGATGGGATAGTGAGCACTGAATCTGAGATCATCTACATTTGAGGAATATGCTCTTTTTCTGCCTTCGTTTTTGAGGAACATTCACTGAGTTTAAATTTTGAGACCTTCAAACTTTCCACTGCAATAATTTCTAGTGAGTTGGGCCTGGGTTGTCTGAGAGGCCATCTTTTTCCTCAGGTAATAATGATGCAGTCTAAATTTTCAGGTTTATACCTTACCTGTGATTTAACTAGGACTGGATGGTTTTTTGTTTGAAAATGTTAGTTGTGAAGGTGCTCTAAGTTTGTCGTGCAGTGAGGGAGCAGCAGACTGAAGCACAAGACCTTACTAAATCCTAAGTAGGTCACCATCAATTTACTGGGTTTAGCCTGACTCACATCAGCGAACATAAAAGTTAACTAAACTTGCCCATACTCTTGCTGGCTTGCCTATACTGCTGTTGGACAAAAAATAAATTAGGAATTCAGTAAAAATACCTTTCCAATTAAACAAAGAACTACCAGTGTACCACCTACAGAAATGAAGGCAGCAAGGGAGCTTGGAAGAAAAATGCTTTTATCAGGTCCTGCAGAAAATTCTTCTCCTTGTGCTTCCCTGGTGGCAGGGACAGGAGCTTTGGCATGTGGACAGGGGCTGGGTCAGACTCTCTGTAATGGAATGAGCTTCCCTGGCTGAGGGGATATACACCATTCAAACTGGCCACTGCCCGCTGTTCCATGCACAAACCCAAGGAAAGTATTTTGAAGAAATCTACACAAACCTTTCAAAGTTACTATTTTTTCCCCATTGTTTCTTGCTTTTTCAGTCATTAGAGCTTATTATAGAGAGTAGAAGACAAGAATAGTAGAATGTGACTACAGGACAAATTGGGGGGATCTTGGCTGCAGGGGTCGGTTTGCCACTGCTCTTAAAGTGATCAGATTTCATCACGACTAAACATGACAGGTTTGGGAATCCAGCATCACTTTAACAGCTTAAGTGTAGTTAGTGATTGGATGAAGTACTGAATTAATTTGGCGAGCCTGGAATATATAAATCACCAGGAAAATAGACACTTAAAAATAGTTTGTCAAATTATGGATGAAGATCAGATGAAAGAAATAAAAAATAGAAACAGAGCAGCCTTTGGGACGTCAGTGGGATCCATCAAAGTCTAATCATTATACAGCTCTGGCATTTTGCTTCAGTGTAGGGGGTCCCCTAAGCACTTCTGGTTGGTGGCTTTCTGAGTAAATGTCAGTTTAATGCTGTTTTCCTGTTTTCATAAAAACTCCTGTAGGGTCTTTCGTCAGCTAACCAGTTAGATTATATCCCCACTGCCTCTAGTCAAGCATAAATGTTAGTTCTAAAAGTAGCTGCTTTCTTACCTTGTTTCTATTTCACTCAGTGATGTCAGGTTTTTTAGCCATTGAAGGTCTAAGACCAGCTATTTTTGAACCATGAACTAGGAGTGTCTTCAATGCTTCTTGCAAAACACATCCCTGGGTGTATGTCACTGAATTTGACACACACACACTATTATGACAGTTGCTCAAAATTATTATCCATAGATGATGTAGCCCAGTGAACACACAGGAAACAGGTTCAGATCTGCTTCTTTGTCATAAGCACCAACAAACAGAAAAGCTTGCGACTGCTGTTGTGTTACATATGGTGTAGGGGGAAGCGACACTTGTCACTCTTCAATTTGCAGAGTATGTGTCTGATCATGATTGCATGCTATACCTCTTCATTTACACACACTTCGCACAAAAGAGGGAGAAAATATTTTTGTGAGTATTAATTTGGAAAAATTTCATCCCTAATAATGAAAGTAATGCAGTTCACTAGTCTGTTCTAAACCCTGTAAACATCCACAGTATTTTCCAGTGTGCCATACAAAGAACATAATCCATACATCACCTGGCCATCGCAGTCCAAATTCATGAGCAGGCATAGTGTATTGGCCTTTCCTTGTACATCTGTTTCAAGTGCCTTTGACTACCAACATATGTATTATATAAAAATATATGTACAGAACAATTAATGGCATTTGAGATGGGAAAAATTAGAGGAGAGGGCTCATTTACTGACCTTCTGTTATAATTACTATTTAATTTAGGGTTAGAGTAGGAACATTTTCATAGGGCCCAGCAGTCTTCTCTGAGATAGTGCACTAAGAGTGGAAAGAGTTTCAGTAAGGTGCCAGATCTAGTAGTTTACAGCCAAACCTTCTTCATAGCATTTTTTTTTTTTTTTAAGAGTCCCTTGCTAAGGCAAGGTGCAGGCATGTCCATACTTTGACTCACTTGATTGCTTTCCTGAGAAAGGCTGGACTGTAAACCTTGGGACTGTGTCCATCTGTGAGTCAAAGTGGGAGCAGAAGTTCTGCATTTAGGCAAATACCTTGTTAGGAGTTTGTGTTTTCACAGGACATCAGCTCACATGGTCCTGCTAGTAGTCAACAGAAGCTGAGGTGATGTTGCCATAAAATCTCTCCCTATGCCAAAAAGTGAATCTGCAATAATGATAGAAGAGCTGTGTTTAAATTTGCAGTCTAGTGATCTCACCTGTAGATATTATTTTCTTTGCATAAGGGAGTAAATTTTTAAAGACGAGAAAGCATCATTACTTTGAATAACTTTGATTTAGTTACAGTCTGATTCTTATAATGTTTTTATGCTGGGTTTTTTGCACATAAAATATCAATGAAAGCAGCTATCAAGATTCCGCCTTTTTACTGCATCATTAGGTGTTGCTATTTTTAAATAATCATCCCTTAATGCATCACATGCTTCATTTTCATTAAATAAACATTTTAAATGCATAAAGTCATATTCATTATTTTTTTTTTAATATTAGCTAATGCATATGGCTCTCTATGAATAAATTATATTTTATCTCCTGTTTCATATAAAGAATTAGTTATATTAAAATGATGGGGGGGTTTTCTCAATCATTTATTTCTTCTTCTCTTTTAATCTTCCATTTATGTTAAAGTGATTCATATGCACTTAGTATTGTCCCATTCTCTCTGTTTCCTCTTGGCTCTAAGGCTCCAGCTCCAAAGAGCTGAGAAGCTGAAACTATCTATACAAACTTTTTCACCACTCACTGCA
The DNA here is from genome assembly GCA_013397955.1 of Grantiella picta. NCBI lineage: Eukaryota > Metazoa > Chordata > Aves > Passeriformes > Meliphagidae > Grantiella > Grantiella picta. The sequence continues at coordinate 1,797,492 of VZRM01008172.1, read as the reverse complement.
CTGCATATTCCACGTATAACCTTGCCTAGTATCCATCCTCTGTACTTTTCTTTCTTTATAATACTAGAACACAATAAACCCAGGCTTCCTGTCAGAAACCTTTAGGTTTCTGTAGGATGTGCCCATTGATAGCATGCTACCCTTGTGTCTGAGCCAGATGCCAGCGTAGTTGCTGTAAAGGCAATGGGGATTGTAGGAAACCCCTCCAAAATAGGTTTTACATAGCTGTTCTCAGCCATGCTGTTAGACACCCATTTATTCTCATTGTGCACAGCCCCTTTTACTGGCTTGGTGTCCATTTCTATCCAACGAATCCTCCCCCAAGAACTTCGTCTTTAAACATTTATTTCCATTGTCTACATTGCTGAAATTCTTGGAAATACTGTACTTCTAATTTTTTTTCTTTTTCCCAGTCAGCCTCTCTTGTGTATAACTAGTGGTTTGCAAATTACTACCTGAGCCTCCTCAAACCCCACATTACTATCCAGAAAAGAGTGTTCTTTTCTGTTTGGCCTGTGACCCCCAATTCTATTGCAAATATAACAATCAAATATTGCTTTGTACATTTCATAGTTTTTTCTGTCATTCCATATGAAATCAATCCATCCAATAGCATTCAATATTAGAATGATTTACTCTGTATTGCTTATGTTGTATGTACAAAGTCTTTTATCAACTTCTCTTCTGTTAAAAAGTTCTATTACAGACACAGAATGACAGAACATTATACTAAGAATACACAGGATTTGCTAATCAGCAAATTCATTGTGGACAAGCATACTTTTTATCAAGCTGAAGGTGTGTCTAATAAGAAATAGCTCTCTTACTTTATTCTGTTGGATTTGTAGGGTTGTATTTGCATCTATGATCTTTAAAAAAGCTTATTTTTGGAGACAACAGCAGTCTGTAATGCTTAAAAGCCAGATTCTTATGCCCTGCTACCCTTCTTGTGGTATCCTTAAACAAGCCATGATCTTTCAACAAGCTTCATTTCAGGCTCCATAGAAATGAAATCATGGAATCATAGAATGGTTTGATTTGGAAGGAATCTTAAAGATCATCTGGTTCCAAACCCCTGCCATGGGGGACAGTCATCTCAGAAATCAGCCATTTCAAACTGCTTGAGATCTGCTGGGAAGAACAGCTGCATGAGAACTAAGTGCTGTTCTACTACTATTTTTTCAGCCATCATCTTGCTAACACAAGTCTGCCATAACTATCCATCCTCAGAGAATGGAATCAGTTTAACTGCTCTTCATACCCATATGTTCTTCAGAGGCAGCACATCCAACCTAACATGCACAGAAGTCAGCTCCAGCCTGTGTTTTATTTGAATTCCAAATGAATTAATTCTAATTAAATGAAAGTTTATCAATCCAAGTGCAGAAAATAAGTAACAGGTATATCCATCATACAACATAATCAATGTAAATGCCACTCCTGGACTACATAGATGTAAGCATATGGCAACATAGTATATATACAAAGCAGGTATATTTCTTTACTAAAATTAAAATAATACTTAAAAGATTAATTTGGCAAGTATAGAAACATCTTTTGGAAATTCCTGTGTTGTGAATTGCAAATGGATGTAGTTTGTTTTTACCTTTTTCTTCCAACTATTACTAACTTCTTGACAGGAAGAAGTTTCCCCAGCCTGCACAGGTACATCAGTTACTGCCATCAGCAAATGGCAGTTTTTCAGACAAGGAACAGATTAGAAGGTCTGGGTTTCTAAAATGGAGAATATGGTGTATTTGGTGAGTGTGGAACTGAATTTATACTGGGACTTGATTGCTACCAGATAATCACTGGTTTTCAACTTCTAAATACTTTAAATGTCTCAAAAGAGAGTCTTTGCAAATTACCACACATGAGGAAGGAGTAACAACGGTGCCTGGTGCTGCTGCAGAGATTGCTTCTTAATGGATTTTTTTTTTTTTAATTCTGGGTCCTGCTTTTTGGTGGTGTTGCCTTTGCTGAAAGAAAATGCCAAAAAGTCACCATCATATGCCAGAGGCAAAAGAAAGCGATCGAGTCTTAATAAAATACTGATATGAAGACGCAGTCCACTGTTTGAACTTTATTTTTGAGCACAAGATGTCAGAATTAATGGTTAATATCTTCTATAAAAGAGATTTTTAAATACGAGTTAATATAAAAAGCCTAGTCTTTCACATTCAGGTTGATCATATGTGAATGATTTTTTATGTTACTTTGTAGTGGACATAAGGTAAATAACTCTTATTTTTCCTTTCTCCCTGTCTCTGAACAGACTGGTAGGCTGGATTCTGCTCCAAGTGTTAAACATTGGATAGGGTTTGTAGTTTTATATTTTTATATATGTATGAATTTGTCCTCTAGGATGTTACAGCCTGACTGCAGCCAAGGATTTTAGCTATAAATTGATGCTTATGACTTCTACACACTAACCTTTCATCTTTTCTCTGACAATTTCTCAAAACATTCCTGTTGTCTCATCGGAGTAAATTTCCATAATAATTTTCTGGCCAATGAGCTATTCCTATCAAATGTCTTTCTCAAAGAATCACATAATTCTGTGATTGAATGGCTGACATGGGATGGGACCTGTGTTGATTGTCCATTGCAAGCTTCCACTCAAACAGGGTCACCTACACCAGATTGCCCAGGGTTGTATACAATCAGCGTTCAAATATCTTCAAAGTCCTTGTTCAAGAATATTTAATAGGTGCTCATAGTACCTTTATGGACAATGGATGAAAAGGTCTCATTTATATTTGGCACTAGGACAGGTTTTCCTAGAAAAGTTTAAACAAATAAAGCAATGTGTTTGTGGTCTATTAGAGATGCAGTTAGACAAAAAGATGCTTGATTTTTGTTTACTTGAAAAGAAAAATTTTTTCCAACTATTGTAGCTGGTCAAATAAGGAAGAAATACTGATTAAAATGTAAACAGATTAAAGGAAAGATCTCTAATGAAAAAAGGATCAGAAGTTACAAGTGTTCTGATTTATTTTGTTCTTAACATAGTACATTTTTCATCAGGCTTTTGGGAAGCTTAATTACTAAGTAAAAAAAATTAATGAATATGCTTAACAATGGATTTAATGAGAGACTGAATTTTGGCTACTTCTGAATAATTATGCAATCTGATGCATATGTGTATTTTCATGTACTCTTTTCCCAGTACTCCTATTCAAAATACCGTGACATCCTAAAATAATAACAACATAATTCTGTGATCACATCTGCCAGGGAGTTAAAAACCCAGTTGTAGTCTGAGCTTCACAGATTTTTTGCAAGGAATTTGCTAGAGCAGTAGGTAAAAAAGCAATGGGACATGAAGGGGACTAGGAAAGCTTCAGTTCACAAGTTGTCCATTGAAGAAACAGAGAATGCATTCTTCAGGGTTGAGGGTGGTTTGGAGTAACAAAACTTTCTTGGTTAGAAATTAAACATGATGAGAATGTTTTCTATAGCCATAGATATGGGCTTAGGTTGGTATATTTTTTCATATGCCATTAGCAAGCTTAGGAAGAAGGAGTTGCAGCACACAGGGGTTGTGCCTGAAAGGAAAACACTTGTGTTCACTCAGTGTGTAGATATGACCAATCAATCACTTCTTTTGAATTCCCTCTAAGTTCTCTGTACAATGTTTTCAAGAACAGCAGACATTACTCTGAGTAGACCATTAATGCTACTTTTTGGTTTAATTTTTGGTTTGGTTTTGTTTTGGTTCTGGACCGAACCCTGGAATTGTACAATCTTCTTTTTCCTCTTCAAATTTACTTCCATCACGTTTATGAGATTCTTGAAACTCATATTTTTTTTCCAGTTCTGGGGACAGACAAACACTTACCCAAATCTCTCTGAAATGAGTGCAGCAACTCTCAATGAAAGAGTGACTGGGAATTAGGAGATTTGAAGCCCTGAGGCTCTAAAATTACTTGCTTTCTAATTTTTACTAGGCTTTGAGTCACTTCTCTATATTCAAATTTTTCCATTAAGTGAATACTTATTCCATTAACCATTAAAACAAATACACTTCCTCCTATCAAGGCACTGGTTATAACAAATGAGCCATGACTAGCTCTTATGGTTATTTTCCTTTACATAATTGTAATTACTTATCTTTGTTTCTGACTCCACTCAAAATACTTAGAGAATACTCTTTAGGGCAATGTTTCAAACTCTGAAAAAACAAATTTTCCCTGGTCATAGAAACATTCTGAAATTGCTTTGTTTTGAAAGCAGCTGTATTTGCACAAAAATAGGGAAAATTCTGCATGGAACATCTATGATGTAGAATTGCTTTCTTCTCACTATTAGGAGCATCTTTGCAAAGATCTGTGTAGCTTTCCTGCTGTTATCCCTCTTGAGCTCTTCCTGTGCCTAATGATTACTGACTCTGATTAGAACACTGCTTCTCATGCTCCTGAGCAAGTGTAATCTTAATTTTTATTTCTTCAGCTAGGTGTTTCTCAGAAATGTTTCTGTTGCCTTGTTATGGTTTGTTGGAGGTTTTAAAAGTTAATTGACTAGATTTGATGGTTTTACCTTCCCACTTTTTACAGATTCAATATTGATGTTGAGAGAAGATTCAAATCCCAAGCTACAGAAGTTTTCAAGGAGTTGTGTTTAGAACTGATATGTCCTGAATGTTCACAGCAATTCTCTCTGGTTAAGGTTAACTGTGATGCCCTGTTATGATGATCTATTTCTGGTTTATGTTTTAACATTGTCTCTGTAATTTTTAAACAGTCTTTCAAGCTTATCAGTGTTAAAGAAATCAAATATGAATACATGTACTAAACATGAAATTTTAAAGAATTTAGTATTCGTGTTCAGCACCAGTCTCTGAAATTGAGAAAATGGGAAATAGATGGAAACCTCTCAACAGTCATTCCCACTCAGTTTTCCATAGTCAATAATCTGCTAGTGTGTCTCTGCAGACCTCCAAGGAAAGAGGCCAGAGCACCAAGTCTGATGGAGTTCAAGAAGTTTGGACAATATTTTCAGGCACATGATGTAATCCATGTTGTGTCCTGCACGGATCCAGGAGTTGGACTCGATGATCCTGATGGGTCCCTTCTAACTCAGCATATCCTATGACTATATGATTCCAGACTATAAATCTGCATAAAATATTCATTGCTCAGCATCACAGGACTCTATAATATTCTCTATTGCAAAAGGGAATAAACCAGAGCTTCACCCTTGTGCAGATTTGTTGAATTGATTTTTATTTCCACAGATCCCTAGTGGCCCCTGTCATGAATCTGCAACACTTAATTTGACTGCAGAAATCAGCCAGCTGTATCAAATGTCTGCTCTGGGTCAATTGTAAATGGAGACTGAATATTCAGCAAGCAGTGAAATCCAGTATGATAGAAATACTATCTCTGGATATAAACATGGTCTGTCTGAGGTAACTAAGTAGTAGATGCCTGTTCTATATTTACAGCACTCATTCTTTGAGACAAATCTTCAAATTTAATTTAGTTGTATTAATTTAATTATATTTTTAGTCTTTTTACTACAAAGGGATGCATATGAAAAAGAAACCTAAACATGTTATTGAGCTTGATTATTCAGTTAATTCTTCCGTTAGTGACCAGTTTTGAAATATGGTATTAAATTTACAAAGAACAGAGAAAGCCATTTACATTCCTTTTTTATTTTTATGCTTTAAAGGGAATATTTGCTTGTTAACACAGATGTACCGATCAGGAAAAAGTGATGGTTACAACACAATGTTTGTTTTTTGATTATTTGAATTTTTTATTTTTTTATTATTTGTTTAGGAAAACCATCTCACTTTACCTTGTTCTGTTTTTTCACTTGTAAGTACAACATCTTTCAACTGACTTTATTTAAAAGTTAGGTAGCTAATCTGAGTTCTTCATTTTGTTAAAGTTTAAGCTATACATCTAGCCTAACAAAAAAGAAAGTTAGATTGCTTAAGGACCAATTCATACTGTAATGGAATAAAAGTCAAACCTTTCAATATGCATGTGTCTCTTCATCAACAATAGAAACAGTCTGAATGGCTTACCTTAGTACTTAACTTTTATGTGGCTAAAATTAGGAAAAAGAAGCCCACTCTAAGATTCTGTCCATCATCTGGGATGTTGGCTGATGTCCCTGACTATTTTACAATTTAAATTCTTCCCCCTCTCATTCAATTTTGGGACAATTTTCCCTGCTCCATCTTCTTAATCTCTCTGTTATTTTTCATGCAACTGAAGGACAAGACTGCAAGCTTTTGTTATTAACCATTAAACAAATCCAATAAAATCTCAAATAATAGTTTATTTCTCAAAACCTAAGTTTGCCTTATTTTGAAATTGAAAGCTCTACAATGTTTCTCCAGAAAATGGTCAGTAGCACAACCTGGTTGATGGTTTCAAATAAACTTGCTTCAGAGGGCATGTTTTGCTCACACTGATAGTTATGAAGTAAGTTATCTGTTGATTTCTTTAGTTGCTAAAAAAGAACTTTTAGTTATAATGAGGTAAAGGAATTATGTATATTAAAATTTAACATATACTGTATCATATGAGTAATGCTTCATTTGAGAGTGACTGATTTTATTATGCTGTGATGAATAACACTGGTCTATTTTAGTTACTTAATTCTGCTCTTAGCTATATGTGGTGAAGTCATTCACCTTATATATTCTTTTCTGTTTGTTTTTTTTTTTAATTATGAATTCTTTATTTTGCTTAATTTCTTTCATAAACATGCAAAGTGTCTTTAGAGTGAGATTTGATGAAAATTAGGAATGATGGTAAAGGTCCTTTTTCCTTTCTAACTTTCACTAAGATAAAGAAATTCTAAAAAGTTATAGATAGAGAAAGAGGAAAAACTGAAAAACAGTATTTTCCCCATTACACAGACCCATCTCGGTTAGAAGTTCTTTGGAAAAAGCTGGTGAAAGTTACATAAATCTTTGCTTGCAAATGTGACTTTGGGAGCCATCTCTGTCAAGACAGGCAGGTACTCTGTTACATCCAGCTGTCTCTTTCCCTGTGTTTATTTGGCACTGCTCACACTGAAACTGGACAGTACAATGTTGCTTTGTTTTCTTTGAAACCCACGTGTACATGGCCTTTTCATGCTACTTACAGCGACCACTTGACCTGATGAGAGCATTTATCTGCAAGAGAGGGCAGCCAGCTTTCTGGTAAGGCTGCTAACAGAAGGAATTGATTTCATAATCAGAACTAAATGGCACCTCTCTGGCAACAGGCACGTTGAGTCACATCTGCTGTGCACGTACCTCTAGGCTGTTCTCTTGGAAACTCTCCTGCATGGGATCTGCCTGCATTTCAAAACCCAGGAACAAAATGGCCTTTTTGAATAGCTCATTTCAACCAGGTTTTCCAGCTACTGAATGTTTGCAGCACCTATTGTGCCACTTATTTTTTATGGTTTCCAGCTATCGTTATATATTATAAGCTATCCCTATAATATGTAAGGTCTTAAGGTTAGTGTCTTTACTATATCCCCATGGCTGAATGGGATGTCATAAACCACTATAAACTCTACAATGTACGTAAATTGACACAAGAAATCACTTGCTTCCTGTACAGCTTTGTGATTAACTGGAGAAATCAACTGATTTCCCCAAACTCTTTGAAACAATATTCTGTGACCAAGACACCACTTGTACAAGGTAAGGCAATAGCTGCTTTCAAAATGTAATGGGCACAGGCACACAAAAAAGGAGGAAATTAGCCAACCAACAAGATTGAAACAGCAATTAGCTAAGGAGAATCCTATGAGCTGACCTGAACTGGAAAATCAATTTTTGCATGTGTCTCCTACATGAAAAGTAAAAAAATCACTAAATTTTGTCACTTAACATGATTCCTCCTCTAGATAGGAGATAATTAATCATCCTCTTGCCCTTTATTAGGTGGATGGAGCTGTGATTGAAATTACATACTCATTAGAGTAATCAGATCTCAAAAAACACTTGACTTAACAAATTATGTGGATCAGTACATAGCTTTACCTTTCAGTAACAAAATGACAGGTAGTATAAGAAATTGCAGAGTAATTAGCACCTGTATTTTCCTTCCTTCCTTCACTCAGTAATTCCACTTTTTGTCTTTTCTCTGTTTTTTTCATATAATGAAGCTTCTCTGCTCTTCCTAAAGAAATCTGTCAAATTGTTCCATATTCAGCTTTTGAGAAAAAAATCAAATTATTTTCCCCTGGGGTACAAACAGTGATACCAAAGGAAAAGAATAAAAAAAAAAAAAACCCAAAACCCAAAAGGTGCAGCCCTCTAAAATTTTCAGTGATGAATAATAATAAGTGACTTCATTTATTAAAAGGTAGATTCCAAGTGGTGCGGGAAGTTATTTGGTGGTTTAAAAAAGGCAGTGCAGAATTTCCTGTTATTTATGTATTATTTCCTCTCTTCTTCAAATGTAATATTAGTTAAATGATAGCTTGTTTTTTCATTATGTTCAGGAAATATGAGTCAACATTTCTGCAATGTTTCTTGCAAATGAAAGTAACTATACTTCTAGAAATTATAATGTTCAATATTAATCCCTGTAGATAGCATTTCACTTGGAAAAGCAAACACAAATGTAAATGGAAAATACTTTCAGCTGATTAGACAAAATACGAAACCAAAAGTATTTCAAAATACAGTGCTATGATTGCTCCAACTGAACATTGGGAATAATGAAAAATAATTTTCTGTGAAAGAAACCAAGAGCTCATATTGATGTTAAGCACAACACAATCCCTAGAATTTGATTCAATTTTTTTTGTTGAGATCATTAATTTGTTGACAATAATTTTACCTTTGCAATAGTATTCAGACATCAGGAGATGGGAAAAAATCTATGCTCTTTACTTCTCCTCTGACTCTGATAAGCTCAAAGCAGGTCCAGTTAAAGTTGCTCTGTGTTCTGTTCAGCTGAGTCTGGTCTGAACATCTTCAAGCCAATTCTGAGCTTATCCAAGGACAGAGAACCCACAGCCTCACTGTGGATAGCCTCATGGTGTCTCAGACCTCTTCAAAACTTTTTGAAAATATTTTATTAACAGCTATTTCAGATTACTTTGGAAGCATTTATTACGTACAGAATCATCATGAACAATATCCAGCGCTATAGAGGATTTTTCAGAGATCAGAGTGGAAATTTTTTTCATTGCAATTTTTAAGATACCACCATGTCATGAATAGCAAAGAGATAATTGTGTTATAAGTATCCTAAATGAGAAAGCATGTTTCTGAAAAGAATGGACTGAGCTAAACATATTTGAGTTGAGAAAGAGTCATCATGAACTTGAACTTTATGAATCTTAATATAAAATCACTTTGGTGTGAATTTTCAATGAGTTTATGCTGTCTTCCCAGGATTAATTAAAATCAATCCCATAGTATACATAAACATATTTCTGTAAAATTATCAACGACCAGGACCCTATTAGTCATTATAAAAGGGAAAATCTTTCTTTGCATAACCCATATATAGTTTCGTGAAGCAAAACAGACCTTTCATAAAGAAGCAAGAACTCAGAGAGTGGAATAAAAGAATTGGATAGGGACTACTGAATTAAATTAAACTTCTGAAAACTTTCTGGAGATATAAAAATTATCTTCCAGTCATTAGTGATGCTGTATACCTCCAAATCAAGGCAAGATTTGGAGACAAAAAATTTCCTTTAAAGTTTTCTCTTCAGTGTCTTTTTCCTCAAAAAAAAAGGCACGTAAATGCTATTCAGACAGACAGTGCTGCTTAATCTAGAGCAAGTTCCTGAGGGAAAGAGGGCAATTATAAAGTTTATCTTTTTGAGAGGCAGGAGAGAGATTGAAAATTACAGACCAGTTATCGTAAATTCATGCAATAATAGAAAACTGAAAGGATATATTTTTGTAAACACCCCAAAAATAGAGAGGGAATGAGTAACAACTAATATAAATTTGTCAAGAACATATCACATCCTCTGAATTTCCTTCTCTGTTGATAGGAAGTTCTGAGTATGCAGAATAGTCATTACTGCATATCTTCACCTCACCACAGTCTTGTTTTGTGTGACATTTTCATAAACAAAATGGAGAAGATCTTCATGAAATTGCTATGAGGCAGACACATGGTTAGGAAACCATGCTTAGTAGTTACTAATGGTTCTTTGTTGTCCAGCATTACGTATTGAGCAGTGCTCTGCAGAGATCAGTCTTGTGCCCGGTTCTTATCAATGTTCTCATTAGGGACTTGAGTCATTGAGTAGCTAGTCAATGATTAAATAGTGTAGTGTGCTTATTAAATTTCCAATGACATCAAGCTGTGAGGGCCTGTAAACATATATGAGGACAGACTTTAAAAGATCTTGACAAATTAGGAAAATCATTGAAATAAATTGGATGCAATTCAGTAGCACGAAATGCAGAACACTAAGTTTAAATAATCAAAAATTTCAAGATAAGTCATAACACATGAAACAGTAATTTTGCAGATTAAAATATGAGGCAGACTGAGTGGACTTTTTCCTTAACATTAGATATCCAAAATGTCCCAGACATCCATGTCTGATATATTTATTTTATTATTACTTTGTAGACATTGGGAAGAAATACATTTTCATGGAACCTTACTTGTTCTAAAAATCTGCATAAGATACATTAGAAATGTCTATGTGTCTCCAATGATTATCAAAGAAGCCCAAGACAGAGGCTCAGATGTAGATGGTCCATGCTAAAGAAAGACAAAAACATATTAAGAGTTAGAGAGATAATTTTCTCTAAAAGAAAATGAGAAGAATTCTCTTAATCTGAATCAATTATAAAGGATTCAAAGTCATTCACAGAATAGGAAGTCCTATATGCAGATTTACCAGACACAAGGAGGGAGCACCACTGGTTACTACAATTCATTAGCTGCTGTTCATTGCCTAGTCCCCATCAAAATCATACCACCAAAATCTTACTATTCAGGAAAAAATTATTTGAAGAACAGGTGTTCAAAACATCATGGGTCAACACAAGTCAAACAATGTGCTGCTGGTGCTACACATCTGAAGTCCGACCCAAATTACCAAAGCCCTTTATACTTCTCAGTCTAGATCTTATGGCTGGCTGCTAGGAATCACTGTGATTGCTCACATCCTTGGAGTCATGCAAGTGTCCAGCCTGGTTACTTGCTTTGACAAAATTCCTTGCAAGGCCTGTCAAAACAGTTATAAGCAGGAAGAGTCCAGCCGCTTGAACAGCTGCAGCCCAGATTTTATTCAAAATGTGTTCAGTTTGGGTTCTGATAGTAGAACTATCACAATTACCCTCCCCCAAGATCTGATGGATTATCATAATGAGCAAGAGCTAGTGATAGCTGCATGCTAAACACTTTATGCATATTATTCACAAATATTAACCAGGTGTTCAACAGTCTACTGAAAGATAGTGATGACCTTCCAGGTTAGTGCTAGGATTTTGGGGCCACTTGCCTTGGCCTGTGGACCATGGATTTGTAAACTGACAAACCTAAAAGTGTAACTCATGGGAATTGCTGATAAAGCACTGAAAGTCTCTAGCTACCCACTACAAGCAACTAGGCTGATTTCTGTTGACTAAAAATGCTTCAGTCTTTTTCTGCTGAGCTTTGTAGGAAGAATGTGACAGCCACTTCTGGCTCCCAACAGGCAGTTATTTTTTTTTAACAAAATGTCAAAATAATTTTTTTGCAACTTAGAGAATTCTTTATATAGAGTTCTAGGACTCACAGTGTTGTGTAGTACCCAGAAGTCCCAGTTTCCTGTTTGTTTCTCACAAAAGTTTAAGTCTCGACTGTTTCGTCCAGAATAAAACTGGGAATGTGTTACAGCTGAAACTGAAATGCCCACATCTTTCCACAATATCAAAGGAGTTAGACAGGTAGAATCTGTCAGCAGGAGATTGCATATACTATTTAGTCCCAGCAATAAATTGTTTTTAAAAATAAAATGCAGACTTAACCAAAATCACAGTAAAAGCAGCAAAATCACAGGATTTCTTTCTTTAATCTGTTAGTATTTCGCTTGTGAGGATTTGAGCTTGCACTAAGCAGTCATATGGACCATATAAGTCAAGTCTGATACCTGCTGTCACTGTCTGCGTCAATCAAGTGACAGTGTTATTTCCATCAAATTTATTAGAGTTGTGTGTCCCTGGACACTGGCTCTGGGAGCTGAACAGCCAGCAGCCTAAGCCAGAAGAAGTTCAGTGACATTTGGATGAGAATGATTCAGAGCCTGTTTCTTATTGAGGAAGGGGATAGGAACAAATAGGTTTATGCATGCAAGGAGCTCTGTGCTCAAGGTCTGTAAACAATGACAGTCACTATTTCATAAATGTTCTGTGACACTTTTGTTATGAGGGAGAGAGCACAAGGCTGTCCATAAACCGATAGACATAGATGTGGGTAAATACACATCTCAGGGATGTGACGTGACCAGCAATAAGTAGAGAGGAAAACACCTTGTGCCCTGTCATAGCCGAAGCAGGTCTCAGCCCAAGGCCAAGTATTGCTCTTGCTCTTCTGCTCAGACTTTTCTTGATGAAATTGTTTTCCTGTCTTAGAGTAACTTTTCACCTGCAAACTCTCACTCTTTCATAGTTTCTTGGAAATAGTTTGTTAAAGCTTCTGAGCACGATAACGTTGTGGAAGCATGGATTTTGCTGACCTCAGTAAGGATTGCTGCAAGAGTTTTGGCAAATGATCTTTGTAAATTATAAAAACTCTTTGAAAATATGTACATAAACTGCCAGTGGAATGCATTTTGACAGATGTCTTTTCAACTCAAAGAAATTTTTTTGTTTTGATCGCATCAAGCTTTTCTATTCTAAGTTTTTATGCCCACAAGCCCAAATAAAAATCAGAATTGCTTTTACAGAAGGAAAAGGGAAAGCATTTTACATAAGAGTTCAATGCCAAAAATTGGATTGGCACAAATATCTGGGCAGCTAATTTGGTGCTCAAATTTGAGGTCACAAAATCTAAAGAAAACACAACACCACTAAAAGAGCATGTCAAATATCTATACAGGTGAATAAATCTTCATTGTCCCTGCCTGAAAATGGTAATTTTCTGCATTGTTGTCTGAGGAAAGCTGTCTAGACTATGGAAATTATTATTCTTGTGGAAGAATCTCTGAATGTGTCATAAGCAGGTTCTTAATCTCCCCAGGTTATATCCTGACAGACTGAAAGGATATAAAATCAACACCAGTCTAGTTTGCTGTGTACTTTCCTCTTTGGAAGTACTTGCATTTATGTATGAAGAACAGTGTGTAGAGTTCTTTTGTAGCTGTTCTTTTTTTTAAAAGAAAAACATGTTTTAAAACTTCCTTTATATCTATTATCTAATGACATCCATCCTGAGAAGTCTAACTGCCCAGTTTCTATGTGCAACCATTATTTTCTCATGCATCTCCAGCCTTATTCCTCCATCTATGTGGAACTATCTATCTCCTCCATCTCTCTGTGGAGCATTATTTCATGCAACCTTAGGTCTCAGTATTGTCAGTAAAATGTACTCTGATTCCTCAGTGAGGATCTTCTCCTGCACCACAGCCATTTATTCTAGCATAACATTCTCTACTCTTTTGCACAGATGCAGCATAAATATGCCCTCAGAAGAGAACCATAACAGCTCAGGCCCTTGATCTCAGATCCTCATTATGCAGTCCACCCTCTAATTCACTTGAGGACTTCCTTGATGTTAATTTGCATAATACTTCATTTTGTTAGCTGAATACACAGTGTATTTCCTGTCATGAAACAGAGGCATATACATGAAGAAAGGTTTTCTGTGGAAAGAACCTTATTTAAATAAGAATATGAACTTGAGCAAACCAAAGGCTAAGTAAAAATTAAGTCTGTTTCTCTGTGGGAACAAGTATCTTGCAGGTTAGTGTATACAAACATCCCGCTTTTGCTGGAATTTGGATACGTGATAACATGAGGCAATTTTTAGTGTCCAACACTTAAACACATGCTCCAGACTTTGGAAAATCATCCTCAGCATCAAAATATAGTTTTTCAAGGGTCGTAAAATATTGCTCTTTGACAAAAGAACAAATATTTATTCCAAAATTTAGGAGCCTTAATGGATGGTGTTTAACTGCCCTGCTTCTTATGCACCTGGAAGGGCTCTTCCATGACATATTCTTTCATAAAATATGACAAAATTTTAAAAATTTGCTTTCCAACTCAAAAGCTGTAGATGAGACATGGACCTCTTATCTTTGTTAATTTAACTGTTAAACTATTACTTAAGCCTAATTTTTTATCACCAGTTTTCAGAATTACCTTAAATACATAAACCCTGTTATACTGCATGACCATACTGTATTTACAGTGTTCATGTTACCAGTACGGTGGTTGGTAGATTTTTTTTATATTTTCAGTCTAAATATGAAAACACATATTGTTCTCACATTGGAAAAAAGAAATATTGAGATATATTTGTATCTTTTGTGAGAGACATAATGAAAGATACTATTTTATTACAGCTATCTATGTCATAACATAGTTTAGTTTATAGAAACTGTGCTGTGTTTTTCCTAAAATGTGTCCCCTTCCTTGAGACTTGTGGCTGTTGGCAACTGACTGGCAATAATTTTACACTGAGATTACATAAAATCAGCTGCTATCATAGGCAATAATTCAGCATACAAAATGCTTATTCGAACTTCTCGATTTGATTTCTCAGTACATTAATTTTACATAGCAATGTGTGGTGTATTCTGGTATGCACTGATAAACTTCTCCACCTTTGTGAGTTGGGACTGAGGAGCTGCAGCAGCAGCCTGGGTAATCCACCCTCCAACCCTGAGGGTGTGCTCATTCCTTTTTGACATACTTTTTGAGAACTGTCTCTATCTGGGTTCAGTTGTAACATGGACACATTTTTCAATATAAAGATGCAGTCATTTAGACATGGGCTAGCTATTTTACTGAAAAATACAGCTTATAAACTTCAAATAGCCACATTTCCATATTGTGCTTTCTTTGCTCAAGGTGGACTTTGAAACAAAAAGAGGTCTGAGATATACCAACACTTTGCATAGGATTAAATGTTGTTACAGGAAATAATAAACTGAGTTTTCTCTCAGCTTGTCATTTTCTCTTTTGTCTTCGTCCTATTTTTTTCCTACCTCATTCACTTAGCAGCCTTTGTACATTTGTCTCTTTCCACTATGAATTACGTCAGACACCACGTTTTTGCTCACTGAAATCCTGGGCAGAGCTCTCTGAGGGAATGGTGCTCCTGCCTCCAACTGAGAAGGGCAAAAGAAGCTCTGCGTGACAATGCTGCTGTACCCCAAGACACACAAAACAACATACAGTCTCCAAAAACCATGAACAGATCATATGAATGATTTTGCAGGCCTCTCTCCTATTAGCCCATGGGTCAGATGTGAAGTGCCTTTTTCTTTGTTTTATTCTGCACACAACATAGTGGCTCTGTAGACAGCAAGCATTATGTTTGGCAAGATTTTAAGCAGTGCAGCCAGAAGCTTGTCATCTATCTTCAATACTGCAAGGATATGACATTAATCAATTTCCAGTAAATCTCTGTTTCATGTCTGAGCATGCAGGTTTTACTCTTCCTGGTAGCTGTTCTAATTGCCCTGCTAAATGCAGCAAATCTGTACCTCTGGGATCAGTAACACTTCAACACTCTTTCCACAGCTCTGATATCAACCAGTGGTTGAACATACTAAATTCAGATGGCCAGATACTCATTTTCTCAGTGTTTTTAGATGCCCTTAAGGAAATCAGGTATATGTGAAAATATTGTTTTACTGGCATTCAGCCCCCCTCTTTCCCCAGCAACTTTTAAATACATTTTTGGGCATTTTCAGCTATACCTGACAATGCCTAGATAACTCAAAGCCATTCAATTCCTTTGACTTTTGTGAAAGGGGATGGCTATAACTCCATTTTATCCCTTCTGTCTGACTTCCTAGGTGCAGAAAAGGAGAGGCCCTGAAGCCAGACAGTAACTCATACAAGACAACCAGTCAAACCCCACCACAGAAAGCTTTGCTGATGCCCTTCTGGCAGCTCCCCTATGGACAGAAAACTCAGGAAGGTGTGGGTGGTTTGAAAGAGTCATGGCTAGAAGGGGAAAAGTTCCAGAGAAGGCTGCAGCTGAAAAATGTTAGGTCACAGAGAAAACTGAATGCCCTTGTGAAAAAACAAGGCTAGAACTTGAACAGGCAGAGAAATTCCAACACTGTAGAGACTTAAGGCTAACACACTCCGGTGGAAGACAGGGAACACATCTATATGTTGGAGGAAGAAAGCATGGACCAGGGGAGGCACCTACATCCCTAGGTTAACTGCTTTATTGGTCCTGCAGCTGACAAAAATATGAGCACCTGCTTTTGTTTACTGCAGTGTAAAAGATCTGAAACAATTCCAGGAAGGTACTTTGCAAAATCCAGTAAAAGTGATTTTTATCTTTAGCTATGGAAATTTGTGTCACTTTTTTTAGAGATCAGAATGTTTCCTAAACTGAGAAATCAAATGTATTTTCTTTTGCTCTTGTATCAGCCTAGAAGTGAAGGCTGGATTGTTTTCTGTATTCTGTCAGAAAAAGTAACAAATGAGTGCAACATGAGTGCAGATATGCTCTCTGAGCATATCACTCCTAAATTAATCTGCACTCATGTTGCTTTTCTTCACTTCTGTTGGCGTACTTACATTTCAGACTGAAAATAAAGCACTCATTAGGTTCTAACGAGTGAAATACCCATTTCAATACACCAAATTTAAAAATTCTCTGGTCATTTGAAAACACAAGTGACATAATAAATTGAAGTACCAAGCTATTATTTTCCTTTTTCTACTTGTTATGTTCCTTTTAATTTCCCTAGTTTCTGCAGTTTTATTTAGTGTATTTATTTACTGTATCAATATTTATGAAAAAACATTATTTTTTTCCCTTAATCCAAACTCTTCCCTAATTTCAACCCAGGATTTTCAAATAATTTTTATTTTTCCAGATGCATAGACTGCATTAAGACAAACCATCACAATTCAAATTAAATTAAATTATATCCAGAGATAATGTTAGTCTTCCATTTGTCCTCTTATAAATGGAACAACACAAATATAACAGTTTAGGACAATGTCACATATGCTTCACAAGCTGATTTTCCAAGTTATTCTGTTGTCTCCCATTTTCCTGCTTGCTACCAATGGCTGTAATTTAGTGTGACATTGTGTTATGCAGGTTACCTCTACAAGAAAGCTTTCTGTACTGTGAGAAATCAATTTGAATCCAGCAGTAGGAAGTACAAGAGTGGGAAATGCAAAATCTACCCTGGTCTTCTTCCAGAGCTATGCAAAGAGCCAGGGCATCACTGAGGAGTCATTGTTCTCAGAGTCCAAAAAGAAAAAAAAAAAGGGGTAAAAAAACCCCATATAATTTATTCTTTAGGCTCAGTCTTTGTGTAAGTTGCTGCAACCTTCTTAAATTTGGTTTCTAGTGGTTGCCCTTGTCTGTGTCCATGTTTGAGGCCTAGCTGCTCTCTGTGGGCAGGTGAGCCACAGCTTGGGCAAGCAGTGGCCTCACCCATGGGCACTGTCCTGAAGACCCCAAAAACAAGGAGAAAATTTGGGAAAAGGGGTCCTTGAGAGCCCCGAGGAGGGGACAAGAAAGGAGGTGAAACAGAGTCTGTGCCAGGCAGGGTCTCCAGCCCTGGGAATGGTGCCAGAGGATTTGCAGGAGACAAGAGCACAGCACTTGTCCAAGGGGTTCCTCCAGGAGATCTGCTCCCTGGGCTGTGAGGCCAAGGCCCATCAGCTTGACCTGACAGCTTTCAGCTAGGCTGGAATCTTGAAATTTGCTGAGAGTACTGTCTCATCAGCAAGGCCATTAATTAAAAACATTGGTGGGTGTTTGCTCCTGAGGGATTCTTTCAGTAACCAGCTGTCAGCTGTTTCTGTGCTGCTGCTGACCACCCTGGAGACCAGCTAACTTTCCACCCACTTTGCTGTCCGTGTCTTCAGCCCATATCTCACCAATCTGGATATAGGAACACTGTGGGTGAGGCCTGGCTAAAGTCACAGTGAACAGCTTTCAATGCCACCTCCACCGACACAGCCCTGTCAGTACAGAGGGCAATCTCTTTATGACAGAAACTGCCACAAGATTGCACAGCAGCTTAATTATTTATTTGATCTGACCAGTATTTACTGGGAGTTGGGTCAGGGCTTTAGCTAAGCAAATGCTTGTCTTGTGTAACCTCTGTTAACCTCTTTTTCTTGTGACATAGTGGTGGTTTTCCTTCACACCAGTCACCTCCCTTACAGTAAATGGTTGTATTATACACTCAATATGCTGCACAAACAATATCAAGGTTGCCTTCTCCAGGTTTTTCAGGTCATCAGCTTTCAGTTGTTGTCAGTAATTTGCTGAAATTATTTTCTTGAAAACTTTCTATGAACCAGTTATGACATTCACTGACTTCTCTTTGTTGTCTAAAATGCAGAAAAACAATGTTATGACTCTATTTTCATACACAGTTCATTATCTCTACAGATATTAATTTTATTTATAGTTTCTTCTTCCCTGGTTGATTAACCTCAGGATAGGATATGATTTCTACTTCCTCATTTCATGACTGAAAATATCAAGGAAAAAAAAGCTGAAGGAACACTTTACTTGCATGTGTTCTCACATGAAAATGTCAGAGAACAGTCTTGTGCAAGAAACTTTCTGTCTGAGTTTCCACAACTCAAGTGATAATACTGATATTCATAATGGAGTCATGTTAGAAATGATGTAGTCATGACAGAGTTCTGGGTTTGCACATTTCTAATTCAAATAAACACATTCTAATACTGTAATGTTATTAATTGGTCTAAACAAGTTGAAGTACTCTCCATATTCTGCAACCATTTAAAAATTTTTACACTTTTGTTTCAAATGAACAAATTTCAGTTGATTTCCTTTGCCCTCCCTTGCTTTCCATCCCTTCCTTTCTCCAGTAGTTTGATTTTGTCTATCTGCTGGCAGATCCTTGTGATGTGTGCACAGCATGCAGCTTCATGACAAGTTCTAATGAAGTCTAAAGGATGGAACAGCCATGAGAGCTACCTGCTGGGATCACCCAAAGGACTAACATGAAGTTTTGAACCAGAAAAGACCTATTTTGTCAATTATATTTTGATGTCCCTGCAGTCATATGAAACACGGGGAATCTCAAAAGACTCAAAACTGCAGAAATGGAGTTAAGAAAGCAATTTTTGAGAACTTAATTGCGTAGATGATGATAGAAGAGTTTGCATAGTGAAAGAAAAAAATGCTTGAAATATTTTTATTCTGTTACTTTTCTGATTCTTCTCATGTGGGTAAAGGTAAACTTTTTGTTTTAAATAAATAGGTAAATTAAAGCTAAACATTTTGACCTGAAGTCACAGAAGCTGTCTGGTCAGATGTCTTTTCAGCTTACCTTCAGGTCCAAGCATTTTGGCCTGGAGGCCAAAATATGAGTCTAATTAAGAAATTCTGTTTGGCGATCCTTTCTTTCATAGTTAGATTGGAAAATAAATTAAATTTATTACCTTTGTTATTTTCTCATTTACTCAGAATTGCCTCAATCACTATTCTAAGATTATCTCCAATCACTTTTCAAGCACTAGCTGCACAATAAATATCGATCTTTTTTGTTGAAAATTTTGATGTTCTACTGACTACTAAAATTCAAATCTGCTTTTAATAGTACTTCCATGAAG
Source organism: Grantiella picta (assembly GCA_013397955.1). Classification (NCBI taxonomy): domain Eukaryota; kingdom Metazoa; phylum Chordata; class Aves; order Passeriformes; family Meliphagidae; genus Grantiella; species Grantiella picta. The sequence continues at coordinate 1,777,757 of VZRM01008172.1, read as the reverse complement.
TTTAAAAATAGTTAAGATGAAATAAGATTAAATTAATGTTATTTTTCTCTTTAATACTCAGTAAAATGTGAATCCAAATCTAAGATTGTTCCAGCTTTCATTCTATAATGTATATTTGTATTCATATAATAAACCTTGTTTAAATATAAGGTTCTAGCCACAGTTTTAAAGACTATGGAGCTGAAAACTTGCAAGAAAGTAAATTATAAGCTTAGAGAGCTGGGGATTTTGGTGCCATTTTAGCAGTCCTGGAGACTGAGAGCAGGTGGGTTGAGTATGATTTCAACTTTCTCTGATTATGCAGGAATGATTTGTTGGTACTGCAGATAGTTCTTCTTTCTCTTTAGTAACTATATTTTCTTTAAGTAGTTTCTAAATTCACCTTCAGTTAATGAAAATACATTCATTGTGTTACATCTTATAAAACTTACACTGGACTCCCGGCTGTACCTAGTTCTCTGAGTTATTCAAAAAATAAGGGAAAATAGTAACATTTTTAGGTTAATTTTTAAATGAAAATAAAGACCCAAACAACAAAACCACAAAAAGGTACTTCAAAATATCCAAAAGGTCCAAAATAAGCCATTTTTATTTTAAAAAGTATTTGCACAACATGATCTCGTACATCCAGAAGGAAATTTGCCAACTTAAATCGCTCCAAATCAGGATTCAACAAGCAGATTGTGTTCAATGCTAACAGCCTGAGCCCAGTTTTTTAAAATCAGCTTATGCTATTTGATTGTATAGGGTAGCACATTTGCATTAAAGTGCTATTTGTATACTATTTCCATGAATTTATTTTATCATATTTTTATTGCTTCTGTATAAAATTATACAGTTAACTAATTACTAATTCTTTCCTATGTTATTGTGACTCATAACAGCAATGTGAATCAGCTGCTCTGACTATGTCTATGAAGGGCATTCACCCAGTCCTAATACCCACACCCCTGGTTGTATCAATAAGTAAAACTAGAGCTGGACTAACCTTGGACTATTTCCCACAGATTGTTTTGTTTCCCTCATCTTTCCTTTCTTTGCAGCTAGGAGAAATCTTTATCAAAATGTCACCCATGGAAAACTGTCACTATGAAACCTTGAGCTGGTTTCCAAACAGTTCCTACATTTAGTTATTTGACAACTGTCATGCTAAGTAAAACTTATAGCCCTCTTAATCAATATTTTTAATAGAGAGATATTCTAGATGTTTTACAAGAATAATCAGCCCCCATGTATTAAGTTTCATCATGTTATTTATTATTAGTGAGATATTGGTTTGAGCCCTGAAGCATGTTTTAATATCTATTCCAGAATATATTTTTAGCAATAACATTTATAACCCTGGAATTTTTGCTCTCTGTGTAAATGTACGATTTCTTTTTACCTATTACTGTTATTTTTTTCCTTCAGTGCTTCCTTGGGCAATAAGTCATGCAGACCAATTACTGGTATCTTGAGAAAGTATTCACTGTTATTGGTTTTGAATATGCTACCTGTTAATTTCATGGTGTCATTCTCAGGGGGTGTTTTTTGTTATGGTTCAGGATGAGCAGTAATTCCCAAGAGAAACTCTTTATAGCATACAGTATCTTATACTTTTACACAAATATTTTAAGCTAATTAATATAGTCCTCAAGTACTACTTAAATTTGTTTGAACCTTTCCCTCTCGTTTTCAGTTGACTGAACTGACTTGGAGCCAAAAGTTACAAAAAAACTGGTAGGTTTATTCTGCACGGACATGTTGCTGCAAGATTTTCAAGTGCTGGAAAGCCAGATAAAAATCAGAGACTCCTTTATAAAAAATCCCAAATCAGTGGATCTCTAGTCAAACACTAGGCTTGATCCAGACCATTATAAGAGTAAACAAGGCATTTTTATTTCACAAAGTTTTGCAGAGACCGGAGCGGACCCCCTGTCAAAGTTGCCCATTACTAATTTGCAGCAGCATGATCATAGGCAACCCCTGTTCCTATTTATTTTTTCTTGACTTTCTAAAGGATTCCCATGTTTTCACAACCAAAGATAAGAGTCCTACATGCCCTTGCCAACTAGAGCACTTAGAGATTAGATCATTTTATGAACTAAAGACCCTTTTGTTCCCTGTTCTGGCTGACTGATGAGTTGTTTATCCTATTTTTTATGACGACATTTAAAAATACACCTGTAGTACAATCCATGTCCCTAAGGAGCATTTTAAGAAGTTTGTGGGTAGAAAGTACCATATGTGTAACCCACTGCAGTGAGTTAAGATTCTTATTGAAGATTCAGTTGAGTCTTTTGAACTGAAAAAATATTTGTGGGGTTTGTTCTGAAACCTACTAAATTGCTTTCATTATATTTCTGCAGCTAAAACAGATGTCTTTTGATATTGTGCTATTCATCTTTTATTAATCATCTACTTAGACATATGAACAGACCATTTGAAAACTATAAGCATTAGCAAGCTGAACGCTTCTGTATTGGATATACTCAAAATCTTCCTCTTAACTAAAATGTCCCTCATTAAAGGAAAATATCTAGGTATTGAGGCAATATCCGCTGTATTCATAAGCCTATAGTTGAACTTAATAATGAACTGATTTTTCTAATGGAAATCTACTTGTGTGTTGCTTGCATATATTGATGTTGCAAACTTGTCTTTCATGGAGAAATTAATTGACTGCTCTAACTAGCAGCAAAATTTCTATCATATATATAACATTTTATATATATAGCAAATTAGACTTCAGCCAGGGGTTTTTTCACCTTAGGTGCATTCTTAGACATTGGATTAGATACGCTACATCAATAAATCATCTCTACAACATGCAGACTTTGTAAAATATTTTGGGAGACTTGTAGCGCAATTTAACAGGCCCAATAATTGTTTGAATTCGCGGTGCTTTCACTTCATTGAAACAGCTGAAGATAATAAAACTCTGAAATGCCCCAGTATTTACTGGGGGGAAAGGAGGGATGGAAAGAGAGAAAACAATCTCTGCTAGGGCTCCAGCCCGGTAAAAAGAAAATCATACTGCTGAAAATTGTCTCCATAGAACAAAAATGAGAAAAAACCCACCACTCTTCACAATAGAAGTGTCCCTTTGTACTGGGTTTGGCTGTTAAATTGGGGTTAAATTGCTGCGTAGGAGCTCATAAGATGCTGTTTTAGATTTGTGACCAAACCAGTGTTGATATCATGGGGCTGTTTTAGCTGTTGCCATGCGGTGCTTGCGCAGTGCCAAGGTCTTTTCTGTTTCTCGCTCTGTTCCATCAGTGAGCAGGCTGGGGTGCACAAGCCTGGGAGGGAACATGGGTGGGACAGCTGCCTCAGCTGACGCAAGGAATATCCCATATTGCATGACACTGCACTCAGCAACAGAAGGTGAGGGAAGAAGCTGGAAGGGAAGGTGGAATTTCGAAGCTATGCCGCCTGTCTTCCCAAGTCACCATTATTCATGGGGCCCTGCTTTCCTGGATATGGCTGAACCCCTGTCTGCCAATTGGAAACAGTGAAGAAACCCCTTGTTTGCTTTGTTTGTGCGTGGGGCTCTTGCTTTGCCTACAAAATTGCCTTTATCTGAACTCAGGAGTTATCTCTTTCACCCTTCCAGTTCTCTCCCAGGTCCCACTGGAGGAGAGAGAGTGTGCAGCTGGGTGGGACTGACCTGGCTCAACACACAACACTCATGGGAACAGCACCTTAGGAAATGCTGTAGTATATATTCAGTACAGAAAGTATTATGTCAACAATTGCTTATTAGATTGCCATATCTGGTTCTTTAACCACTGCTCCCAGCTCCCTGAACACAAATAACTCTCTTTTTCTGAAATGCCTTCTTCAAAGACAATAAAAATATAATTTAATATGGAAGAAGAGGTACAAAGCCAGTGAAATGGGTGATACCTTTAAGTCATGTGGGTCTGTGCAAGCCCCCAGGTAAGTTGTGTATGAGAGAAAATTAGGGGTGCATACTATTTTTGCAAATAAGAGAGATTTAAGTGGGTATGTTGATTCACACATTGTTAAGCACAGAAAATTATTTTTAGTTAAATAAATAATTTTTAATTCTTTCTTCTTGCTTGCTTACTTGAGCCATTTTCCCACACCAATGGTTATCATTACAAAATGTCAACATCAGTTGTAAGCCTTAGCAAAAAACTGGGAGACAAACCCCACTAAATTAACTCCTCTCGTGGTCTCTAGGTCTGAGTATTTTTATAGTGTTTCTTTTTTCAATCACCACAACTTACACTAAAAGAAACACAAACAAACAAACAAACATAGATTTTTCAAAAGTTGGGTTTCCAGGGAAGAAAAAACCAAATATTTCATATAATTGGAAGAAAATAAAAGAGCATGCCCATACAGAGTTAGATCAAAGGTCCACCTTTCTCTGACACTGGCTATTAAGAACTTTGTAAATTTTGAGACCTGGGTTGCCTTCAGTGATCATTCTCCAGACTGTCTCCTTTTCTCCAGACACTTGTATTTCTGGTAATCTTTTGCATTTCATAGTCTTGATAGATTTGTTCCATGAATTTGGCCAATTGCATATTTAACCCATGCAAGATTTTAGCCTCAAAGCATCCCATGGGAAAGAGTTTGACACATTGCTTGCAGTGTGTAAAAAAAATCTCTCTTTATGACTGTTTGGAATCGTTGTTCACGAGGCTGTCTGGCAAATACATGATAATTGGCAATGTAACATTTGTGCAGAAGCTGAGGGCAGCTGCAAATGAGTGCTTCGGTTTTCAGTGGCAGGTGATACCAGATAAAATTGTTAAATGGGACAGTTGCTGAGATCCTAGCAATATGAAGAGGGACAAAAAGAGAGCCCCAGTGCCACTTTGTGTGGGAGCCTCCTTCAGTGGCTGAAGTCACTAGGAAAGAGCTTCTGGCTCATCAGAAAGATCAGATGAGCTTGAGGTGAGGGGGGTGCAGAGGGCACAAGGTGAGAAAACTGACAAGGAGAGAGAGTGTGAAAGCACTTCAGATACTTCACATGTCACTATGACATGAACCTGTGACAATCCTGCAGTTTGGTAATGCCTGAATGTCTGCTTCTTCTTCTATCCTCATAACAAGAAGTATCCTCAATACTTCTTGTTATGAGGATAAAATATTTGAATCATGCTATTGAAGTTCCTTATCACTTAGGAGGATAGGCCTGCAGAAGTGAAAGACTGAATTAATTAAACATATTGACTAATGGTCCAGAGGAAACAAGACTGTAAGAGCTGGACAGGGAATAAAATTAAGGCATAAAGAAAGCATAGGCTGAACAGAGAAAGAAAAAAGAAGAAAAAGATATAAGAATAATGATAAAATACGGTGTATTCATTTATGATGGCATTTGAAATATTTCCTCCTACACATCTATCCAGAAGAGACCATAAATATGAGGGTCTCTTCTGTCCCTTAGTTGATAAATTCATCATCCTTTTAGTTTAATTTTTTAAGCAGTCTGTGTATGCACTAGTAACCCATGTAACCTTAGTTATGCAAAAGTACATAAAGGTGAATTTCTTGTTTTATGTATCAATAAGGATTTGGGAATACTGAGGTGAACCTCTTAATGTCTTTCACAACTGGACAATACAACATTTGGTTAATTAAAGTACTCCTTTACAATCAGATGTCTACCAAGTGTTCAGGAGATGCTATTCCTTGCTTGCAAACACTCCAGTTTTCATATGTATCAGTCCTTGATGAACTACAACTGCATCCTTGGTGTACTATTACACCAAACAATGTAGTTTCTTAATTTCATAGTTACAGCTTTCCTCTTGGTGCAGCTCCTACTTCAAACTAGGCAACCAAAGAACACTCCTCATAAACCAGTTGAAGGTAAAACCCTGCCTTTCCCTCAAATTCTCTTATTTAGTCATGAAAAGGGGCACCAGTCTCCTCCTTTTGTTGTGTATTCTGCTGCCATCATGTGGCTATTTCTTTTCATTCACATCAAGTTTTATCATAAAATACTTGGGTTTGCACCTCATGCAAATTGTAGGTTCCACACTCTGTCTTCAAATATCTACAAAACTTGTCTCTAAGAAATGTACTCCTTAATTTTGTATTTATTGATAAAGGAGGCAGCTGGACAACATTTGCAGAAGCATTTCAGAGGTTTTCAACTGGATCACAAATGTTATTAGGTGAACATACGCAGAATTTTCTGCAGTAAATAGTAACATTGAGCGCACATATCATTTTACCATTCAGTAACTTTGCTCACACGATACTTTCCAGTGAGATGACATAAAGGGAATTGTTCATAATGGCACCTTGAGTTTTCTCAGAAAAATTCCACTTTTTTCTGTTTACTAAATTTGATTTTGATGTCCAATCATTGAAGAAGCCCTCTGATTTTTTAAAAGTTTTTGCCTTGTATTACACATTTGGAGACAGGAAAGGATTTCTTTTTCTCTGAGCTTTTTTCCTCTGGTTTTAGGTCTTGTATGTAAGTGAAAATGGTTTGATGGTGAACACAGTGGTGGTGCTACGTTGACAGTTGGACTTGATGATCTTAAAGGTATTTTCCAAACTAAATGATTCTATGATTCTAAGCTGAAATCAAGGTCGAAACCCCTTCTTGGCCTCTCAGGTAGATCATGTAGCTTGTAATATCACGTGTCTTCCTGCATTTCACAAAGTTACTTTAGTAGCTTAATGGGTCTTGGTTTTATTTGGAATCTCCATTCCAGGGGAAGAATAGGCTTCTAATCTGATCAGTCTAAACAGAAAATAAAAGAACTTCATCAATTGCAGTGAAAAAGCTCTTCAGCTCTTTGCGAAGCCTGCCTGGTAATGCCTCTCAACATACACATATGTACATGAACCACAAGCAGCATTGTGCTATTTAAAATGTGCAGACACCATCCCATTGAGTCTGCTTTGTCTCTAATGCCTTTTACAGACACTGCTTTGTGTTTCTTTGATGCTCTCTGATCACTGCCTCATCAGGTCAGACACATACTTTGAAAAGCTGTAGGGAGAATGTGTGTGTGACTTCTTTGAGGATAATGGACTTCAATGTATTAGTTTTATTTAAAGGGGTAGAGCATACAAGAGGGCATTTTCACACTTCTCTAGTTGTCAGATTTTTGCCTTAAGCACCAAATGCAATTTTGTGTTACCAAACTCTTCCTGAAACATGAACATATTGCCTAACATGTCAGTTTTAAAGACATAAATCATAGTGGTTTAAGCAAATATTAAGATACATAGGGCTGTTAAGAACTATAGTCCATGTTAACAGAATTAATAAAATTTCAAGTTTCTGCTTAACACACTTGGGTATGCTGTAGTGCCTAAGTTTTAATTTATCAATATGCGTAAATGCTGAAAATTCTGCTGTTCTTTCTGCCTAGAAGCATTGCCATCTTGATGAAGTTGAGCACTGCAGCACCTACTCGGTGTCTAACACTTTTGGGAATTACAAATTGCCTGACACTCCCCAAGAGCATTGAATGCAGTATAGATCTAGAGGGGAAAGGATGCTTTTCATAATATGGTAAGCAGAACTTTATAATCCTTACACATTTGCCATTACTAAATTAAGATATAATTGCCTTTTGCTTTACTCCATCTGAGATCTCTAAAGTGACAAGCGTAAGGAGTGTTGCAGGTTAAAGTTAGATGCCTCTTTCTGCTGTGGCAATGCAACTTTTCCTCCCATCTCCTTCTAACTGTGCCGCATTCCTTAGGGGTAGAAATTTTCCACATTTTATGTTAGTTTAGGAGGGAAATAGTTTTAAAAGTTTAATCTCACACACTTGTCTGTATATGTCTTATATGGATGAGCCACGTGAAGGAAGATGTTTTGTCCATTTATCATCAGTCAGAAACTGTAATGTAACATCTGAACTAAATTTTGATAAACTGGTATCTTCATAATATCAGCTTGGAATCTAAAGTTGAGCATGAGGGACAAATTTAAGATGACAGAATATTTAAAATGTATGCATATAGAGCAGGATTTTTCTCATCACACTTGGGAATGAGAATATAGTGCTCACTGACACAGGTGAATTTCAGGGTTTTTCTGCTCATTTTAAAGTGACTATAAGTTTTGGTTGCTCTGAGAAACATTTTAACTTCTAAGATCTTAGCTTCAGAGCAGAGAGTAAACAGAAGCAAGAAAGGGAATAAAACATGCTCCCAAAATTTGAATTGTATGCTTCCAACAACATTTAGACCCACTTAATAATACTTGCAAAATGTAGAGACTATCCCATCATTTTAACACCATGATGTTGAACTCTGACACAATGGCCTGCTTTTAGCAGGACAAGACAGATTTGTGTGGACAGCAAAAGTTTTTAGAGTCTGCTAAAGCATTTTGTTTGGTTGCCTGTTTATTTTGTCCCAGCAGAGCAAAACTCTTGTGCTTTGTCCAGAACAAGTATATGCTAGACAAGTATGTTACAGGGAGGCAACATGTCAGACACTGGCTAAAAAGTTGTGGACAGAATTACAAGGGGCAGGGAATGAAGCTGATGGTATTTCAAACACCTGTTTGTGAACAGATATCTTTTTTCATTAATAGTTTTCATCCAGTTTTGTTTTGCTTGCATGTGCATATTTTGCAGTGATGAATCTCTTGATAGTTGTAATCCACCATTCAAAGAAAATGAAATCTTAGCATCCTGGAGATCACTGAAATTTGATTAATAGGGAGGGATGAGTAGCAATCATCTTGCTTGACATGGTACTTATTGAAAAGAAAGGTAAAAAAGTCTGTAATTTTGAGTTGTGTAAATTATTAAACTTTCTACTAAGAATCAAATTGAAGGAGCAATGAGAAGATGGGAATTTTCCAGTCAGCAGCTCTTTATAATCACTGTGTCTTGTTAGGTCACACACAGATTCTGTAATTACTTCAACTGTGCTATATTAATTTTGTGGCAAGATACTGACATAGGCAACATAGCACTATGATGTTTTACTGTCTTGATCAAAACTCCTTGGTCATAATTCTTTCCAGGATATTGCATACAATCATAAAACTTTTCTCTCTACTGATAAGCAATGACAGAAGGCTTATGTGAAGATGAAAATGTTCTCATTGTTATAGCTGCAGTTAAAAAGGAAAAATTCAAAAGCATTTTAAATCAAAAATGAGAATGGAAGTTGACTTGTGAAGTAATATTGTATTTCATCATAGAAACAATAATTCTCATTACAGTAGTAGAGATATTCAAAAGATGGATAGAAAAAAATATTTGGCGAAGTTTAAAATCAGTATGTAAAGAGCTGTGTACAGCATGGGAAAGGCAGTGTACCTAATCCTCAGAAACTCATCTTTTCCTCATCAACTGAGGCATTAAATTACAGGGTAGGAGACAGAGTTTTTCTCCAATGAAGAATAGCTTTGCAGAGTAGAGCATGAGTTTTATCCACGTTATTTAGTGTAGAGAGAAGTTTAAATAATAATTGAGCTAGACAACACCACTTCCATAGTCCTTGCTGTCTTCATTAATAGAGAAGGAAAATGAATCAGGAGGAGCCAGGTTGCCTCACTTTAGCACAACAAAAAGACCTGCAGATTCTCAGAATTGTGTCACATCTGTCCAAGTTTCTAAAAGAAGGTCTCTGTGAGTGCCCAAGCTCCCCTTACAGTCAACTCATAACCAGTTTACGACTGGTGGAGCATGGAAAGCCATCCAGCTGGCCCCCAGCTGTACAGCTTAGCGTGGGATGCACCGCTCTGCATTTTCCTTTGAGTTGCAGTACCAGGGGCAGAATGTATTTGCCTAAAGGCTGTTTACCATTTTATACTCTCTTGCAATGACACCTCTACAATTTTGACAAATGAAGAGTTGCGGCATCAGGCTACTCAGTAATTCTGTAGCCTGCTGAGTACTGAGCTTAAATTGTTGAGTCCTCAACACAAAACTATCCTTACCTGCTATGTCCAGTTTGGGGTTAAACTATTCTTTTTCCTCAAAAAAAGAAAATTTGTACTTTCTTCTCCATATGTACCAGAAAATAGGTATTGTGAAGACATTATAACCCAATATCCGTAGGTCTTGGAACTATAAATAAGGACTTTAAAAGGAGTTCCATAAGATTATTAGACCTATTTCTGTCTTCACAGGCAAGAAAGCCAGCCCTGTCTGTCTGAGGCAGCACATCTTCTCTGCAAACACTTGAGAAATCCTCTTCTTTGTGGAGTGTGCTGGAAACCCACGAGAAAAACCTGTCCTCATTGCACTCTTTGCAGAGTTCTCAAAGTTCACATTGCGGATGATGAGCCACCGCTTATGAATTAGCATATTATATAAATCATGCTTGATTATAAGGGTATATTCCCACTCCTTCACCAGCACAATGAAAATAGAACAGGAAAAAAGAACTGTATGACTGTTTTATTTACGTAAAGACATGTCATTAAAATTCTTTTGATTTTCCTGAAGGCAATTTTTTTACATTAGTAGGAATACAGATCTGGCCTAATTTCCTATCTGCAAATTAATGAGGATTGGAGATATTTAAATTACAGTCAGTGAACTCAGATATTTAGAAAAGGGAATATCTTTGGTGAAAGAGATGTGTGAGGAAAAATACTGCAATGAAGTTGGAAAAGAGAATTTTGTGTGCATCTGGTGTTTGACAATTTTCAATATATAGTGTTTTTTATTTGGAGCAGCAAGTTAAAATAGATTTTGCAAGAGAAACATAAAAGATGCTTGTCAAAGCTGGCCAGAGTTGGATTTTTCTTAAATGTAAGAAGCTTTTTTACTTTTTCGCCTCTTTTATCTTCATTGCTGTATGTGGTTTGCAGTCAGGGTTACATAGCCAATGTAATCTGAACTGTCACAGACATCAAATTGTATACTTTAAATCCCCAGTAGGATACTGGATCTGATGTGGCAGAGCTGCACAAAGGAAAGTGAGCTGGATCCTGGAGGCAGTGTGCCGGTCAGAGTAGGAGGTGGTGGGCAGTTGCAGAACTTGTATAACATGTGGATCAAGTGCTGCCTCATGCAAACAGAGGCATCCTCTCTATCAGCATCAATGTCTGCAAATTCTCTGTGCTCCATGCTGCACAAGCACACTTGTATATTTTGCTGGCTGTATCCTCTTCCCTTACATGTTCTTGAACCTCCTGAAATCACAAGTTTTTGGGGTTTTTTTCATTTTTAAAAATAAAATACTTTCTTTTTTCTCTCTTTTTCTCCACTGTTGTTTTCTGAAATATTTGGGGAGACATACCTGCAGAAACACTGGTAATTTAAATCCTATAAATATTTGAAGTTAGGAATCTGTGACTTTTTTGTTAAAAATATTCAGTTCAATAAGAAAAGCTTAAACCTTTGAACAAAAAAAATGATATCGGTTGGAATATTGATTTTTATTATTTATTTCAGTTGATAATTGTATTAATTTAATGCCTAAATATATCTACTGAGTATGTACAGTTCCTTGACATTTTTGTCTCTAGGGTTTCAGAGAAGTACCTTGCTGACAACCCACCTCACACAGTTCAATGTTCAACCAATCCATCTGTTGTGCAAATAATTACTACATTCTTGGAAGCTGACTGCAAAGAAATAACTGATCAAGTGAAACTTGTGGACAGGGTTATAAAGCAGAGGGGTGATTACAGAAGAAGAAAGTGGATAAAATAATTTTTTATTGCATATGCGAAAAATAAACGTATTTGAAATTTTTCCAACTCTGGGTTTCTGCCCAAGGGTCTTGCTGATGGCTGACCCCATTTCCTTCAGCACTCTGTGCTGTCAGGCAGTTCCTCAAACAGCCACTTGCTGAAAACAGGGAGCATGGTGGCAAAGCTGAATTAATTTAACAGGAAACCTAAAACCCCTGTGGGCTAAAAGAGTCAAGTCTCTGGCAAGACACTAAAGGTCCTTCCAGCCCATGTCTTCTAGGGATTTAACAGAAGTCCTGCCATGAAGAGCAAAGCACGTCTGGACACTTGCTGGCTACACAGACTGAATTGGTGACTTCTGCCAAAGTTCTGCCAAAGCAATGTTAGCTACAACCTCTGTGGAGATATGATGCTGTTTCAGTGCACAGGTCTGGAGTAGATCTCCCGAGGTCTAAATTTCGCTTATCTAATGTATTGTTTGTGTCTGTACAGATTTTGTTCACCTGACCCCTAAAAAATTGTAATATAGCATCTCCATATTGGCAGGTGAGAAGAGGTTTTTACTGAATCATGCAAGAAAGTTGACAGCATATCTCTGTCCTTAGAAGTGAACTCTCATTAATTAATTGTGGCTTTTGCTGCTGATGACATGTGGCAGAAAGGTTATGTGTACATATTAAGATCAGCGGAAAGACTAGTTGGCAAAGATTTTTTGATCAATATGTGCTCAACTTGCCAATTTCTACCTGCCAGCATCAAAATAAAATGAAAATAAACCCTTGCAAAAATCATCCCATTCTAGACTAGGTTTTTAATCCAAAGGGTTCTTATAATCCTTTCCATGTGTCAAACTGGTGTTACACTCTTACCTGACATCCTCTATTAGAGAATGAATTTGAAAGCTACTGCAGCAATAATACTGTAGAGTTGCTGCATTCTACAAATGTTAATGTAAGGTAAAAAATAAATAAATTAAATTTTTATTATTGAGCTTGATATCTTTATCACTTTTAGCTTTGGAAACTTAATTTTTTATTAAGATTTAATAGTGTTAAGCCAGTCAGAGAGCAGGGAGAATGGGTAAAGGAAAATTAATGCAAAAATGTTCTGTTGTATTTATGAAGAATTCACCATGAAGATCTTAAATTTTCTCTAGAGATAAGTTGAACTCTCAAGCATGCTTTTACAGCTGAAATACATTTTTATATCTTTCAGGAAAGTCTTTCTCAAAATCCACATATATTTACAAAAGGAAAACTAAATGCTGAGAAGTTCACCAAGATTTGGGGGACAATCTTTTAATTTTCTATTTAGACGACATCTGGAAATAAAATAACAACTGTTGTAGTCACAGTTCGCAGACATTGAAATAGTTACATATATTTGTTTATTTCATTTTTACAATAAACATTCATAGGCATGATACCTCTGACTTGCTACAGGGTGCAAAGTCTTGTTTACATCCATCTTTACCTGGAAATCCAGTTACAGTCACTTATAACGCATCAGCTTATCCTGGTGATAAATTATCATTAATTGTCTGAAAAAAGAAAAAACTGACTTTTAAGTGTCATAGGAAATTAAAATATATTGAACTGGAAACACTGGTAAGTGGAGACAATAATGAATGAATCCAGAGGAAAATGAATCCAGAGGATTCAAGAGGAACCAAGATATTGAGAAGAAAGAACTAAGAGCCTGATGCAACAAAAGGTGTCCTAGAGAGCTATGCAAAATAAAGCTTGTGATGAGAGGAGCCAGGAGCCACATCTCCTTCTGCTCAAGCAGGCAGCTGAGTACAGAGCTCAGAGAGGCTGCTACTGTCCCCTTTCTCTCTAAGTCACATGGGCAAAATGTGTTTGGGAAGTGTCAATTCACAGCATTCGTGACAAATAAAATTGCAAGTTCCATGGATCTGTGGATCTTGTTAACCTTGGGTCCCAGTCTTCAAGTTTTCCTGTCTCATAACAGACCATTTCGGTCTAACTGTAGAGAGTAAAAAAGGGGGACAGTGCCTATTAGTGGCTGTTGTCACCTGGATGGATGCTAGAAGAGTTTCAGCATGTATCTTTGAAGATACTGATCTTATTTCAAACAACTTAATTCTTCCTGTACAAAATCGGATGGATAGTAAAACATACTTTAGAAAAGTTAAGAAACTGATGCTTTATTTTTAGATATAGAGCCTATTAATGTTAAAAGAGTTTACTATACTAGATGGGCTAAGTATTTTTAGCTGTTGAGTCACTAAGTGAGGTCAGTGGTAGTTAGAAGCTAGGTGATCATTCTGCACCTGCAGCTGATCTGCCTTACTAGCTGATATTTCAGACTAGATTGTAGTCCCCATATTTCACTAAAATGAGTTGCAGTGTATATCCTACATTTACCTCATGTCCTGTAGTCAGCCCATTGTGAGACTGCACAAACTGAGAGTGAGGGAAGCAGCTGTTATATCTGTCCTCTTCAATACAGACAATATATTTGCAAGCAATTATTTTTCAGCATCTTTTCTGAGTTCATATCCTCAGTGCTCATCAAGGATGACAAATTAATCAATAGAGTGAGTAGAATAATGTAATAAGAAATCAAGCACCTTCAAAAACTAGGGGTCAGTTTTGGGGATTTTAGGTTTTGTTTTCCCAAATAAAAATAACAAAGTTTTCAAAGTTATTTCTCTCTTCTTCTTCTTCTTCTTCTTTTTTTTTTTTTTTCTTTCTTTAAGAAGGACTTCCCATATAAGCTACCTTTTGGTTTTTTTCTTTTTATTTTTAGGAGATGGAAGGCCAAATGTCCACTCTGGGACAGAAGACACCACTCACCTAATCACGAAAGCATCACAAGAGCAATCGTAAATCTGTCTATCCAAAATTTAGCACTTCCTTTCACAACTAGTTCTGAATTTCATAAGGTCTTCTTGAAAACTTTTATGTCAGGTTTTGTCTTTCTTGCTACCTTCCTTGTCATCTTACCAGATGGGCCTTGCTCTGCTGGGAAAGAGAGGAGATATGGGGACAGGAGTCTCTATGGTTTTCCACAGACAAAAAGTAAGTCAGATATTGATCTGAAATTGAGTCATATACCTTCACTGACTTCAGATATGCTGAATTATATTGGTGAAGGTACTTGATTAGTTTGAATCCATACTTGGTCTCAAAGAAATTAAAAGAAACACCCCAAAATCAGTCAAGTTGAACCAATGTATAGCTAGGGGTATCAAGATTGGTCTTTAGTTTTTTTTTCCTGTTCCTGTGGCAACTGACCTCTTTATTATCTGCTAGGAGTTTGGGCATAATATTGTTAACCTGAAAAAAGAACAGAGTCCATCTGTTAGGGCAAAGTCTAAGGTAAAATAACAGGTCTGGGATCTAGATGAGAAATACAAATATGGAAAAGTCCTGACCAGCAGTTCCCTGGAGTGGATATCCAGTTCATCTTTGGGTGATCAAACATCACAAGGTGCCTTGTTACTGCAATTTAGTCAACTTCAAAAATCTTAGTTTGTAGTTGATTATTTTTAATCTTTGCAACACTCTGAATGCTTGCCTTGTTCATCTCCCTTTTTGGTGATTATCTAGTTGTTACGATTTATTTCATTATTTCTAAGCAATCTTATTACAAACCCTACAACCAAATAAAACTCATCCTTCAATATCTTATTTCACATTCTAACAGACAAAAGTAGCATGTAGATGTTTATGCATACATGTAATTTTTCTTCAGTCTCTCGCAGCATCCAAGATTTTAAAACTAGAAGAGAAAATCGTGGCAGTATTCTAAGGTTTGGCCTTTGCTTTAAAGTTCCTATCATTTCATCATTGTTCATTATAACATTGTCGTGTTATATCAGTCCTGAAGGCAGTTGCAGATGAAGCCTGTGAGAAAGGCACAACAGGAATTTAGCAGCTTTGGACTTGTTTCTGTTACAATTAATGCCAAGGCTCTTTCTGACATGGATACTCTTTCTCAGCTAAGCTTTTAGCACATTTTTATCTGATCTTTTTATTGATAATTCTATTGCTTGCTTACCCAGAAGAATAATTGCAGTAATCAGAGCCATGATCCCCTCTTTGATAGTCAGTAGTAACCAGTAAATGGGTTTTTTTGTTTGTTTTACTTTATTTTATTTTACTTCCTAGTTGCTCCTCAGATTTCTCAGTTTCCCCCTGTAGATTGTTGAAAAAATGCGATGTTTAATCACTAAAAAAAAATACCAACAACATTTCTAAAAAGAAAAGAAGATATGCAATACCATAAATGCTGGAGTGGATGGTAATGAAAACCTTCTTTCATTTATGTGTAACATTAATAGCCGAGTACCTAGGTCCTTTCTCAGGGGAAGAATTGAATTACAAAAAAACTGAGGAGGTGTGATTTCATTTCCTTCTTGCATCTGCAGAACATTGTGGAGTCAAGGGTCTTTATTTTATTTGCTTAGTGAATGATATAGAAAATGTGCTTTCTAAAGAACATGAACACACCAGAAAAACAAAGATCCATACAAACTGAATGAATACTTTTTTCAAAATGAAACTCCCCTTAGTGTTTTTCTGCTATTGGGTTAAAATTCTGAGTAAGCCATGCCAAAGGTTAGAAATACAACAAGCAATTAGGCATCTATTAGTTTTTTGCTTTGTTATATATTCTGCAGAGTAAAGATGATATCTACTTTATTTACTACAAATATGCAGACTTCAGACTGCCTTGCTATTATCCAAACTGAATGCATAGAGCTAAATCAGAGGAAGCTGTTAGTGAAAAACAACAGGAGACAAAACCACTGCAAATACTAGGCCCTTCAAAGAACACAAATGAGCTGCTATTTATCCTCAAGTGGCACTGGAGAACAGTGGAGACGGAAGCAGAATAACCTGTGTCCAAACAACCTAGTGGCCTGCAGCCTCATCATCCCTGAATTTAGAATCAAAACAAAATTTAAAATCTTACAAATGCTGAGATAGGCAGAAGTGAGAGTGAGTGGGTTTTTAAAGTGCTGACAGACGCTGGGAGCAAGGGAGAAAGCCTGCAGCAGTTTGCAGCCAGACTCACAAAGGCAGGGAAGCAAGCAACTGTGTAGACAAAGCTTGGAGATACTGACCAGGAAATATTGGGGTGCAGTTTAGTCATCAATATTGCAGTTTTAATAATTTTGCTTTATGCACTTTAGACATAGAGGGACATAACAAACAGCAACATTTTTGCCTTAGAGAATCTGGTTTTGAGACTCTGAAGTCAAATGTTACTTGGTTTATTGGATGTATTTGTCATCGCCACAAGTTTTTGCTGTATTGTGCAGGAAACACAGCTGACTGTATGCAGTTCCTTTCCTGCTCTCATCAAGCAGTGTTACCTGAAGTTGTACCTATCTGATTGAGCTTTTGATATAAACAGAAGATGTAAAACCCCAAAATAACTGCAACTGTGACACTTCCCCATATAATCCTTCAGAGAAGAAGTGGTACCATTCCAGTCCCAGGTTTTCTCAGGTGAGAAAAAATACCATCTCTTGGTCCCGGTTATGGATGTTTGGCACCTCATCAGGCCTTTGCTGAAAGAAAATGCTACAGTTCAACGAAAACCCAGGTGAACCTTGGTTCCTAAAGGGTTTTTTTTGGTTTTTTTTTAATTTGCCAATATATTCATAATAATGTGCTATTATCATGAATATGTTCTACACTTGGTCCTTTCATATCAAAGGTGAATTCTCAGTGTTAATAGGACTGTTCAAGTGAATTTGAAACCACTTGAAAGTTAATTGTGCTAATCTTTCCCTTGCAAGCCAAAACTTTATTGTAACCATATCCAAAATCAGAAAAACTGAGCTAGTTCATGAATCGCACTCACTATTATAGGATCACAGTAAATATATGCTATGCCACTTTTATCTGGAAAAATGTATAGTAAAGTGCTGCACATGTCATTCCTTTAACTGTTTATACACAGTGTCCTCTGGAGGAATTCGATATATTTTTTCACTTAGACCAGTCATGATTCAATTTCTCACATTCTGAACAGCAGGCACAGATCTATATTTCTTTTCTTTATTTCATTACTAGCTGATAATTTTATTGTATTTCATTTTGAGATTCATCTCATGAACACAGTATGTGTTTTGCATTTAGCTAGGTCTTTCTTATTTTTAGATCTTGCCTGATTCACAGTAAGCTTAAAAAAATGTCAGCCACCCAGCAGCTTTTGTTCTTGCAACCATTTAAAATCAATTTGTGATCCTTTCCACTCAATTTTTTTCTTTAAAACCGATAATATTTTTTGCATGAAAAGTTGCTGAGTTAAGAACAATAATATATGTTAAAGCCATATATGCATTTTTCACTTTAATTGGTTTTATTATATCTCTAAATTTTCTTATCTCCTTCAAAGATGGGATTGTATCATGAAAAGCTCTGTACAAAAGACCAAATAAAGGGCCCACTCATTCCCTCTGTGACTGCCCATACTGGAAAAGAGATCTTAGCTTGGGCAGTCATGGGAAAATCTTCCCATCTTCCCTTTTTCAGTCTAAGGTAAAAGTCTGGGATTTTGCTCTCTAAGGTTCTGAGGAGGAGCAGGGGTGAGAAGTCTTTTCTTCTGGTTATCCACAACCTGTCAAGGCAGTCACTGCATCTTCTAAATCATGAAGACTTCTCAGCCTTCTCTGCAACAAAGCTCTCCAAAATATGGATCTGGTGAGTGCCCTTTGGGAATTCCTAAACTGAACATAACCACTGAGTATCCTGTCTGTAACATGCTAGCAGCAGCCTGGATGCTAATTTGGGGAGATCCCAAGACGCACATCTGCAGCAGCCAGAGCAGCCAAATACATGATCCGTGATGAAATGTACTTCCACAAGGACTACCGCCAGACTGTCTCTGAATTTTGTCTCAATTTGATGCTCATTCCAATACCCAAAGCTCAAAATATTTACTGTTACAATGGAGGAAAACAAAACACAAGTTCAGATGTTGAGATGCTTTCTGCTTTTTCTCCAATCTTTAAAGCATTCAGAAAATATTTGGGATTGGAATAGAAAGTGAACTAGAAATGGAGCCACAAAATTCTCTTAGATTCTCATTCCCATGCAGGAAAGCTACACCAGAGACAAGTATCACAAGAAAGTAATACTGGTATGAAATGTTTGAAATATTAAAGTACTAAGTACTTCAATTTTTTTTTTTTATATCCGGGTGTTCTTTTTGTCACGTGGCTTGCCATTAAAATTTATTCATATATGGGAAGTGTTTTAGTATTTAATATTCTTCAAATGCCTGGCAATGATAAAATTTCTTTTAGGTTAATATATCAATGCAACCACTGAGGAAAAGCATGCCTTGGATTTCAGGGTTCTTACCAGTAGCCAAGATTATGATTCAGAATTTATATATCCTTTCATACTTACACTGAGGTCAAGCTGATGCAACAATGAAAAAGGTGAACAATTCTGAAAAGTATTATCTTTCCTTATAAATTTATTTGATTTTTCAGTAGTTCCTTGCAATCCCCCAAATTTTTATTTGCTGCTTTTAATCTGCTAGCACACAGTACTGTATATATCCCTATGAGGTTGTAACACTGTTTTGACACCAGGAAGCTCGTCGTTTTTCCTGGGTCTGGCATTTGGCACTTTGCACTGGCAAAACTGAGAAGTTTATAAAATATTTTCACACCAAGAGTATTGGCTTTATAGTTTTTTCAGCCCTTCTTCACCATGCATATGCATAGTCTTTGAATTCTTTTGCGCACAAGTACACAGACAAACACTGCAGAAATAATATAAAGAAGCCAGCGATATGGACAAACAGAGGTCTGACGCTTAAATGCTTACTCTGACTCTATTTTTCTTAGCAATATGCAGAAAAAACCTGTGCCTCCTGGAGGACCTAATAGGTGGCTTCAAAGAATCACTGTGTTTTGGCAGAGAAAAGTCAACTAACTTGCAGAAAGAGACACTGAGTACATTCTCCAGAGTTTTCAATTCTGATTTTTCCCCCCTTTTTTGTCTTATAATCTTTCATCTTTCTTGTATGTAGAAGGACCAAAATGAGATTTTGGTTGCCGAGATACTGACAATCACAGGAGCTTAGTTGTCCAGTGTTGCAAATTGATTCTGTTATTGTACAAAATATAACTTCTGATGGGGAAAAAAAAAGTACAGGGAACTATGTAATACAAGTTGTTACTTGCTATTCAGGCCTTTGTCTCTATCAACTGTTGCCAGTGGCACCACTCAGTAAGAATATCTGTAAGCATCTGAAGATGTAAATAATGAAATAATATAGTCAGTTGCTTCCAAAACAGAAAAGTTGGGATTTTTATCTTTTATGTGGATTTTTCTAAGGTCTATTGAACTCGGGCTGTGTATCTGGGCTGATTATATCTATTATACCTGTTTTCTTAATCATACAATAATTTTTAACTCCTGCACAGAGAAGCAGATGTTTAAAAAAAAGTTTGAACAGCAAGCGGAGTGTGGCCACCTTACTACATGGCATTCAGCTATGTAAGGTTACAGAGTTCTTGATGTGCTGGAAACTGAGAGGATAGTTTGTCTTTCATATAAACTGTGTTTGACTTGATCTGTAAAAAAGTAAGCAGAAATGACACACTCTGAACTGCAACTGTGGCAGCTTTAGTGTTTCTGTAAAATTGCTGTTTCTGCAGTAACAGTGCACCCCTATCAGATCATGAGGGAATTTATAATAAAAGAAAAACTTGAGTAAAAGAAAGCTCTATCTAGGGCTTTATTTGGCCTTTCAATGTTAGTGCATGACCTCAGTAGAAAGAATTCAAAGATCATAATATGGGGAAAATTCTAGAAATTTATGAGTAAATATTATCAGTGAAAAAGAGGGGAAGTTCTCCTAGGGAAGGAAAATCAGAGACTCTCAGCTCCTCAACGCAATCTCCTAGTGAATGAGCTCTGCTCAAAATGCTTCCAGAGTCCCTGTGGTTCTAGGATTTGTTTCTATACATGAAGTGCTAGACATGAAGTATTGGGAGAGGGACTTGGCTTTTTATGAGAACTTGAACACTGAACAGGAGGAATGGTGTGATTTTTGGGAATAACTAGAGAAAAGCCTTGATCTGATATAGCTTCAGTAAAATGTGAACATGGAGCATTTTGGAGCAGACTGCTTACTTAAGTTGGTCTTTTTTTTGCACTCATTTACCTTAAAAAATAAAACTGTTTAGCTTTGGGATTTTTCACTCTTTTTTTTTGGCAACACATAGTTATCAATGTTTTACATCAGTCTCTAATCTGGGTTAGGTCTTCTAGGCAGTGTTAGAGGATAAATGCTAAGTAGAAATTATACAGAAATCATATCTTTCTCAAATACTACTTAAGATATAAGAATATAATATATGCAGATGGACCATCATATCTCTGGGGGGTTCTATCACTTTCTGCTTTGATTGAAATCTCCCACTGATACAAAAAACATAGTTTACATATCCGAAATGTGGCATGGACATGTGAATTCTGAGCATGAATTGCCAATATCAAATTTTACTAAGAGTCTTAGCCTAGCCTACATTGCATCTTCAAGTATATTGTCCTAGGCCAGTAATTACAGTCTTTTATACAAGACCTATTTTAGGATACTGTTTTTATATAATGTATATTTTTATCTTGACTTTGAAAGATCAGATCCTGTTTGTCATGTAAATTCTGCCTTGCGAATGCTTCAGTGACTTAAAGGAACATCTCAGCTCCCAAGAAATTGAAGCAGCAGAATTTTTCCTGTGATTGCCATGTATATGCAGTTTTCTTCCAAATTCTTCTGACTGAAATAAAGGTGATGGGGGAAGGGGGAAAAAGATGTTATGGAAGAATTAAAATAAAGTACATTCACAAATGAAACAACTCAAATAGATTGTATTTAGTTCTATTCAGAGTCAAAATAAATTTTTAAAAAATCAAGTATTTATGTTATGCAAGCTGAATGCTCTGTTCCAACACAAAAATTAATGGAGGTCCTCTTCCTTTTCTTGTTCTGCTCAGTCTTCCACCTGGGTATACTTGAACACAAGAAACTTTACCAAGGTATCCTCTGGTGAGTCACTGGCACAGGTCTCCCTGCCCAGGATCCCTTTGGGTTTTAGGAACTTTGCTTCAGTCCTGTTGGGATCACCCAGGTCTGTGAGCTGCAAATGGTATTATTAAAAACCAAACACGTAATATTTAAAACAGCTGTTTCAAATCAAGCAAATCAGATATCTAAAATCATGCGACAAAGAAATTGTTCAAGAGAGAGGATTTCTCATAATTTTTATCAGTTTTTACTAAATGTAAATCTAAGTGAGGATATTCTTTTTTGATACTGGTAGAGGTGCTGGGTATAGTAGATATTTTTCATGTCTTCCAGTAACCTACTCTGCTTTCCTTTCACTCTGGGTACAGAATCTGTTTGGAATAAAAATATGTGGCAGTTGTAGTAACCCTGGTGTTTCCAAGTTCAGCAACTATCTTGAGATGTATACACACTGCTTATTTTTAAACATGCAAAACTACTGGGAGGAGAGCAGAGGAAAACAAAGGATTCAAAGTGATTACCTGAGTATTTTATACATAATATATAAAATAATGGTATGTAAATGTACCATGGTATATAATACATTGCCACAAAAACTTTTTATTTAATTCCAGACCACGGAAAATGAGCCTCTAAAACCAGGCAGAATTTTAGAAAAAGCTAAATAATGCTTTAATGTTTCATAAAGCAGGCAACTGCATCCTCACTTCCTGTTGTGAAGGCCAACTTAAGGTTAATAAAGGACATTAGAGTAACAAAACTTTTCCACTGGTGAACAAAGCAATGAGCCTGGACAAAAATCACATAATTTCCTCTGCATATCCAGGATTTAGGATCTATCTCTCAGTTTTAGGAAAAGTGCCCAGTATCATAAGTAAATTATTAGCTGTCCCAGAAACCTATGCGATTATATACATTTGTGTTTTAGTCTCACAGTAATGTCTTTGTAATGATCATCCAGCAGCAACTGTACTATTGAAAGTGGTCAGCTGAAGTGATAAAAAATTTCAAGATTTCAACAATTTGGCCATTATATTTAAAAGATGCAGGCTGAACTCGGCACACATCCTAAATTATATGGCCAGTTAATTCAGAAAATACATTCTGTATAAAAAGATTTCTCTGATTTCATCTATGTAAAGTAAAACAATGTGAAAGACACATATATTAATATAAGAATGAAAATACAATAGATTTTATCACATGAAATATAACTCAACAAGCATATGGTTCTTATTTCCCACAAGCCTCTTAGTTCTCTTCCAGTTTAGGAAAATTGATTTCAAATATGGGTGATACTACTTATGTAATCATGGGTCCATCTATGAATTAATTATTTCTGTTCCTATTTATGTTATTTTTCATTGCAAAACAGTCAGAGTGGATTAAGTTTTTCAGAAGATGAAATCCACATGTTGGTAAATTAGGCTGTTGCATTTCCTACATCTTCAGAGTTAATTACTGGTCAATTCATATGACAGAATTAAAACTAATAGTGAAGCTGACAATCTGGTGCATCAGCTACTATCAGTAAATTTGAAATATAAGCTGCATTCTATATATATACTGTGGGAGTAGGCATTGTCCAGAAAATTTTTATATTATTATCAATCAATAATTCCTTTTGATGGCTAGTCATCTTTTTTTTAATCTCTCTCTCTTTTTTTTTAAACTCTATTGTAGGGCATGAAGACTCGTGTATACTCAAACAGAAAGCCTGTCTGTGTATGAAAGAGAGGAATCCTTTTCACTACCGCATTTAAGTATAGACTTAAACCCTGAAGTCAGATCACTGCTCCACCACACTTCAAATTTGAAAGACCATGTAGGATATGCTAGCATGATATTACTACAGCTTTTTTGAAGAACATTTTCTTCCTGTGCTGCATTTTATCTTTGCCAGTTATAAGTTATTTCAAACTGGAGTTGACTGTAGCTCCTGAGGCACACCAGCTGCCATGCTGCAGTGCAGTATTGACCTCTGTGTTCTGGATGACTCCAACAGAATTGTTCGAGTCATTTGACATTAAAATAATGTTCAGTGACTCTGTCATTTTCAACCAATTTCCTGAATAATTTTAAATCTATTAATATACAGGAAACTGCTGCTTGACAAAGGTTGGATTCTGTGAATGCAGGAGCACCAGTTAATTTTCAACTTCCCTTATTATCTGAAATGAAACCTGATATGACAGACTCATTTTCAATACCAGATAGTGAGGAAGATGGAAGCAATGCACACAACTGACATCCTTGTATGAAAAATTGCAATGATCTTTTATTTTCCTTGCTGTCTGATGTTTTATATGAAAAGAAGAAAGCTAAGCTCAAAATATAATGCACCAGACTTAGGAGACTGCTCCAAAAACTCACGAAAATTCAGGAGAAGAAATTTGAGTTTTAATAGGAATTTTGCCTTTACACTTGTAGCTTATTAACTGATCATGTTAATTACATTTACAAAAGACTAGGAACATTTTCTTTCTTTATCAGGCTTCTCAGCTGGAATAAAAACAGAAGCGCTAACTAATCTGTAAGAGAGACAATCTAGATCTTGTTACTTCTTCTTTCAATATTACCTCCATTTTTATTTTCATACTTTTACCTAATGACAGTATTGAACAACAAAAATAAGCCAGCTTCTAGCATCAGCATCTAGCCTGACGCTTTAAGGTCTGAGTTCCCTGAAGAATTATGTCCAATGCATTTTTAAATTACCTGCTACATTTTAGACAGCTAACAATTCCAGCTGAAAAGTGCAGACCTGAGTATTTTTTTCATGGCATCTTAGAGTATAAGCACTAAAGGGTGTCTGTGCCAGGCTACTTAAAGTTTGGTGAAAAGATTATTGCTCTGCTGAAGTGACAGACTACATATTGTGAGCCAGTAAGAGCTGAATCATTAAAGAGTTTATTTTCAGCAGACAGAAAAAAGAATGATGTTTCCAGATTGAAAGATATGACATATTGTTTTACTTTGATGAATACTGAAGATTGTCTCTTAAAGAAAAATTGAAGACCGCAGATCTCCCCATGTCAAAAAATAGATAAGCCCAAGGGGAAAAAGGAAAGGGAACCACGAGCTAAAAATTGAATTGTTGAAATGTGGTGATCATTGTAGTCATTATACTGCTGTCAATTAGATCAGCAAGTAGCTCTGCAAATGGTATTGGATGACAAAGTAATGGAAAACTTATTTTGACTGCAACCAATTGGCTTACAGCAAATTAGCTAATGAGTGACTTGAGTTTTCAACTCAAAGGTGGATTTCTCAAACTCTGATCTGGATATATATCTACAGTAATTCAGATCATTTTCTTCTTACCAGCAATATCTCTGGAACACAGAAAACAAACAGCTCTTATTGAATTTTCTGCAAATACTTCTGAAGAAATGGAAAATGTGCATACCTCTCCTTCTTCGAAATAGCCAGACTCTGAATACTCCTTTCTAGCAATTCCCAGCACTCACAGAGGGACTCATAAAAAAGGCAGCACTCTTCCAGACAGGAGGCCAGCTTTAGCATTTGGTGTAAGGAAATGAACAATTGTAGAACAGGACAACTTTAGGGTAAAGAAAGTCTGGTCGGAGTCCCCAGCTCTCTCACAAAAGCCTGGAACTACGTGAAAAGAATGTGACCATGTGCAAGGAAGTGACAAATTTGCTTTGAGGTCTTCTAAGCATGGCCCATCTCTTTCTTTACTCTCTATACATGCTGGGTACAGTCTGGTTTCTGGAAGGAGCTAGGTATCAAGTCTCCATTCAGTCCTAACAGCCTGATCCATTATTTTTAATCTAGCGGAAAAAAGATAATTTCCCTTTAACACTGCTAAACAAAATCTGGTAGCTCTTCAGTATAGGCAGTTAATGTTAGGTATACAAGAAGTAGGAACATGTGGCAGAGATATAGAAAAGCTATTAAAACATAACTTAATTCCTCATCTCTAGTCAGAGTTCAGACAATCTACATAAAGTTTATGCCATTAATTAAAAAAAGATAGTTCTTTTAGACATGTTTTTAATCTAGTCACAACAGGACAGATATGAAGGCACATTAGCTCAGTCCTTTATATAAAGCTAATTGATGTAAACAAGTCTGAGATTTAAACACATGTATCCATACAGGCTGTGTATATGCATACTTAAGATATTTTTCAAGTAATATAAGTTAAAATGATACACCTTTTAATACAGGAAACCTTACTTTGTAGTTTAAGGCATTGAATGGCCAAATTTCTGTGCATTTGTTGCACGCAGAGCAGGAAAGGAAAGCAGTAATAATAGCCATGAGTCAAAGCTGTGGTAGCAGATTTCAAACTGGAACATCTGTATATGTTCACTAAAAATATGGCTCTAATAATTTCAAGATTGTTCTGTCCAGTATTTTTTACAGTGATGATGTACTGATGACACAGTACAGTTTTATAAAACCCAGACTCTTTAATCCATTTTTCTTGCCTCTTTGGATGGTGGCCATACTTCAGATGCACTGCACTGCTGACGAATGAGTGGAGAATGCAGAATGCCTTTTCTGTCAGTAGCTTTGCAGCAGGGTCGTCTAATTCTTACTGTAGATAAAAATATTTGCATGAATGTGCAGCCATGCTGGAGACAGGAAACCTGTAATGCTCTCCTATAGCTTGCATGAGACTGATTCAGTCAGGTGATACAGAGATTTCATTTCATTTGTCTAATTTTTGAGGATTCCACTTATTCTGTAAAAATGCAGGTCTTGATGATATTTTATTAAATACAGAGATGGAGAAGCAGAAGAGTTTATTTAGATTATAAACCCATTTTAGCTGTGGATTCTCAACTTTTTTTCACTATTCTGGTTTTTATTGACTTTTTGTAATCATTTTTCCTACCTCTTATTTAGATTTTTTTTTTTGCTACCACATCAGTTTATTTTTTTAGAAAAGTTAAGAAAATACACCTTTTAGGATACCATATCTTAAAGTGCCCCAAATCCTCAGCAGGCAAGAATTACATGCACTGACATCACTAGCAGTCTTGATGATCAACTTTTCAAATTGTCTGTGTCACCTGGGACTGGGGGGCGTCTTTTCATCTGACATACTTCTGAAAAACTGATGCTCAACACCTAGCAGAAAAGACCTACAAAATGTAAAGACTAATAATATATAATTATATATATAATATCTATATATCTAGAGAACAGCAATATTGTGATAATCTGTAATAAAAGTACAGGAATTTTGATTAGACACAAAGATTATCTACAGTTACGTCTTGATTATCTGTACAAATAAAAAAGGTGATAGGAATTATGTTTGCATTGAAAAGGCTGATAAAGGAAACAGTCTTATTTTTCATATTTTATGGAATGAAAAACATGCCATCACTATGGGAAGCAAAAGGGTCTTCCACGGGGGAACAGTAGTAGCTCTTCAGGAATAAGGAGAACATTGTCCTTTATTCTACATGAAATGACTTGTACAAAAATTACTTTTTACTTTACATTTACTTTTTACTGATGAATTCAGATAAGTTAATACTGGACATATAGAATTCTTAAAAGAATATTAACATGTTAACAAGAGGGCAATAAAAAATATACCCTAACATATGATCCAATCCAATTTCAACAAAAAGACTCCCACTTACTGAAAAATCATTCACTCAAGCCATTAGGGAGGCAGGCTTTTGAAGTTCAAGTGGTTCGCTATTAAAATGAATTTTTCAAATCATTCCTAAATTAAAAAAAAAAAAAAAGGCTGCAGTTAAATAAACAGCAGAAAACCTGCAGCAAAGGCTGGTAATCTGAGGGCAATTTTAAAATCACATTTAACTGCAGAAGATAACGCAATTGATGAAACACAGCCCATCACATAATTATCTCATATTACTGATATGATTGAAACAGAACAGTAACTAAATACTTCTGCCACTTCTCTGTCCAAGCACTGTCTCTAAAATACTATGGACTTCTAACACAACACAGATTACTTACCTCTGGTCAGCCAGGCTGTTGGAACTCTGGAGCTGCCCAAACAGAGCAGTTTATCTACCCAGCCACTAATGATGACATATATATGATTAGGGGAAGACAGGCTGCTTCCACTGCTTGGTTGTGCTTCTGGTCCAAATTGCACAAATACTTCTGGGTTGCATGAATTCCTTTTCAGGGAGGAAAAGGGAGTTATTTGATCTATTTCCTGAAAACAGTCATCAGCTTAAAATAGCCCCAGAAACTTGCTTGAAGGGTCCACAGCATTAATGTCAGGATCACTTCAGACATTTCTCTTTAAGACAGAATTTCAGTTCTATGAAATTATTACCCAGCAGCTAGATAATGAAAAACGCCTTTTTGTGCAAAAACTGCAGTCAGTGGTGAAATTATTTATTTAATAAATTATTACTTATAATAATGTTACTAGCCAGTACAATAAATCATAAAAATACTAATTAATTAAACTTTTTCAGACAATGGGAGGTTTTCAGCAACCTGCAATAGTATATTCCTGAATCAATTACAGTTCCTCACTCTGCAAGGAGGGAGGGAGACGAAAACTGCAGAGAGAGGAAAAAATATTCAGTTGTTCTGGATTTATACCAAGCTAAATTTTTCAAACGGCAGTATATTGAGTTCTTCCTGCTGGTCTTAATTAGAACCTGTCTAATAGCACCCCTTTGTAGGAACTCTGAGTATGTATAGTGTGCAATCAAATAAATTGGATAATCACATTCTCTTAATGGTCTTGTAGTGATTGTAGCGACTGAAGATTCATATGGTTTCTGATATTCTACATGTTTGGTTTGTAGTGTAAAAATAGTAGGCAAACTCTGCATTACTTCAGACTGTTCCAAGGATGAAAACTTGACATAAACTTGGCATAATCTCTGGATTTAACTTGACCTATAGCAGTTTTTCATCATTTAGGTAGTACAAAGATAGGGAAAGTGGGGGGAGGTTGCCACTACATTTCTTTAGAAAAATGGTTTGGAATAAATCTGTATGATACCATTTACTCAGTTCTTTTGTCCTCCCATTCCATTTGTGTGCTCAGCACTTCAAACTGATTATTCCCCTAATCAAGCTAATAGGACAATTAGCTGAAAGTAAAGGTAAATTAGCTTTGTAAATATAACATAATTAGATTTACTGACAATTAATGAACTGCTGTAGATACAGCACATCTACAAAGAGTATCAGGAGGAGGAGTAAAAAGACTGATCTCAAAGTATAATTTGTTAAATATTTTTACGATAGGATTGATTTCATTCTTCTTCCTTTTGATTGCTATCAGCATTGCCATCTTATTATCAATAATAATCAGTATATAAGTAAGTAAAAAGTAAGTATATAAGCAAGTACCTTTATCACTGGTAACTTCAGTACTGTACTTTGTTGACACCATTCAATTTATCCAGTAGTTAACAGTCGTGAAGGTCAACATGGAAAATAAGGATTGCCAACAACAGGAATTTCAAGATATGGATAAGTATCTTTGGACCTTTGCTGCAAATAAATATTGAATGTCTTGAAGGCAAACTCACAGATTACAAAAATTGTTAGAGACTCCTTCCTTTCAACCCTTTCCCTTCTCCACCCTCATTCTTCTCAGATTTTACCAACAAAGCCATCAAACATCTTGGTTCTACCCCTACTGCTTTTGAAACACTGAATGCTTGCTAGACATAGAACTTGAATGACATCTGAGATGGGATTCAACAAACAAAGGGATCTTGTTGCCATTTTGGGTGCCCCGGTGCCATTTGAGTTGGATCATCAGTGGCAGGTAGAAACTATATGAGAAAACTCATAGTACCTAAAATGGCACCAAATCCTTTCTTTAGGCAATTGAATCAAATCTCTCATATCACTTCAAGCTTCTAAGAATACAAGCTGGAATCCAGTTTGAAGTTAAGGTGGGACTTAAATTTTGCATCTAGAGTCAGGAGTGTTGGTGAGTATCAGATGCCCTTGCTCCCTTTCCAATCACTGGGCTTTGGCTTAGCCCCTTGTGCAATGACAGGCACTCTGAGGTGTCAGTCCTGGCCTCCATCTGCTGCTCCAAGAGGCGTGTACCTCACCTAGGTCCTGCTGCATCTATTTGTCAATCCTGTGCAGTTGTATAAAGCTGTATATAATGCTACAGACATTTCAAATGATAGCAAGCAGGTCTATATATGCACAGCTGAGCTGGACATTAGCTGGCCTTTTCACATACATACGTAGTCAGATCAGCTGCTTTGAACTGAATGTCACTGTTAGAACCTGTGTGAAATTATGTATGTAAGCAGTGGCTGAGTCTGGTAAAGATGCAAAGTTCACGGGAATCTACAGGCTTGGGCCCCACAGACAAGGTGCTTCCCCAGCTGATCAGCGATCTCAGCTCTGAAGAGCAGAAAGGGTGTGATGAAGTAAAATCTTTTGATATTTTGCACCCTCCTCTGTGAGGCTGCCCTGAGCCATTGTCTAGTCAGCGATAGTCAGCTGTTGCCTACTCAGCCTGTCAGCAGCTGTGCGAGGACATTTAATTCATTCTAAATTTTGAGCAGTCAGAGCAGTTCCTGTGCTGGAATGTAATTCCAGTAGGAATTAAAAGCTTAGGTTGTAATGCTAAGTTAAAAGGTTAACCTTAGCAGGTCAACATTACCTGTGCATTGCCATAGGTATTCAGTGTTTGGACAATTTTATAAAGGTACTTAGTGGCCCAAAATACTTGAGTGGATTTTGTTTAATTTTAATCCCACAAAATCACTTTAAAATTTTACCTTATATCATTCAAAATGAAGTCTTCAGCTCCTGTGATAGGACATAACTATACATATTTCATTACAGGGTGTTCTTTGCAGATGAGTGCATTAAAGATTGTGAAGTTAGCCATATTGTATGTCTTATACTTGTCATAATTTTTGACTGAATGCAAATGCATTTCCTTTAGAAACTCATATTATCAGAGTATACTTTCAATCTTCATATAGCTCAAATGGGGGGAAAAAAGAGAAAGGAACCCTACAATTCCACTAGTCTAATATTATTATTGCAGCAAAACTGTTTCTTGCTCTTTTTGGTGTCATCCACCAGTTCAAGCGTTAATATATTTCCTGGTAGTTTCAGAAATTCTCAGTAACTGTCATGGTGCCATTTCAAAATATAAATTACAATGTTTGCATAGCTGAGTCTCATAACTATATTCTGTTAATGTAAAGCACTTGTATTAGGTATGTTGTGGAAGTCAGAAGTAAATTCTAAAACTAACATTATGTCAGTGTAAAGGCCCATTTCCCCAAAGACAAACTCCTGCCTATATTTAGTATTAGCTGGAGATATCTGCAAATGTCATATATGACCTTCTGTTTTTACTTGACCACTTCAAGCTACGTACAAGGTAAACATTTAGCTAAACGCTTTTCCACTTTTATGAATCCAAACCATTTCCTGCCCAAAGCCCACCTTGAAGTCTCTGCAAATATTTCCCTGCCTGTCTGCGCAAAGAGCTTTACCTGACTGCAGTTTAATAAATTTTTACTCACCTCTTTCAAAACATAAAGGTCATTAGTGTGCTCTTTCTTCTTTTCCCTCCTGAAATAAAAATTATTCTGAGGACAAATTTAAACCAAAAACCAAAAGAATAATATGACTTAGGGCTCCAATATTTAGCTAAGGCTATTAAACCCTTTTTGTTTCACCCATCCAGAATTTTAGATATAGAGAGAATTCTACCCAGTAGCTGGTGAACTCTGATGTCATTCTTTAAAATCAAGAGGAGTTTTAGGACCACAGGAAAATACAATATGGAAGGGATCTCAGGGGTCTTGAATTCAGTATTCTCAGGGTAGGATCAGCTGTGACATTTTCCTCCCTGGTGAGAACCTTCTGCTTTGGACCATAGCTGACCAGTTCAGGAGTGGCTCAGCCTTCTGAAGATCCAAGCTACTCAAATTCCTTTTAAAATGAGCTGGTGGAAAAGAACTTCTACCAGCCCCCACAGATTTCAATAGGGAATTAAAGGTACTCAGCTGCTTACAGGCTCAACCCAGATAAAAGAAAAAAGCATAGCATCTGTAGGGGAGAAGTTTCTTACAAGGGAATTATTATTTTTTTTGTACACTCACCAATTAAGGAGCTCTCCCCTGGGCTACCAGAAGCACTGAAAATCTTGTGAGCCTGTGTCCTTTCAGCAAATGAAGAAATACATAGGGGGCTTGCTCCAGAAAGCCAAATCAATTTCAGACTTAGTGACTCATGAGCCTTTGTTGAATTTAGTGCAAGAACAAACAGTTGTTTCAAGGAAATAAACAGCATAATTGAAAGTACAAGCTTTAAATCATTAAAAAGAAAAAAAATGCTCTCAATATGGTTGTTATTATTTTTTGTTTCTTTAAAATCATAACATGACAGTTTAGAGGATGGTAGTATCAAGGCCTGGACTGTGCTGTGCCTTCATGAGCTGTGCAGTTTCGAGGAATCTACATAACTCTTCTTCCAATTATCAACTAGAGTTACCCATTGCCTTCTTTTGATTTCACTGGAACTGATGCTAGCAGAAGATGGTTATACTGGCAAAGACCAGGTACCTCAACAGTGAGACACTGAAAAAAATAGTCTCGGAATAGTAACTTTCATTTTATAATGTGAAAAGGACCTGGTTTTGTAGCCTTTAACAAATTTTACTAGAAAATAAAGCAGTTGTAATAAATACTTCTCCTTGAATAAATATATCAAATCCCAGTGAAAATTCTCTTCCTTAGAATAAAAAAAAAATGTCCCCTAATGCCTCCCAGAATTCAATAAAATATTCATTGATGTTGAAAGGGTGGAAGGGAAAATCTCATCACTTGTGTTTGCTCTTTTTCCTTAACTCTTACTTCTCATACTCTTTTCTCAAAGATAAAGAACACTTATACTGATTCTTTTATTTAATTTTAGCTTTAAAAAATGAATTTATTTGCTATTTAGAAAAAAATTTATTATCTGAATTCTTATTGTTTTCACTCTGTGTCCATAGAGTTATGATGTCTTTATAAAGATTGTAAATGAAAGACCCCAGGACAGCTTTGTTAAAATGCAGTGGAGAGTAGTTCACAAAATATTCTGAGTTGAAAGGGACCCACAAGGTTCATCAATTCCAGCTCTTACTTGAATGGCCTATGACTAAGCTATGCCTGTGGAAAGATGTGATATGATGTAATTATGACAGCATGATGTAATAGTATTTTATGGATCACGACAAAAGCAAAATTTAACTGATTTTTTCCGTAGTGGGCTAGGAAGAAATTAATACCTCTGCCTAAAAAGTTAGTGTCTTCTCATCTGAAGACTAAGGGAGTGGCCCTTCAGCTCAAATCTGAACTCTAATGTGCTCAGTATTTCCTCATAAGTTAGTTTTTTGGCCTCGGCTTTTTTCTCTTCTCCCTTGAAATGCAGTGCCTGTATCTAGACACTTTGGCTGAGCAGACAACTAACACAAGTACTATAAGCTCTGTCTTTTCATGATCTCTATTACAAGACCTGATCCCAAAATTAGATTTGTGTGGATAGATCCTTTATATGTAGCCCAATTGGCCTAATTCATCACACGCAGTTGTAACCAAGAAGAGTATTAGAGCCTGGATCAGATTTTTATGGGACAGAACATATAATTTCTTCTAGAAAGCATTCCTTTCCCTATCAGGACTGACCTTGAATTTATGTAGTTGTTTTAAAATTTAGCATTCTTACACTATGGCTTTATGTGCATCTTTAGACTCATAGAATCTTAGAATCATAGAATCATGGAATCATAGAATATGCTGAGTCGGAAGGGGTCTCTCAGGATTATCGAGTCCAACTCCTGGCCCTGCACAGGACACCCCATGAGTCACACTATGTGCCTGAGAGCATTGGCCAAATGCTCTTAACTCAGACAGGCTTGGTGCTGTGACCACTCCCCTGGGGAGCCTGCTCCAGTGCTCAACCACCCTCTGGGTGAAAAACCTTTTCCGAATATCCCACCTAAACTGCCCCTGACTCAGCTTCAGGCCATTCCCTCAGGTCCTGTCACTGGTCACAAGAGTGAAGACATCAGTTCGACCTTCAGCTTCCTGTCACAAGGAAGTTGTAGATTGCAACAAGGTTTCCCCTCAGTTTCCTCCAGGTTGAACAAACTAAGTGACCTCAGTCACTCCTCATAAGGCATCACCACTCTTGTGTCCTCCTTTGGACACTCTTTAAGAGCTTAATGTCTTTCTTACACTGTGTCACCCCAAACTGCCCGCAGCACTCAAGGTGAGGCTGCCCCAGCGCAGAGCAGAGCAGGACAATCCCCTCCCTTGCCTGGCTGGCAGCAGAGTGCAGCAAAAGTACTGTTTACTTTCCCCCTGGAGGGGCACCCAAGAAGCCTGGAGATCACTGCCCCAGGGGTAGAAATACAGCTCTCCTCTATGCCATGGACTGATCCAGACTGCACTCCAGAACAGCTGTGATTGCTGCTATCATTATGTGGGGCAATTCAGAAGAAGTAGTTTTTGAAAAAGGCAAGCAAATAGTCAAAATCCATGTAAAAGTTGGTTGTTATATACAAAAATAATTTTAAAAAAAGGCTAACAAGATATCTAGTTTTTAGGAATAAAATGCCAAGAGGAACATCATCAGATCCCAATGGATGTGAACAAGAAAATAACAGCTATGTGTCCTCCAACTAATAAAAGCTTTCTTAAGAATCGTGGGTTTTTAGAGAATGCAGGTTCCAAATGACAGTCCGATTGTCAGCCCTCTCTATCAAGTGACCTGGAAGAAGAATGATTTGAAAAAGGGCCCTGAGCAATGACAAGCCTTCGAACAAATCAGACAGGAGATAATTCAGTTCAGGTGAATCCCTGCTGAAGAGGCCCCAGTGTATAATAAATTACCAGAAAGTGAGAAGCAATATGCCTTTTTTACTGATGGTTTTCTACTGCCATGTTATAGGAAAGTCTCGGAGGTGGAAGTCATCCGTATGGAGTGCTCTATACCAAGTCTCAGAAACTGCTGAAGAAGAAGGGAAATCAAGTCCGTTTGCAGAGGTGAAAGCTACCCACCTGGCTTTAGACATTTCTGAAGGAGAAAAATGGCAAATGCTTCATCTGTATACTGAGCTCGAGGAGGAGATGCAATGTATAGACAGGCTCATGACTGAGGGGTGGACTTTACATGTGCTGTTAAGGCCCATGTGATAGGAAGGACAATGGCTAAAATATAAATATGGGGAGCCCTGGAAGATTGACTCTGTCACACTCCCGCAAACATGCCTACTCATGGTGCCTGCCTCTGCCACTTTGGATTCAGGGATCTCAATCTAACTCCCCTTCAATTGCACTGTCAAGGGTATTACAGTAAAAATCACCCAGATTAATGAAAAATGAATTTTGATGAAACCACACAATCTCAGAGGTGGTGGAACCAGGTTTGACTTCTGCAGACAACAGTCCAAAACCACACACCATCTTTCCTGCTCTGAATGACTGTTATGACTAATGGTGTCCAAAACCATGGACTAAAAACTCAACACATATTTTATAAGGATTTATCTGTAGACTAAGGGAATGCTATCTGTGTATATCTATCACAAGACAGGAAAGGTGATAGTGGTTAACTGGGATGTATAAGAAACTGTGGGACCTGGGCACAATTTCAATCCTATAGAATAACAAGTAGATATTGTCCTGATTTTGACTGGGAGAGAGTTATTTTTCTTCCTAGTAGCTGATACAGTGTGGTGTGTTTAGATTATGAGAATAATATTGGTAATACACTGATATTTTAGTGGTTGCTGAGTAGTGCATACCTTAAATCAAGCACATTTCAATTTCTCATGCTCTGGCAGTGAGGAGGTGCACTAAAAGCCAGGAGGGGGCACGGTCAGGACAGCTGATTCAAACTGTTCAGAGGGATATTCCATACCAGCAAGCATCATGTTCAGTATGTGAACTGAATGTTCACAGGAGGAGGTTATTGACAGGGAGGGGCCAATCCCTGCTCAGTGACAGGCTGGGCGTCAGTCAGCAGGGGGTGAGCAATTGTATTTAGCATCACTTGTTTTTCTTGGGTTTTGTCCTTCTCGTTCTTCTTGTTGTCTCCTTAATCATTATTACAGATATATCTAACTTTTTTCTATTATTAAACTTGTCTCAACCCATATGTTTTACCTTTTCCGGTTCTCCTTGTCATACTGCTGGCGTGGGATGTGGAGGGCAGTGAGCAAGTGGCTGTGTGGTACTTAGCTGCTGTCTGGCATTAAGCCATGACAGGAGGAAACCCTGTAAAAAAGAGTGCTTGCAGTGTGCAGAGGACACAGGAAAAGAAATTTAAGCATTTCAAATACAATTTATAAAAAATAAGTTCTTAAATTTAGTTAACATGGTAATCACAATATATTGTTACTATTACAATTTCATAGAATCAATTAAGTGCTTTTCAAAGATAGAATGGAAATAAAATAATTGACATTTACATACTGACAGCACAATCACACTTCTTTTTGTTCCTCTTGAATGTCAATTCTGTTTTCATTCGACTGTTGAGATTATCCAGTTAAAGGCTGAATAAGGTTGATTTCCTGGTTACCTGGTATACCTAAAATATATGTTGGGAAAACATATTTCGGAAGAAATACTATACCAGAATTTATAGATTAATATCAGTTGCTTTTCCCATTTTACAGGATTTTGTAACTTTAAATGCTGTGCAAAGGGGAAATAATTTCAAATGTTATTTTACATTAAATACATTAATTTTGAGTACATAATTCTACAATTTATTTTTCTAATACCAGGTGTTGCAGAGGATAAAAGTTTACATGAACTCATAAAAACACTGAAAAGCTTTAACAGAATTAACCTACAACAGCACTGGTACCAAGACAACCCAGCTATAGCCCCATGGAATTGCCCATTACATTCTGAGGTTGGTTTACCTATCTTTGTAATTCTCTATAAACGTTCATATTGCAATGCCACTTTTTGGTGATCTAACACATTGTCAGATTCATGCTGGTGACCTTTCCCCTCAGGTTAATGAAATAGCTTGGTGGTCTCAAATTTTATCTATTTACAAATTTATCAAATTCATTTAACTTGTCAGAGACATCAGGAAGTATTTACAACCTTATATTAACTGTGAAAAAAAATGTCTCAATATTCCAAGTTCAGTTTTGCAGCTTTTGTGTTTCCATATATCTTCAAGGCTGCCTCTTTTTTCTGTGAGCTCTCTGTAGAGGTTTATAACATTCTCATTAATGTGTCACCACAGCACTGGTTGCATGAGAATATTTCTCTTGTGATCCACTGAAATACTTAAAAGAGTGTTTTCTTAGGCACTAGATAGCTGGGAAATATTTCTGTTTATTACTGGTTTGAATTATTGTATAAATAAACTGACCTTTCATATTTTTACTCACTGGGAAAAAACTATAACTGAGATTCTTGTATTTTAATAAAGATATTTTGGTTAAGACAATGGTCCACCTTTTTTCTGTGTGAATCCTTCACAATCTGCTTTCACTTCCTCAGTCTGCATAAACAAGAGGTGAACACTGGGGAAATATCCCTCAAGTGTTGGTCAAAAGCAGGAATGCTGCTAAACTTGGTATCTGTCCCACTAAAGGAGCAGTAACAACCCTCTTAAAACAAGGATAGAAACTCTGAATGTGTAACTCAAACTGTTAGTTATTCACTCTGTAAAATCAGCATCTCCTAACACTAGCCTATAACATCTCATGGTTCAAGAATACAGAGCTGGAGTCTATGACTTGAGGGAAAGATATGTCCTAAGAATGGAAAATGCAAGAAATGCAAGCAGCATGGATAACAGAGGTTGAAACTCTGTCTTTCATTAAGATACCCTTTAGGAGTATCTCAGGCAGGCACTGAAGGATGAAGCTCTACACACTTCAGACATGTTCATGAGTAGAAATAGAAAAAAAATTAATCTTATCGTTCCAAATGAATTTTTATTTGAATATTCCATTATTCCCAGACACCTTTTTATCAGGAAAGGTCTTTCCATCTCTCCTAACATCTAGTTAGTTGCCAATGGTTGGACTTAATTTCTTTTGCAATTGCTGACATTTGTGCAACTCTCCTTAACTTTTTGGTCTGAAAAGCTATACTGGATTGTTCTGCTCAAATACCTGTCTTACAAAAATAATTTAAATTAAACTGTTTGATTTTACATTACAGAAGTGGACCTTCCTGCATACTAAAGAATTCACATCCTCATGTGACATAGCCTGAATGATCAGTGAGGCGATGATCCAAGATATCATTCCTACACATGACTGAGGTCTGCGCATCCCAGTGGTTGTAGGACTCTCTTCCTTTTTTAGACTGCACAGCATAAAAATCATGTGCACAATGTTTGTTCTGAAGACAACGATGCTTGTGTGGCTCAGAGCAGGCTCTTCACATTTCTATGATTTAACAACTATTCAGGGCATGCTTAAATTAAGAAGTTTCCTAAATTTGTTTCTACATCAAACTCTTAGCATCCCACAGAACAGCTGATCCCCACAGATCAGCCGGATGAGAATTATTTTCAATGGTATTGAAGGGTGAATAGCAAGGGAAACTACATAACAAAAAACTGACTCCAAAAAAGAGAATTATTTTCAATCTGCATTCGAGCCACACATCATCCACTGTGCTTGCACTGACAACACCTGAAGAAGTATTCCCTTCCTCTTGTCCAGATGTTGGTAATTGCAAGACATCTGAAATCAAATAATGGACACCTAACTTATCTTGTTCTTATTAGAGAAATAAAAAAGACTGTTCCTTCTTAAAAATGCTCTGCCTGACAAATTCTGGCATGTTCCTTTCTAAATGAACACTTCCACAAAATTCAGGACTGCTGTAGGACTGTAAGATGAACTGCAAGGACTTAATGGAAATTGAGTTTAACACAGGAACACAAGCTGAAGGCCTTCATTAGCACAGCTGGGAACACACAGTGAAATAAAATGTAGAAGCTATTGTTTTATAACAGCATTTTGCCAATGAGAAATCCCTGTGATATAACCTAACTTCTTGCAGTCTGCACATTCCAAGGTGGAGGGGTTAGCAGAGGACTTCCATTTTCTAACTACATATTTATGTATCTGTAAGACATAAATCTGTCTTTAAGCCCAAGATTTTGCAAGATATCATTTAAAATTTGTCTTCACAGGTGACTTTATCACAAGTCTGATGGGTAACATAGAGGGTAAAGAAAAAGAACAAATAATTTGTAATAGAGATTATTAATATTTGCAACCATTCTTAGGATTTGAAACCTCACATAACACAGAATTACAGAGTTCTTAGGGTTGGAAGGGAACTCTGGAGAGGCAGGGTCACCTACAGCAGGTGACACAGGAATCTAGGTGGTTTTTGACTGTATCCAGAGAGGGAGAATCCACAACCTCCCTAGGCAGCCTGTTCCGGTTCTCTGACACCCTCAATGTAAAAAAGTTCTTCATGTTGAGGCAAAACATCTTGTGATTTAGTTGATGGCCATTTTGCCTCATCCTGTCTCTGGGCACCACTGAAAAGAGTCTGTTGCATTCGTCTTGTTTTTAATCAAGACTAAACAGGCTCAGCTTTTGCTGACTCTCCTCATAAGAGGGATGTTTCAGACCCCAAATCTTTTTTGTGACACTCCACTGGATCCTTACCAGAGGGTCATTGTCTTTCTTGTACTGAGGAGGCTGAAAACAGACACAGCACTCCAGGCATGGCCTCACTGGGGCCAAGTAGAGGGGGAGGATCACCTTCCTTTACCTGCTGGCTACACTCTTCCCAATGTACCCCAGGATACCCCTGCTACTCACAGTCAATTGGTCATCCACCAAGGCTCCCTGGTCCTTTTCCTCAGAACTGTTCTCCAGTAGGTCAGTTNCCACAACCTCCCTAGGCAGCCTGTTCCGGTTCTCTGACACCCTCAATGTAAAAAAGTTCTTCATGTTGAGGCAAAACATCTTGTGATTTTGTTGATGGCCATTTTGCCTCATCCTGTCTCTGGGCACCACTGAAAAGAGTCTGTTGCATTCGTCTTGTTTTTAATCAAGACTAAACAGGCTCAGCTTTTGCTGACTCTCCTCATAAGAGGGATGTTTCAGACCCCAAATCTTTTTTGTGACACTCCACTGGATCCTTACCAGAGGGTCATTGTCTTTCTTGTACTGAGGAGGCTGAAAACAGACACAGCACTCCAGGCATGGCCTCACTGGGGCCAAGTAGAGGGGGAGGATCACCTTCCTTTACCTGCTGGCCACACTCTTCCCAATGTACCCCAGGATACCCCTGCTACTCACAGTCAATTTGTCATCCACCAAGGCTCCCTGGTCCTTTTCCTCAGAACTGTTCTCCAGTAGGTCAGTTCCCAACCTGTGCTGGTACTTGGGGTTATTCCTCCCTGGGCACAGGACTCTGCATTTCCCCTTGTTGAACTTCATTAGGTTTCTCCCTGCCCAACTCTGCAGCCTATCAAGGTTGCGTTGAATGGCAGCACAGCCTTCAGGTGTATTGGCCACTCCCCCAGCTTTGTATCATCAGCAAACCTGCTGAAGATCCATTCTATCGTTGGATCCATTCTATCCGTCTATCGACCATCCAGGTCGTTGATAAACAAGTTGAATGACACTGCACCTAACCTTGCTCCCTGGGGAACATCACTGACTACAGGCCTCCAACTGGATTCTATTCCTCTGATAATGACCCTCTGAGCTCTGCAATTCAACCAGCTCTTGATCTACCTCATTGTCCTTTTGTCTAACCCATAATTCCTCAGCTTACCTACAAGGATATTATGGGAGACAGTGTCAAAAGCCTTGCTGAAGTCGAGGTAGAGAACATCCACTGCCTCTCTTTGTTGACCCATCCTGCCATACCATCATAGAAGGCTATCAGATTGGTCAAGCATGACTTGGTGAATCTATGCTGATTATTCCTGACGACCTTTTCTTCTACATGTTTGGTGATGACCTCCAGAATGACCAGTTCCATTACCTTTTCAGGGATGGAGGCGAGGTTGACTGGCTGGTAGTTTCCTGGGTCCTCCTTCTTGCCTTATCAAACTAGTCTTTGCTAAGCTGAGCTTTGTAAGCAATGATGCCTAAAGCACTGGAAGAGTTACAGTTTTTAAATCATATTAGATGAAAAGTGCTGAGCTGATACTTTATAAAAAGTAAGAAAGTGTTGGAGTGAACAGCCAAAACTGCAGAAAAGACATGCAACCAAGGATAATTAATAGCTACATTATGATATGAGCATTGTGCAAATGGGATGTGTGAGTGCAGCATGGGAAGGCATATCAGCCATTTTCAGTCTAGTTAGTATATGTGTGAAATACAGCAGTGTAAGACAGTGCAAGATAGCAAGAAGTATGAAGATGTGAGTTCTCCAAACCCATCCTGAAAGTGGTGTCACTGCTTTTTCACTGTGGTTACCTGTACAGTTAAGGTGGCAGTTGTCTTCTTGTTAGTCATGCCTACAGTTGCAGTGAAGATATGCTCTTATGATAAGCCTTAGGCATTATTGCAATCAAACATCACAATTTCATGACAGACACACCTTAATGCTGCAATTCAGCACTCTCAGTGAGACTGTCTCACATGCCAAGAGGCTGGGTAGAAACTCATTGCCTCGGGTGTAGCACTGAACTTGATACCTCCTCTTTTTCTGCAGCTTCATGTGTCTATTTACAGTTAGCAACTGCTAATGGAAGGATATGATCTCTTCTCACAAGAGCAGACTGTCTTGTTAATGTACTTTATTTGTACCATCTGGCTTTGTAGCTTTATCTGATGAACATATGGGCAACTTCAGAATGAGTGAAAATAAAACAATATGTGCAACAGGCTGTGGAAACAATCTGCCATACTTACTTGGCAGATCCCTTCCACAAATGAATGTCATTCAGGAGTATAGCTGTCTAGTCAAATGGTATCCCATGCAGCCCCAGGTGCCAGGCACTGAGTGTGTCTGTGGATGTCAGGAAATGTGGTGTGAAGGTGGGCTGTGCAGCCACTCCAGGTCAGCTGCTGGAGCAGCTTCTCTGTCCTGAGAGGGCATTGTGAAATACAGGACTGTCTTTGCTCTGGAGAGAGTAACAGGTGGGGGAAAATAGTGCTCTACTATCACAGCTCGTCTCCCTCATAGACCCTTCTGAACTGATGCAAAAACATTATCCAGATTTATTCCCCGAAGCTTATCTGTTATTAAACTCTGTGGGAAAAGTTAAGTTTTTTGGCAATAGAGAAACAATTGGCACAGTTCTGAGCTCTGTTTCTGAAAATCTCTGTAGGAGATAGCAGAAGTGCAGCGTGAAACACTCAGCTTGGTTCTCATCTCTCAGAAAGCTTGAAAGGCAAAAGAAGTGCTCCAGATTCACGTGTGTTTTTGTTTACATATGCATGCACTTATTAAATTTGTATAAATGTACAAATAATTGCAAAGAAAAATGAGGAAACAAGGGAGAAAACAGTCCTTTGCTCTTTTGTTGGAAAAAGACTATGGTCGAAGGAAAAAAAGTTGTGTAGACTTTCCCTTTCTAGCTCAGATTTGGCAGGGGCTGCCCTTGGGGTAGCGCTGACCTCTTTCCTTCCTTTCCTGGGACAAGAAAATGCTTGGAATCCCTTTCCTTTGACTCCAGGGCACTGCATGAGAAGTACTGTTAATTCTTTTCCCTGGTCTCAGGGACAGCAGCAGCATCTGAATTTCTTGCACTTCCTCATGAGCCTCTGGCATCTTGATATTTATTCAGAGTTTGGTTGACCTCTGTTGCCTTTATGTATCTTTAAAGTTCATTCCTGTGCAACTGTCAATACATCTATTTTGTAGCTTTGAAATAAGAAGCTTTAGGGTGACTAAAAGGATGCTTGTAACTGTTCAGTCAAGTGTGGTTGTGATTTTAAAGACCTTGCTGTTTTCGGTTGACTTTTTACTAATATTGCATCTATTTTCATCAACATCTTTGGAAAATATGTCACATTTTCTAACTGCTCTACCTTGTGTTTCATGAGGTGAGTCATAAGGTAGAATAAAAGTATTTTGGGGATTAAAACTGATCCCCAAAAAAATTTCCTGGGGCAAACTTTTGATTACCCTTCAATCCTTTATAATCATAAAATCAGGTTTTCCCAGAATGTTTGAAGTGGTATTATCATAAAGCAGAGAGTAGACATTAAATAGCATAAAAAAAATTTTGATATGATACTAAAACAGAAGTAAGAAGTGCAGACTGTATAAAATGTACCGGCAATTGAGCGCTGAGATTGAGGTTAAGTTCTAGAAGAGCTCCCAAGGAAATGACAGAATACAATGGGTCAGTTTAATTCTCTGCTGAAAAGAGACATGACTGTTATGTAATTTGTCACATTATATGTGACATTCTCATCTGGATAGAGCTGCAGGAGTTGGAGCACCAGCTCTATTTCTGTTTGTCCATTATATGTCAGTGAAATGGCATTGTAAGTCTAATGCAAACATTTCAGGGTGTCTTTTCCCAATTAGGACCCAAAAAAACCCCACTATGCTTCATCTTTTCCAGTCTCACACAAGAAGTCAATTGACAACCTCATGTGGGGTACAGTAAGCTCAGCTGTTCCAACTCAAAACAAGACTCATTCTATTCTCTAGTCATGGCACGAGATACATGTAGGCTGCACAGAGAGCATGAAAAGAAATTAAAAAGGACATATTTGTTGCATAAAATGTCAGAAACCCTTGCATTTTAAAGCTGTGTTTGCAACATAAAGCACTGTTGTTTTCCATCTCCTTGGGTGATTTTTACTGTCAGGGGAGTCAAACGACCAAGTGTAGCCTATTTTAATAATAAAAGAAAAAATTGTCAATCTGGAAACATAGTTCTGTTCTGGGCAGCTGTGCTCTGCAGCAGCAGGAGATGGCTAAGGTGTGCCTCATTAGAAACTGTGATAATCAAACCTGGAGATGGTACAGTCACAAGTTTCATTGCAAGCTAAGGAGAGTCACAGTCTTAACTCTGAAATTTAAAAAAAAAATTGCTATTCCCAATGTCTTGTGCCAGCTGGTTGCTGCAAGCCCTGGGGACTGAGCAGATGTCTCAGGAGGTTCAGCTCACCAGGACCATGCCAGGCAGCTCCTCCTTTCAGCAAGGCACACTTCAGGGACATTCCCATTGTACCAGGCTGTGCAGACCACCAGTGCCTAGTCTATCTGGCAACCACATTCACCTTTTTAAAACCAGAGTTCCTCTACTGACATTCTCATACAAATATTTGGTTAAGTATATGGTTTTTCCACCTCATATGGCTGCTCTTATTATTTGATGCCTTCTACTTTTTATCAGACTGTATCCTTTTGT
Source organism: Grantiella picta (assembly GCA_013397955.1). NCBI lineage: Eukaryota > Metazoa > Chordata > Aves > Passeriformes > Meliphagidae > Grantiella > Grantiella picta. The sequence goes on along the minus strand of VZRM01008172.1, from coordinate 1,733,821 downwards.
AGCATAGACAATTTCCTTTGGTCTTTTCTCTTTCTCCCTGATATTAAATCTGATTTTTTTTCTTCTAATTTTTTGTTAATGTTCACACTCCCCCCATCATTTTTGATGTTTCCATTCTCTTCTTATCCTGTTCCTATGTCTGCATTCTCACAATTCTATTTGTTCCCTTCTTTTTCCTGCTTCTTTTCATTTCTCTCATTTCTGCTGGAGAAAAAGAGACTCGAGGGTGACCTTATCACCCTCTACTCCCAAGTAACAAGTGATATCAGAAGATGAAGTGGCCTCAAGTTGCATACAGGGAGGTTTGCATTGGATACTAGGGAAAAATTTCTTCACTGAAAGAGTTGTAAACTATTGGAACAGGCTTCCCAGTGAAGTTTTTGAGTCCGTATCCCTGAGCGTTTTTATAAAAGGTGTAGATGTGGTGCTTAGGGACATAGTTTAGTGACTAGTGACATACTTTAGACTTGACAGTGTTGGGTTAATGGTTGGACTCGATGACCTTAGTAGTCTTTTTCAACGTAAGTGATTCTATGATTAATAATTCCTCATGTCTTTCTTCTTGATCAGATTGTTAGCACTACAAGGCGGTGTCGGATTAATCTATTTTTCAGTGACATTTCCAAGCTGAGAATTTAAATAAAACTAATTAGTCTACTATGAATATAAATCTGTGATAGGAAGCCTTTTGTATGAAACCCTGAAGAAACCCAATCTTCAAATCCAACTCCTTTAGTAAAAGGCAAATGCTGAATTTACAATTAATCCCCTCCCACTCGTACATCCCATTAAACCCCTTTCCTTTGCTATTAGGTCACCACAATAGTATTGTCCCTGAGCTTCACAATCCTGCATCTAGAACTATTGCTTTTGGGATTCTTTTCCTGCTCCAGAAGAGTTGTTTAGTTTGTGAACAATATATTTTTTTCAGGCTAATTGAAGAAGGATATTGTCTTCCATCATATGGTAGTTGCACAATCTTTCAATCAGAATCAAACAAACCAGAAACTTAAAGACTTCGTTAAGTTTGTTGAAAAGTTATTCACTTTTGAAGGCTCTTTACCAAAAGAAATATCTAAAATGATAATTTTCCAACAAATACATTTTCCTTTCACTTGAAAGAAAACAAAACACTAGCAACAGTCAGGTAGATGTCAAAGTTTTCTGATGTAAATGATTTAAAGAGGACATTGCATTTCTGTAGTTTTAGTGAGATCTCTAAAGGACTTAGCAAATAGATGGTGGTCAAAAAAGCTGCATAATACAGCCTAAGCTCATGTGAATGACAAATCTGGGTGTCTGTGTCCTTTCAGAAACCCTCAAAGTCTTCATCTGACAAGAGTGAGATTAGCTGTCATCTTTAAATCATCGAAGCCTGAGATCAAACAAGGCTCCTAATCTTAACAATTCTTTTCCTGCATATCTTGGTGTAGCCGTCAAGGTCAGAACCTGCAGTTGTAGTTCTTGTTCCTAATACAGCTGTGAAGGAAGCTGCAAATGGATGGGCAGTGCAGACTGGGCAATGGAGAGAGAAATCTGAGTCTTGCAGACAAGGGAACACAAATCTTCAGATAATTTATGATTTTTGCACTTGGAAAACAGAGTTGAAACGTCATCCAAGTACTGAGTAACAAACTGAAGCTTTTTTTCCTTTTATCAACATTTCTTAACACTTTGCCCTGCATTGGTTTATGCCTACTTATGTTAGATAAAGATTTTCTCTTATCTTATTCCCTCCTAATATACTGTGTTTTATTATAAGCTACACAGTACAATGAGGGGAAGTTACAATTAAATTATTATGCTTCTGATAGCCCAGGTTCAGACAAATGTCTTCTAGACAGCTCAGCCCCTCACTCTGAGCAAGGCTGTTCCCAGGAGGGCCAACAGCAGCTGAGGGAAGGAAAAGGACTCACATCTCAGTATATTAGGCTGAAACAGTTCTTCAAGACTTAATATTTACTGGCAAACTGTATTTCCAGTTTTGAAGTCTCCCACATTGCAAGTGAAGGGCTGGGCCAGGCTTTTTATGTCTGAGTGGTGGGTTTGAAGTTGAATAAATGTTCAAAATAAAATGAAAGTAAATTTCCTGCTGCATGGGACAAGTCTGGCATGGATTCACTGTAACTCTTTTGTAGAAGGAATGTTGCACTGAATATTCTTTATATTCCTATGGCTGGAGTTCATAGTAGTCCCTATAGTACAGTGATTTCCAAACATTTTTGGTCAAGGTAAAAACTTTTGAGTACACATTCGCCATGTACCTATGTTTATTTATTTATAAATTATGTGCATGCACAGTGTTCTATATACAATTCCCACTCTAAATTGTACTAAAGAATAGAAATTTTTAAAAGGATGAAAGAAAGACAAAATAAAAGCTATTTTTAATTTTAAAAATATTCTATATTTTTTATTAATGATGACGCAAAAAATATCTTCTTCTTGCACCCTAAAGGATTACATTGCACACCTCCTGGGTTTTATGCACCTCACCACACTTTGGAGACCGCTGCTTTATTCTATGTGCTATCGTGGACTGAGCACCTTCTCAGTAGCAGTAGTAAGAGTAGCAGTAACTCAGTGTAATCTGTCCACAGAGCAGACACTTGATTTTAATGCCACATTCACACGAATTTTTCAGTCTTTCAAATCTAATTCGTCTTCTGCTTTGAGTCTTCTGGAATATCTATGGCTGGTTTGAGTTAAAAACACTATTATTATGGTATTAGGAAGTGATGAAGACTTGACCATAGCTGTCTGCTCACTTCCTTTCGAATGGAATCACAGAAATTAAATAAGAGAGTGTTTGTCATTTATTTAATTGTTTGGAAATGACTGTTAATTAAAAAGTACTGGAATATGATTGATGTATTTCCAGTATTGGCTTCAGTATCTGAATCAACATTGTAATCTGCAACACTGTTGCATTTAGACCTGAATTAATGATATATCATTTATCTAGGAGCCTAGCACAAAAACTACCATTAATTCAAATTAATGAACTTAATGAGTTAATCCAAATTCTGAAAATATTTTAAAATTTTCTTTGAACTTTCAACTTTAAATATTATATAAATCCTGTATAAATCATTGTCGCTTTTTTTTGTTTGTTTTTATGAAGGTCAAACATTTGAACCCCACAATTTTAACAGTAGCAGAATACAGAAGGAGAGCCACCACCTCCAGAACTGTTCTTCCCCAAAACTGGACTCTGAGGGAGACCTGGGCTGGACTGAACTGCTGCTGTAAAGAACAGGATTCAGCCTCTGATCTGCTGTCTCTGACACACACATCACTGTAGCAGCAATCTTCCACAAAAACTCCAATCTCAGAACTCTGCTTTTCTAGAAAAAAAGACCTTTAACATTTATACCAAATAATTACATTTGTAGCTAATAAATTTTGGAAGTCTAGTCTTTTAAACTGATTTTCCTGTTTTCTATCTCTCAGAAAATCCTATATGGTGTTCAGCTTACTATTTTTCTCACTGCAATAACTGAATCTCCATACCTCTTCCCAAGTTGTAGTGGTCTGGAGATTGTCACAGCTGCCCTTAGGCATTAATAGGGAGTTGTTGAACCCCAACATGTGGGAAAACATGGATAGCATTGAAATTCGTTGAAAATGCCTTTTTCTGTTTGAACCAAGTAACATGTAAACCATGTAAATCCCTGACATGTAACTGCTCTGATTACACCACATTTCTGCCACTCTTGGTTTTCCTTCTATGGCTCAAAACTATTAAAGGAGTAACCATACATTATATCTGCCTTGTAATAGCAACACTGTCCCTCACTTAAAGTCAGAAGCTATTATCTTGCCAAATTAAGGAAATCTCCTAGAGATTCCATGGACAGAATGGACACTTATTCATCCCTGTCTTGATTTTTGTCAGTAAAAAAATATTCATGCTTCTCTAGAGCATCTTTATCAACAAAGAGCCTGATCCTGTTCATATTTAAGTAAAAAAGTTCCCACAGAGTTAATTGGAAATGGAGAGTAGACCATGGTCAAAAGTACTGCAGTGTACAGACATCACAGCAGCACCTAGCTGGCATGAAGATTAGCAAGCACATCTGTTCTGAACCATTAAAATGATATAAAGAAATTGCCTTTAAACCACCTGCAGGACAGTAATTTCATACAATCATTACAGAGTCATTAAAAGTTAATGTAGAAAAAACACCTGTGGGAAATGCAATCTTCTGTGTTTACTAGATACTCTAAATATGTGAGCAGTCTGAAACTATTGTGTCAGATGATTAAGCCTTGTCTCCAGAATATATTGTCTCAAATATTTCTTTTTCCATGGATTAGATTACTTTCTACATTCTCAAGCCATACTGAGAATTTCCATGTTGGAAATTGTTATTATTTATTTCCATGTTGTTTCCATGTTGGAAATACGTTCTACTGCCCTGTGACATAACATGCACAGGGCAGCAGGGTTGGGAACCCTACTGAGAAGATATTCTTGAATTCTGAAAGTGATATAGGCATCTGGATATCAGCTTTTGAAATCCTTTTATTCAAAACAGAAACACCAGGATGGGTATAAGCAATATGGACATAAAGAAAAATGTGATAAAAGTGAGGAGGGGACATAGTTATTCCTTCTAGGATCTAACAAGACTAGAGAGAAAAAAGCATGGTAGAATGAAAAAAAGGAACCTAATGTTTTAGATCAAAATAAGAGGTATGCATTAAATGATGTAACAGAGAACATTGTGATTAAATACAGGAATATTTTTGTATGATCCTTTATTACATAAATAACATGAATGAGAAGGAGCTATGAAGGGGGTCATGGAAAGAAGAAATTTTGCCTATAAATATATTCATCTGCTCTGAGGGACAGACAGTTCTTGATGACAGACAGGGCTGGAAAGACATATATGGAAAGAACTGCCTCTTGACTTCATTAAGACTTTGATGTTGTCCCCCCCAACAGTCTTTTAAACAAACTATGGAAATAGAAATTTGGACAATGCCATTGGGATCAGGAAAGACCCATGCACATGAGGAAGACAGTATCTGATGTAGAATCACCAGTATGCCCCCATTAACTGCAAAGCTATATTGTGTAAACTATTTTCCTTAATTAATGAAAGGAGAGAATAGAAAATCTTATTAATTGCAAATAGGATTAGAGGCAAAGGGGCTGCAAATACTTTGGAAAGAAAAAAAAGAATGAAAAATTTTCTTGGCAGATTGGAGGAAAGGCTTGAAATCAAGAGCATGTAATTTAAGAGGAACAAGCTCTGGATATTATAATGATTTCATTTAAAAAGCACATGATATTGAGATGTGTAAGGGAGTAAATTCTAGCTGTAAAAATTTACAGTATAAAAAATCCAAGAAGTAGTCTTTTAAATCTACCAAAATCCACTTGGGTTATTTTTTCTTCAAGAAAGATACATCAGAGGTGTAATGTCTACAAAAAAAATCCAGAGCAAAAAGAGTGGTCAGAAATATTGAAAATACAATTGATACAGAAAAACAAGGAGACTTGGTATGGAGAAAACTGAAGGGTGAGTTACTAACTATCGATGAAACACAACCTATAAGTTTTGAACATTAATTTTGACAAATTCAAATGCAATAAGATCTTCCCCACCCCTGCTGGAGAGGGTATGAGAAAGATTACCTCAATTTCAGCAAAGAGTGGTGAGGCTGGCTATTAAGAAAACAATCCATTCGGATAGTGGAGTAACAGCAAGTGCTTTGCAGAGAAGTTCTGAAATTCCCATCACTGGAATTTTTAAGACATTGGTTTGTCATACATCAGTCAGGGAAATACTGATGAAATTGACTCCTCATTCAGTCAGAATCCTGGCTGATGTCTCAGGACCCTTCCCCTGCCATTCTATGGTGTTGCAACTCCCTGGAGTTTTGGAATAAAGTAATTTATTCCAAAAATAAATAGTCCAATCCATCAAAAACATCAGAGGGACACAAGTTTTCCATTTGGCTGCTAAAGAGAGGGGAGGACTGGAGAGGAAGGAGGAGCAAAAGAGAGTTGGAAATGGCCAATACTGGTCTGGAAAGCAGAGTGCCAGATAAACAAAAAGATCATTTAAAAATGTATATTTTAAAATATGTTATCAAAAGGTAAATCGACAAATGCAATAAAATAATCAAAGGAAATAGATATTTCTGTAGCAAAAATATGGTCTTATGTCATTTAAACACACAAGCAAAAAGCCAATCAAGTATTCTGTGAAGCCACTGAGGGATATACAGAAAGTGGGAAGTAAGTTAATGACGTTAGTATTGCTCTGAGCCTGAATAAATTCTCTGCTTTCGTCTTCATGAAATAAGCCAAAGGTCAGATTCTGAGGATTGGGATATTTTCCCAAGTGGGAGGGAAGGGAATGGAAGCGTTGAAAGACTTTATGAGTACATCAAAGCAGAGAGGCAATTAGAGCTGATAAAAGTTCACATAGAAGCAGATAGAGATAAATTGCATCCCAGATTTTTTTTAACCTAGCAAATTGTAGAAAGATGTAGAGGTTTCCATCTCATAAGCTCTAAGAAATCAATATATATATATATATATATATATATATGTTGGATTCCAGAGAACAGAAATTCAAGAGCCAAATCGAGGCAACAATGACACCGAAGTTTATTTTTTTGATTATTTATATTTTTTTAATTTATTGTCTGACTGAGACATACAGGAAAGACTCTAAAATGAGACTCAGTGAAGTGAGTTATACATTGACAAAGGAATGAGACAGCAGTAAGCATTGATTTAAATTCATCACTGTGCTGTTTTCAAAGTAATTTGCCCTCCTCACATTCTCAGGTGTTTGCTACTATTGAAGTTGTTTTCCTAGTATCTTGTACTTCAAACATATCTGAGTTATTTGCTATATAATTATGACGGAAGCTAATTCACGGATATTCTATTATGAGGACCTCAAATATAATTTGTTCATATCATTTTTGCTGTCTTGAATGAAGTAACATTTGCTGTCTTCTTCAGCCTGCTCCAGCTTTGCTCAGCTGGACCATCCTGTACAGATTATTGTGCTCTTTATAAACCAAAACCAGGGAAAACAGGTAAGAGGAGAGAGTTAAAGAGAAGTGTGCTGTTTCCCAGATAAAATGAGTTAGTGTACTGCCAAACACATTCAGTAGAGGGGACTACACTGATTTAGAGAAAGAAACTGTAGGAAACCTAAAGCATCTACTGATGTCTTTGTGCTAACACACATGGACACTGTGTTGTGCCCTTCTCTTTGAGTCCTGTAAAGCTCACAAATGTGTATTCTATTTTCAGTATTACTCATACCCTCTTAGTCTTTCTGCTACCTCCTCTATGGCACCCTATAACCTGCTGAAAAAACTTTGCAGAAGAAAATTGTAAAGTGTTTTTCTATGATTAATAAAAAGACAAGATTCATCAGGTGTTTACATCCAATTATATGTAAATATTGGATCCAGTATAAATCCAGATGTTTAGTTGCAGTTTGACTACAAAATACTAGCATAAGAATAGTCATTAACTATTATTAACTAACTACTAATTGGTCTTCTGAATATGCTAAAATAAAAACCAAAACAAAAAAACCCAAACATTGGCATCTCAGTCAAAAGTCTGCCTTGTAATGCATAAGCACTTAGTTTAAGTTTAGTAACAGAAGTAGTAGACAGCAAGCTGAAAAAGCTGCACAGGAGATTCCTTTTCCACAAAGCTGTTATAGTACACCAAAAAGCAGTTTCCAGTGAAAATGGCAAAGGGAAAGATAAAAGCCAAGGAAAACTTTAATACCTCTGTCACAAATTGCTTCAGACAATCCTTGCACCTGCAAAGATGGTTCTGGTTAGAGCTGACTGGATTCAGGCAGTCCTTGTGTTTTCAGAAGTGTTAATAAAAATTCCTAATTGAGAAAAAATTACTTTTGAACGATTCTACTTTCAGGAGATATCAAGTATATTTAAAGTTGAAAGAAGTATTTTTTAAAAGCATTATATAAATATTATCTCTGTGATTATGAAAAATGCATATTAAAATTAGCTTTAAAATACTGAAATGCTATATAGCTTTTTGTGTTTATTGGAAAAATATTCTCATTTAAAATGCAACATTTAAACAAACAAAAGTAAAGACTTTATTCAGAATACCATTCGGAAAATGTGTAAATCTGTCTTACAGTTTTCAAAAGAGTTTTGCTAGTCTTTCAATCACTTCTAGTGGCAGGCATTTGAACTTAATTTATTAAAAGTGTAGTTTTAAACAGAAAACATAAGCAACAATAAACACAGATTTTACAAAGAAATTGAAATATAGACAACCTAGTGTTGAGGATTTTAATTTTTAATTCTGAATATCAAATACAATGCCTATATTAATCCATTAGGTTTTGATTAGGTAACTTTACAGCCCTTCCCATTCAGAGAGTTTAACAATTTCAGGGTTTTTCTGTAGCAGTTGCAAGGCATCTTTAGACATGGAAAGTGATTCATGTTCTCTTAATGTACACTGAGCATATGAGCACTAAGTGAATTATCCTTATGGATTAGTTGCTAAATTAAGTATTTTAGTAAGCAATTTAGTATTTTAGTAAGTGCCTTGCATCTCAAGGCCTGGTGCAGCCATCAGCTCTGAGGAATGGGCATTTTATGGACTATTTTATTTTTTCTTCCAGCTGGAGGAGTGGGGCTGGGTCACAGGATGTGTCTCCAGTGTGCTGACAGCAGGCACTGCTCAGCAGGACCTTCTGTCCACCTGTAACTCTAGTTTAAGCAGTAAAGATCTTTTGGAGGACATTTTTTAATCTTTTAATATATTTTATATCCAAAAGGCTGGTACCCAGCAAATACAAGAATGAATTGACAACTGAGGATGTTGGATTTGATTTCTGGCTTTGTAGGGGTATCAAATATGTTGCTTATATTCTCTACAGCATAGTAGCTCCTTCTCTGTCAGATGATTTTAAAGATTCTAGCTCTGCTTCCCAGGAGTGTTCTTGATGAGCCTTAATTAATATCTTTAAAGTATTCTGAGCTCCTTATCTATGCACTGTAATATCAATATGAAATATGATTAGATTTCAGAAACAATTACTATCCCAAAGGTTAGTAATAACAAGGTGTGTGAATTTTATGTCATCTGTTAGCAGCTTAAACATCAGATATTATGGTTTATACATGTACCTGACTAGAGGAAAAGGGGTTTTGACTGAAGATTTCTCTCTCTCTTTTTATGTATTTTTATGTCTAAACCAGTTCTGATAAAAAGTCTCTGCTCTTGTCAGAGGTTGCAATAGGCATCAGAGGTTTTCTTTTTAATGACATCACTGAGGTAGTGGCCAAAAAAACTTCCACTCCCACACAGGGAAAATGAATTTCATGCTCCTCACAAAACCTCATGTCAGTTAAGGCCTTCTTGTCGCTGTTGAGCCGCTGGCCAAGAGAAGAGATCCGACTCAGTGTGTGGCATAAAAGATCTGTATTTTATTATTAAATTCCAACTTATATAGACCTCTCAAAGGTCACTCAGATTGGTCAGTCCAAAACCTCCCCCCAGGCCTATTGGCCGGGCCCGAACTGCGCACATCTCGAGAAACTGTTTTAATAACATCCAAACTTTATCTTTGTCTATAAAAACACAAGAAAAGTGAGAAAAATTCTCATGGGAAAGGTCTGTGCTAGCCACACCTTCTTACTCAGGCAAGTTTACTCAGAACAGCTCTCATTGTTTCTGGATTTAAAATGGAATTGTGCAGCTTCCCTTGAATTCTCAATGTGAGACTAATTCACCTCCAGTCTGGCAAAAAAATCTTTGTTATCTAACAGCCAACCAGCACAGTGCTGAAGGTGTTTCGATTGCCACAGTCTCGGACTTGTGGTTTCAGAGAAATACTTGTCATACTTGTGTTAAATCCTTTCTCTTGGTACTCTCTCAGACGTGCTACAGTTACAAGCGGTCACAGAAAGCAAAGCAATCTTGTCATGCTTTGGAGGAAGGGAGGCACACTGCTGGATGGATGTTGAAAGCCTTCTGCCTCCCCTGTTGCTCTTTGATTGGAAAAATAAGGCTTTTAGCAACATTACATGGAATTGGATGTCCAAAAATTGCTGGCAGTGAGTGCCAGTGCTCCCTGTACACAGTAGGACACTCGACAGAGCATCTGCAAACCCTGCTGATCAAGGCAGTTCGTAATCTAGGCCATCCTGATTCAGCAGGATATCTCAAGGGCTAGGTTTCTGAACACTATCAGGATTTATTTGCTTCCTTTTTTTTTTGGTATTTTTTTTAATTCCAGGATATAGGTGCCAGTACAATTCCCTTTCTTAAAAGATTCCATACCTTAATTCAAAACCCATAAAATAAACACAAAGTTTTGTAATGGTACTATGCATATCCCAGCCTCATTCATGTTTGCTGTTTTTCTGGCATCATGAGGGGGTTTTTTTCGCCCATTTATAATGAGGTATTTTCAACAGAAGGGCTCAAGTACATTCCTTTCTGGCCATTGCCTGAATGTGTACACCCTTTGGTTGGCACCAGAAATTTACTAGAAAGCTGAGCTTGAATATGCTCTAGCAGTAGCTGGCATTTGTAGAGTGATGCCAAAGGGGGAATGTTGCCATTTCTTGGGGATATAGGATAAAAACTGGGATGCTGATGTGTAGGTGGAGTTCAGAGACCCCAGTTCAACATACCTGGATGAAACAAGCAGCAGCACATACCCTCTGTGGATATTGATGAGATGTGAGCAACAAATCTGCAAATTGAGGGGCTTCTGGATTCTTCCAGTATCAGAATTTTAGACATGAGGAAATGTAATAATTTGAATTACTTTAGGAGTCATTAGGTTTCTTTGGGGTCAGGCAAGACTGAATATGGCTCTTTTCTCTCTCCATTTTTTTTAATGACTACCTCCTTACGTATACTTTTTTGCTCAGATACCAATGAAGTTCTGAGATTTAGGTCTAAATTTAAAAACTACTGAATAATACAGTGAATTCACTATCTGCAAGCATTGTTTCAGTTTCATTCACTGTTAACTGTCTTACAAATAGTCTTTTTAATATTTAAATACAATTTGATGTATTATTTATTAATTTTACTTTTGCTTCCTATATTTTATAAATAATTGTGTGTAATACATAATTCTTATACATTATATATGTATGTAATTTTTCCTGCTGTTGACCATTTTAAACTTACAATATTTTACCCTCACTCTTACTTATTTTTTCTTCTTACTATGAAAAACATGACACCATTTTTTTTAGCTTGTTTTCAGCCAAAGCATTCATTTCACATCAGACATCCAGTGCATATTGATAATTTCATTGCTTGTTTTTAATTAATATTATATGTCATTCAGCATATGACACTCAAAGTAAATGTTAAAGCTCTGGCAGAAAAAAATCCAATTGGCACTTTATGTGCTGCAATATAATGGCAGAGAGCAGTTGGCGTTGTTCGGCAAAAGAAATGCTTTCCTGGGAAAAGGGAGCATGATGATCACCTCTCCTGACCCTGGAAAACCACTTTAGAGTCACAGGGCTTATGCACTGACCTCAGGGAGCTAAAAAGAAAGTAGGTCCAACACGCTTGTGGGGTCAGCGGTATTGCCACACTGCTGCATTCCTGGAATAAACCAGAGTGCAGGACTCAGATTCTCATTGTTCAGAATCTGTAGATGAGTTATGAGATATAATTCAGCCTCTCTTGAAACTGATGTTTTTAATAGAAAATTATTTTTACTGAGAATCTAGCAGTATTATCTGTCGTTATCTGAAGCAACTGAACGTTATAAACACAACTCAGTGATTATTATTACTGTTATGACCTGTCATTTTCTCAGGTTGTACAGTTAACAGTGAGGTGTATCTATAGTGAAGGTGCAAGAGAAGGAAAAAGGATTTCTTGTATGGCTTACCCAGGCTGCCTTTGTGTCTGATTTTATGACTCAACCACACCTCTCTGTTTTCTGTAACATATGCACATATCTGTAGAAAACAGTAAAATTACACCCTGCCCAACGCACTCACTGGGATTGTTCGGTTGTTGAGATCCTGTGCTGGATGAAATTCTCTAATTTCATTAGAAATGCTGTAGACATTCTGCCCTGGCAGGGTCCATTGAAGCTGCCTTGTCCCCATCGCTGCCACTGCCTTGGCAAGGAGCACGTCTCCTTGAAACATGTGATCAGTCCAAAAACTGCTTATATCAAGCTCCCTAATCTTTTGTAGTGTCACCAGTCACCACAAACAATAGGGTTTGATTGAGACTTCTTCTGTTTTGAAGGAACCAAATTGCACTTTTGTCTTCCATGAAATAAGGATCACTGGTTTGTGATTAAGATATATTATATATCATCATTTGTTTCCTTGTTTGTATGCCTATATGTGTATGATGTGCTCAGCCAACATTGTGATAAATAGATTTCTTTCAAGAAAAATCTCTCATGCTTTGAGAACATATCTCCTTACGTTGTTTTCTGGCAACTGGAATTAACAATACCTCTTGCCTAAAGTTTAATATTAAGATTTATTTCCATACTGTTAGTGACTAGCAGGTAACACTTGTTTAGAAGGAAATCTTATTTCCATGCAAATAATTTTTCTAGCTTTTCTGTGCAAGTACAGCTTGTGACACTAAAGGGTATACAGTTACAAAATGGGAATCTAATGGTGTGAAATAGGATTTCAATAGGCTGAGGGTTTTTTTGTTTTGTTACAACTCCCCATGACACATACCAAAATATTTTTGCATATCTTACAACTAATGTAAGATGGCACAGTAACACCTTGTCAAGTTTCTGCTGTGGTATATACACCGACCGTATTCAAACAATTCATCATTTTACAAATAACTAAAAGAACGACTTTGTGATACCTTTACTTCTAGGGTAAAATAGGCAAGGGAGTTGAATGTGATGATCTTAAAATGTCTCTTCCAATACAAATCATTCTATAATTCTGTGATTCTATGAATGGAACATTATTTTGGTACTAAGGTAATAAACAATTTTCTATTAAAACACAAATACTCCACCCATGCAAATAATACACATGAAAAACCTATATCAAATACAAATTCCAGGAGGGATATATACACTTAACTTTATCCCAATTCTAATGAAAGTGAGAGAGAAGAAATATATTTTCTATTCCCAGCTGAAACTGACACAGATTTCCCATATCAAACTAAATATCAGAGTTCAGCTATCAATAGTGCTACTCCTATTTGTTCTTTGACCTTTTAATATACCTTCCACTTATGGTCTAAAGACCACCGACATGCTGAATGTACAAAAGCAATTAGTATTAATTACGCAGCCATGGTTTTTACCATGATTATTCCAAATTATGGGACAGACATTGGAAAGCTAAAAAGTGTCATGGTTCCTTCCCCATCTGAATATGTATTAAAAAGCTGAATCCCATTTTATGTATACAATTCCATTTTATATTTGTGATACCAGAAAGACATAAATCATGATCGTTATTTCAGATATATATAAGGGTTGTATCCTTTCAAATTGGACTCTTTTTACTGCATTGTGTTGTCTTGCCCTGGAAAAAAAGAAACAAACCCAAACCAACAGAAAACAAACATACAAACAAACAGTATAAGACTGACATTTTCTATCAGTTCCTTGATACCTGTAACTTTTAAATTAATACTAGTTAAAACTTATTTCAAGCTTTAGAAGAGATGGATTCAATCAAAAATCTTGAAGCTGTGGAAGATATGCCAAGGATCTAACCCATTATTCCTGGTCATGATATGCACATAGAATAAATTCAAAATTTGCCTATGGTATGATTAGCTTGATGGACCACAACCACAGTTTTACACAGGTATAATTTCTGTAAAACCATTGGTGTTAAACAAGCACAAAACTGCAGTACCAAAGTTTTAATTGCAATGATGTATTGAGACAAGGAGGGAAAAAAGGTAGAATGAGTGCTAGAAAACCTCCTGCGGCAAAGCAACGGCTGGAAAGAAAACTAATCAGACACAGTTGGAAACAGTTGGCTTTGATAGACTGTAAACAGTAAAAGTCATGATTTCTCACTAAGTCATCTGACACCTTCATTACTGCAATTACTTATTTAATGCCCCTCACATCAAGAAGCAAACACAGCTTTATTAGCTCATGCAAGCTTATTTTTTATTCTGTATTCTTCACCAGTACTTACCAATTAACACTGTGCATCAACAACCTGCATTTGTAGCAGCTGCTGAGCTAAAAATGTATTCAGATAGTAGAACAGGATTTGGAAGTGTCATACTCCTTCTAGGAACACATCCAAGGGAAGTCAGTATTATAAAATACATTTTGAATTACAGCTTTGTGATACCTGAAAGGGAAATGTTAATCTGTAGATTTACCATAGCTTTCCAGATTAACAGACATTAAACATTGCACTTCATTCCATGTGTTCTTGGTCCTACCTTACAGATGTTCAATCAAGTAAATATGTCAGGTTCCACCCACAAGCATATTTCAATATGTTCAATTTTAAATCTTGACTTCTCGTGCCACATTGGTTAACTCATCTGCAGAGTCTTGGTATCAGGGCTGATGCAGCCACAACAGACAGAGGAAATAAAATAAGCCAGGTCTGTGAGGAAAAACAATAGCCTTTAATAGATCAACTGTTACACTGTACATGGAAAAGCATTCAGACTCAAGCTTTTCTTAAAGTAAGAACCATAAATAGCTAGAGAAATTTCTGGGATCTTGTAATCTCATTTTGTACAAATACAAAATTCCTGGATCCTGGCCACAGAGATTTGACAGTTTTCAAAGACATCACTTCCACAGAGTTTTTATAACAACTGTAGTGAGGCTTTATTTAGCCAAACGTCTGTAATACATGCTTATCTCCCTTGCAGTGCTGAGCCAGATGTCAAGTGGAAGGGTTGGAATGATTTTTTTCTGTAGTTAGATTGATTGAAACATTTTCTGTCTTTCCACTGTGCTGGTGCAGGTAAGAACACATTTGTATTACATGCAAAATACCAGTGAAATCTGAATAAGTGACTACAGTTAGGAAGAAGGGTTGATGCATTCCATTATCAAAGGAAATATCATCAATGTATTTTAGTATCATCAAATATTTTAACCCTTTAAACAAGACTTTCATTGAAAATACTATAATGTGCCTTCAAAATATATACTATAAATTGAAAGGGAAAATTAGTGTATCTTCTTTGTTTTGTCAATTCCCTTGCTATAAGGCTGGATGAAGAAAAGTAGATATATTTTCTGTAGAACTGAAACGTGTTCCTCACTCTATCTTTGCAATGCAGAAATCATTGACCTGCACTTTGAGATTAATGGGAAGATCTCGGATAGAGCTTAGGGCTCAGAGATAATGGAAGTCAACATTCCATTTTTTTTTCTGAACACAATCTTGTATACAAGAAAGATTGATCAGGTAAAATGTAAAAGCTGAATCTACTACATGATGCTCCATTATTTTATTTCTTCCTGTTCCACATTTCAGATTATTTTTAAGATTTTTCCTTCTGAACTGCAATTTTAGTAGATGAGTTTGCCCAATAAAAACTGCATCTGCAAAGAATTATCATGGAGTAGGCAATGTTATATGTGCAAACTGAGTTGTTGTAATTTCTTCTGTACCTTGAAAAGGTAAAACTCTTGTACTTTATGATCTTGGAGGAGGCAAGCAGCCCTTCTGATTCAAGTCAGTCTCCATTAAAGACTTGTAATGTAGACTAAAGCAGTGTTCCTAAGGGAATGCCATGGTGATATTTATCCTTGCTCTCCTACTAAGAAGATCCCTGCCAAGCAGGAGAGGAAGCATCTGTATGCGTGGTTGAGCAAAACTTTTATGCTAGCAGATATTCAAGGGCTCTGAAAAGATTCAGATCAGTAGGAAATGAATTTGAAAAAAGCACCTGAGGAAAGGGCATTTGACTCTTTTTTTTCCTTTAGTTTGGGGGCTTACCTTGACATTTAAAGTAATAAAACCATCTGCGAAATCATGTCTTGTCCAGGAGTGCCATTATAACAAGTTGAACTCTTCCAGATTGGATGAAATAACAACTTAATTGTGGTCTTAATAGATTTCCCAGTTGCTTGCTGCAATCAGACCTACCTTTTTAACAGTTCTCATTGCTCACTAATTACATTTCCTTTCTTAATTTCTCTATTTCTTTCCTATTCCTTGAGGAGTATGGAAACCAGTACAACTAATCACCTCTGAATTATGTATGTGAATCATCCCAGAAACACGTGGTTGGGATCTTTCTCTAGGTCAAGAGGCTATTTTAGATACAGAATAATTTCTCATCTTGTGATAGGGACTTACCGTGAACTTCAGTTCATCCAGAGGCTGTGTTAACAACTGGCTCTTAGGCAGGAATTTTCATTCTAAACTAATTAACATGCCCTAAATCTTAAACTCCTGTAAATGAGAAATAATTTGAGATGACTGACTCACCTGATCATTCTTTCCTTTCCTATTAAATGTATTTAAAATCTCTGAGAGTTCTACCAAATGGACTTAAATTAACCTAACACCCTGACTTCTGTGATTAAATTCAGTATGAATATTTTCCTTGTGCCATGTTGTATTATGACATAAGTTTCAAGTTTAAAGATGTTACTTGGCACAATACATTATTTATGTGATTGCAATGGAGTTGTGATACGCAAATAGAAAAGCAATTAGAAACAGAAGGTGTGGCTAAAACAGGTATCTGTTGTTTTCTCCAATAAACTAATACAATCCAATAGTTTAGCAAATTATTTCTTAGTAGCACTATACAGAAAAAACTCTAAATATCAAAATTTTGCAGTTCCATCCTAATCCACAGAAATTTTTATTGTCTTGAATGGGATTCAGTTGAGTTTTTCTCCTTATATGGGTCTTTTTTTGGCTTACCTATAGCAACAGTGATATAGTCCATCTTCATATCTATCCCCAGCTCCTAAGTGTCAGAGTTTTTTGGGTGCACAAGAACAATATTATTATATATCTTTCATTTTTGTATATCTCTAGAGCCAGCCATATATTCTCTGTTTACAACAAGTAACAGCGACTTTGCAAGCACTTATGAAGTCTACAGAGAATTCAGGCCTCAAGTGCTGTGTTCCTTCCTGTGGAACACAAAACCAAATTTCAAAAGTATATTTTTTAATAACAAATTTTCTGAAGAGCAGTGAAAGTTGGATTCCAATGGCTCACTTTGATGATATAATGAACCTGAAGGTAATGGGAAACAATGCTTAGATTAACCATGTTTATGCTTTATGCTGCAGGGTTTTCTTCTGATTGTCATTTTCCCTGGGAAGCCCAAGACCTGCCAAGGATTAGAAAGACAGCTATGGATGTAAGCATGTGTGGGAATATATCTGTATTTTTTTTAATGTACATTGAGTGATTTAATAAACATGCAGCAAAGCAAATTTTCCCAACTGTATTTTATCATGCAACATTAAAAATGGTAACGTTATATTTTTCTACCAAAAAATGTAACTTCCTTAGTTTTGAGTGATAGTTTTATATGTATGAGATTTCTCTGTCTCTGGAAGTATGTTGTGACCTAAAGTATTGATTATTCTCTACATCTCTGCATTTACTGATAGATTTAAAAAAGTAAAATCAATGCACCTGCAATATTGTCAACCATCTAAATTTCTTTCTATCTGTAAATCTACACAACAAACCAGACAATGTGAAACTAGGAAGTTTGACAAATAACAGACATCCATAGTAAAAAACTTTACTATTTGCTGATTCGTGGCTCTCTTTTATGTTGATTTGGAATACAGAACTCAGATCCCTTGGATATTCGAGATCTAGTCCTTGCTATCACAGGAGAACCATATCAAATTACCAATTTCATAAATGCACTAAATTTATGATGTAGAAGCTTAAAATTCAGATTGGAACATGCTTCCATAATTTCAGCTCTATGACAGCTAGGAACTTCAACTCATTTTTCACCTAAATTTGTTCTCTGCTAATTTACACGAACTTGTCTTCCACAAGCATTATCCTTTTTGTTTATGCTTTCCTTCTTTCATGTATTTATTCTTGATGGAATAAAAAAGAAATTATGAAAATTATGGAAGGGAATTATATCAACTTTAGGCTGCTGTTTTAATTTGAAGTTATATTTAAAATAAAAATAAAAATCCAGTTCACCATGCTACTTTTTTTTGTACTAATACATTATATACTTAATATAAGACTCAATGAACAAATAAAAAAATGGTGGTATTATGTATATTTCCTACAGTGTTAAGTAAATATTTTTAAGATCTTCATAACTGAAAGAAATTTAACCAGGAATATGAAGTATCAGGAAACACATGAAATCCCAATTTTCATAGTAATTAAATGTAACTCCACACAATTATTTTTGACGTAAGTAATAAGAATGAGCTCCATCCAAGATGTGGCTACAGCAGTTGTATGTCTGGAAAAAGGGTCACATTCCTGTATGCCACAGTAATTCAGAGAACTCAGAGACATGCTGGCTCCTTCATCAAAATAGAAAGATAATGGTGTATCTGAAGAGCACTTTGCTTCCAAACAGTCTCCAAATATTTTCTAGACCAGAGATGAGTGGTTCATTAATTAAATAAATTGCCTCCTAACTAAATCAAGTTATTTGAGACACTGTTCCAAATCCAGTCTCTTGGAATTCTTGTTTGCTGGCAGTCAATACTAGCAAAAGGAAAACAAGATTGAAAACATTCATTTGCCTGGGTTACATGCAACTGGCTTTAAGAAGTCTAAATAAATTTTGATATGTGTGTTTGAATAGTTCAGCTTAAAATTTTCTACCACTACCAAGTACAGATAGAACGTAAGTTCTTTTTCAATTTACTTTTATTTGGTTTTATTCTGTTTCCTTGTGCAAAACATTAGCAATATGTACCAATTTAAGCTTATACGTAGCTGCAGAATGAAAAGGGAAAATTACAGCTAGACAAGATGTCACTGGTTACTTGTTATTTGTACATTTTCCTTTAAATTATTGTTTGAATGAAAGTCTTTAATCAACATATATCTGAAAAGCTGTCACAGAAGAAACAGGTCAAAAAGCAAAAAAAAAATTATGAAGTAATTTTTCCTACTAATTATATTGAATATGGGCAATTACTCAAACAGGTTTATAGGGTATATCTAGTGCATCTAAGGACTGAAAACCAGCAGTTTTTTCCAACATTTGAGCTGAAAATCTCAGAAAATTAGACCTAACCAATTCTCTGTTTCTGAAGATCATAATGCAGAAACTAGAAAAAATACGTGTTAAATTCTTCAATTAATTATCAAATGTTATTTTTAAAATTACTCAGGACTTGGGTTGCTCTTATTTTTTTTAGTAGCAGATTCTCCGACAATGGATAATACTCCATGAAGTTGTCTCTTTCCTGTAGTGTCACTCTATGATGTATCTTGTGATGTAAATAAGTTACAATGAGATGTTCTTTCAAATTCCTTTGTTTATGTCCAGTTATACAAAGAAGCCTAAAATAATAGTGGGTAGTCAGGGAAATGCACACTAGAAAAAAAAATCCTTGACCAGTCAGAGCCAGCCAAAAAGAATGCTCTTTATTCTGTATCTATATCTTGGGTTGAATTTGGAAGACTGTAATTCCTGAGCCTGCCAGAACTCTCTTATTGATGCACAACTCTTGGAAAATGTAATCAAACAACCTAGATTAAAATCGGCTTTAAAATTTACCAAAGCAAGTGTAAAAGCCCTTGAAACAATAATATTTTCCACTGTGCTTTGCCAACTGCAGCCACAGAGTAAAGCTGAGGCAAGAGAGGTTCTCCTTCATTGACTTCTTCACTGTTTAACAGAAAATAATTTAATAGTGTGTATGCATTATAATTATGTAGCATGCTGTTTTTACACTGAAGAGTATCATTCAACAAACATAAAATCAGTACAAAACCGAATATTTCTTTGATGCAGAATTTCTGATATATTTCTCTCAGGGGATTGTTAAGAGGTAATGTAATTCGAAATATAACATAGAACATTTATATGGATTAGTCCTTTTTACAGAGATAAATTGTCTAGTGGCCACGCACTTTCTTATTAATCAGATCCTGCAAACCTATTTATAAAGCATAGCCAAGGAAAAGTCCCATTGAAATGTCATTCTGACTTTACCAGGTGAAGTTCTGTTTGTTCCAACACCGAAAAGCAATCTAATTATCTCATATGTGATCCAGAACCCTTCAGAATGTTGTAAATGTGAAAAAGCTATTCAACAGGGCTAAGGCCAGGGAAATGAAATTTTGAATTAGCCATTCTTTGGGAAAATACGTTTAAATAGAGCCTGGAAGTTACAGAATGTGCAATACCCAATTAAATTTAATCTTTACAGAATCAAACCCCTTCTCTATGAAAGTAGGGTACATTGAGCACTTGTATTCTCACCTGTACTGAACAGAGTATGAATCATAAATCAAAGAACGATGACCCAGGCTGGATTTCTTTATTCCTACACAGCAGTAGACTAATGATCCAGAAGGTAATCCCTGTTGTAATCCTTTAGCTATGGATGAAAGGAGACCCTCAGACCCTTAGCATCAGTGGCACTACACTTTAGCATGATATTTTAATATACATCACAAAAATACACCAGTGAGTGCTTGCCCGGCTCTCTTCCATCTTCCTTTTGAAGAATTAATGTGCATGACAGGCCAGTGTGTAAACCATACCACTCATTACTCACAGGGCAAGTCAGAGGACATATAGCTGTTTCTACCCTAATCTCCCTTATAATGTGCTAGGGCTTTGCTGTGAACTGATCTCCATTTTCCTTTCCTTTGGCTGCCAAAAGTCAGCAAAGAACCAGAGCTGCTGATGCTGCTTCTGCTGCTGCTGCTGTCACCTGTGTGTCCAGAGGATGGAAGGGCAACACGGGGGCTGCATTTGTCATTTCCCCTGTCTGCAGCTTGAGGAAGTTGGATTAAAAAGGGCAGGCTGTAGACATGTAAAAAGGATGCAGAGATCTAGGTGAAACCAGCCAATAATCTGGGCAGTTGCCTGTTTAAAAATGGAGTTTTGCTTCACATGCATTTTAGATTGAATTGAGTGCCTCCCCCTCCACCCACTCCAAAAATGGTATCCTATATCAAGTGCTTGGTGATTTTGTTTCCTCAGCTTTTGAGAACTCCCAAGTGTTTGAGAAGCAACAACAAAAAAATTAACCAAACTGAAAAATCAGCTCTTCTAAGACCTTCAAGACAGAAGCTCCCAAAATCCTAGTCACTTCTAAAGGTCTATAACAAAGAAGAGACTTTCAGATTTATTTAGCAAACAGTAATTCGGGAGTGTTAAACTCATGGAACATGAGCCCACTGGGCATGGGGCTCTAGCAGAGTCTTGGAGATATGGTTTCATTTACAAGACGAGACAAGACAGACTTTCTGCAGCCTAACAAAGTATGGCTTAGAGGGAAAAGCAGTCTATAAATACACCCAGGAATACAGGTCCTTGAGAAGAGTAATGGTA
The DNA here is from genome assembly GCA_013397955.1 of Grantiella picta. NCBI lineage: Eukaryota > Metazoa > Chordata > Aves > Passeriformes > Meliphagidae > Grantiella > Grantiella picta. The sequence goes on along the minus strand of VZRM01008172.1, from coordinate 1,712,322 downwards.
CTCTTACAATGGGAAGGTTTGGACGGTAAGAAAAAGTTGAAAAGGTGTCTTTCAGCTCAGGCTGCCTGTAAAGAGAAGGTTCCCAGCAAGTACAGCTGCTAGATCTGTGCAGCAGCAGAATGAGGGGACAAACAACTCAGTTGTGTTCCTGAGGGAGCTTGCAGAGTTAATGAATGAGTTTGCATAATGTAAGGTCCTCTGACAGCAAGAGATGATTATTTCTTCTCAAAGCAAGAGTCTTAAACTTACTGGGAACAAACAGACTTATATAAACTAAGTTTAACATCAAGTACTTTTGTGAAGACATAGCCTTCACCTGCACTACCTCAACATTTACCAGTTTCTTCTTTCTTACTACATGCTTCACTGCTCAAGACCTGAGCTCTGACACCAGCTTTGGAATTCCAAGTACAATGCACTGCTCTGAAGGAATCACCTTATGGGACTGAAACCATTGACACCAAATCTGGAATTTTTCAAACTCTTCTTACTTTTCAACCAAGACTCGGTCTTTCTGCATAACGATTTGCTTTCTATACTGCCTAACAAAAGACAAAACTGCTTGCTTAAAACTGTGCAGATGCTCTGGCTGTGATTATGGGAAGAGGGACTGTCTGAAAAACAAAGATGAAGAACTGTGATAGAATAGAAACAAATGGTGATAAGACATCTATCAAACATATTTGTGACCACTTTCTGTGAAAAGCAGTTCAATAGTATATAAAATAAGCAAACTAGGAGCTTGCCAGCCTTCGTATAAATAAACTCTTCTCTATCAAAAAGCTGATGTGCAAAAACTTGACACCTCCCAGTCAACAGCTCTGCTATATCATAAGCTACTGACAAAAGTTGCTGCTCTGAATACATTTCCCAAGTAGAAAGGTCTTCACTGATACATCTCATCTAACAGGAGACAGTGACTGTTTTTAGCTTCTCTTCTGCTTTCCCCCCATTCCAAAAATAGAATATGTGCTGGATAAGAACAAATTCTGACTAGAAATTATTAAATAATTGCATCTACATTCTGAAAGCATTTATATCCCATGTTTAGAAATAACTTAGACTATTAGATGCTGCGGTCTCATTGAAATGTGAAATAGGGCTCCCAAATGTCCAGAGCAAATTCAGAAAAGGATCCAGAAAATGGATCTTATGCACCCTCCTCATGTACACTCTTCTAAGCATATTATCCCATGCAGAAGTCTATCTAATACTAAATAATTTGCTCAATGGGGAAGAACAAGATAATTTTCCTCCCTTTCTCATCTCATTATGGACACAACCCCCATTTCTTCCCAAAAACAGGCTCTACTGTAAATATTGTTTTTACCATGATAATGTTGATATTTAGATATTTATCTCTTTTACTGCATCATTATGATTTATGTCACTTCCAGTAATAATCTTTGAATATTAGTGCATATTTTTATTTACAAATGTTGATTAATTATTTAAAATATCCTCACAAGGAAAAACTGATTTTTCCCTCCCTAAGTGGCCTGCATGCATCTGTGTGCAAAATTGAAATAAAACTTTTCCTGTTTGTTTACTTCAGAAGGAGAATATGCATCAAATTATTCTTTGCACTTTTTTTAAGACTGAGGTAAAAGACGTGTCTAGTTTCCTACCTCCAGTTTTAAACCAGTTTGGCAAACTGGCAAGCAAATTAACTGTGACTGCTCCAGATCAGAAAAGAAAAAAGCTGAAAATATTGTAGTTGCCTGAGCCAGCACAAGCCCCGAGAGGACCCACGGTCTGTTTGATGTATCCAAGGAGAGGTCAGCCTTCTCTGCCAGTCACACAGCAAACGGGAAATCTCCAGTGGGAAGTCAGGGGCTGTTTCTGAGCTCCTGCAAATCTGGTTGTGCCAGGTTCTTTGCAATACTCCTCTCCATCAAGGCTGCCAGTTTTTACATTGCTGCACCATAAATTTAAATCCTGCTGTAATTGCTCTTCTCAAAAGCATAGGCATACATTCATACACCAATTTTGTAAGGCAACAATGAGGTTATTAAAGAATGGGAAAGGCTGTGGTAAGCAGAGGGAGAGACAAAATAAGGAAAAATAAAAAGAGGTAGTGGAAACATAGGTAATATCAGAAAAGGCAATTGGCAGCCTTTTCCAACTCCCTGCCCCAAGTATCTTGCAAGCAAAAAAATTATTCCTGTATACATACACCTCTTTTCAAAAGGTCCATCTTTGGGGAAAATTCAATATGCCTATCATGAATATAAGTACGCTTTGGATCCAGTTACCCATTTCCTTATTTTTAAACAGAATTTTTTCTGACTTTCAGGTGGAACAAACACTCACAGCCCTCAAATCCATTTAAAATATCAGAGGAGCTGTTAGGGTTTTATTAGTTTTTAATGTTCTTTTACTGGCTGTAATTTTAAAGAGTTTTGTCAATGTTTGTAATCCTCATGGTGTTATACACAATTCTGACTGTTGCTCTTGAATGGATGATGAATGTACAGATGCACAGAAGCATGCAAATCTTCTCTATAGATTTAGGACCAGAAAAGATCCTCTTCTCGTGCTGGTGAAGATGCATTTAAAGGTGATTCGGTACGTTTCTCTAAGAGCTCTGAGGGCAAGCTTTAAAAAACCAAATCCCATTCAATAAATCAAAAATAAATTAGTCCTATCCTGTGAGACCACAGTTGTTCCTACCCTGTGTTAGAAGTGAAATCCCAGAGAAAAATGGTAAGATCTTTCTTTATATACCTCAATGACCCATCAGAGTTTTATTCCTTCCTGCCCAGTGGTTGCAGTCTCCCTCTCAGTGGTGCTCTTCTAAATCTCCGGGGCATTTGTTTCCCTCCTAGCAGTTCTCCTGACACTCCCTTTGGAGCTGGCCTTTTCATTATCCCAATAATGCAATGTTTTGATTCCACTCTTGTGACATTTTGCAAATGGGCTGTAAGGTTGGAGGCATCAAATCATTAACAGGATGAAAACTTGTCTCATTCAGTTGAATTTTACAATTTCTCTTCAATTATCATTAAACCTTACCATGACCACTTGCCTGTGGAGTTGAGGTGAACAGTGTTACCTATTCCACAATTAACTCCTCTCAGTGTATTAATTGGGCTTTAAATCTCCTACAGAAAATCAAAGGTTGCTATGACAAGTTAAAAGCCATCCTTTAACACAAATACCAAGTCGAATGTATTATTCTGGACGTTAGTGTCTCTTGTTAGTGCTAGGTTTTGCTACAATGTACACAAAATTTAGGAAACATTTTAGATTGTCCCTATTTGCTAACCCTAAGAGGAAGCTACCACAGTATTATTTCAGTTATTACAATGTGTGTGTATATATACACATATCTATGATTTCTTAATAGTATCCCTGGTTTTTTTCTCCCTCTTCATGTAACAGAGAAAATACATGCTACAAATTCTGCAGTTTTCTATGGAGAACAAAGTATCAGGAATATCAGGAATATAATACATTAGACATGGAAGAAAAGTTCTTCCATCAGATGTCTTATTGGTAAGCTGGAAAGTAAAAAAAAAAAAAATTAAAGAAAAAATTTAGGAAAAAAGTGTTTCTGGAACTGTATATTCAGTAGTTTCATCACTCCAATTTTTGTTACTTTGAGTGAATGACAACACATTTAAAAAATCATCTGTAAATAAAGACCATATCCAGCTTTGCTTCTGGTTGGTTTTTTTACTTATTTTTTTAATGATTACATCTCACAGAAATACTAACATAGTTCAAACTACACTGAAGAAAATTTCTGATTAAATACTATAGCATTAGTCTCTCCTTCAAGTATTTAAAAAGAGGTTTTTGCTTTCAGATGTTCTTAATATGATAGGAATTGGGGGTGGAAAACCACTTCTCAAAAGACGACTTCAAAATTATGTCTTTGGTGAAAATATAACTTTTGTGAACCATTCATTGGCTTAGGCTAAAATAGATTCTGTCAAGGCTAGATAGAAATAGCAATATTAACATCTGATCTGTGAAAGCTGGTTTTCTGTTGACACGCAGTTGCCAATATTCAAAAAAATTGCAAATCAGAGGGCTACATATTTATGAGAACTAGTCTCCATAAATCTCAGATTTTATCATGTTAGAACTTTCTTTCTAAATGAGAACAGTAAACTAGCAAGTGAAACTTGCAAATCAGTTTTATCACTGTCTATGTGTGCCTATGTATGATTTATAAATATACTTGAAATTCCAAATTGAGCTTGTAAGTAGGTCTGATAAGTTTTTCTGCTTTCTACCTCAGTGCTGCGAATCAAACAGCTGCAAATTTCCAATTCCATAGTCATCTACGATAATAGAAAGCTACAGAAAAGGGGATTGGAGGTTTATTTTCTTGTCTTTCTAAAATAATATAGCAAAAATCAGTTAAAAATATTATCTTCCCCTATTACTGTAGTAGAGACAGCACTTACTGGGACCTCTACTGTTCCAGGTAGCTGTAGCACTGATTCAAACGAGTAATAGCTTGCCATGATAATAAAATGATTTATTGTCTGCATATTCTGTAAATTACATTCATTCTGAAAAAATAGTAAACTGTCTTCAGATCTATTTTATATATAAGCAAGTTTCATCATCAAAGCTACAGACAATTAAATATAGAATAACTGATGACTTTAGGCATCAAACAAGTCAAGGGGATTGCATTCTTTTAGCGTTTTGTCAGCTCCAGAGCATATGAAACACAACTGAAAGTAAAGGAGACATTTCTGGTCTTAATATAATTTGTATGTTGTGAAATTTAAAAATGTGAACAAGAAGGAAAGATGCTGCTAGAGGTCAAAAAAATATTTAATTCTTACTCATTTTTTCTAGTTGCTTAGTAAACTGCTAGAAAAGCATTCCCTTTTGCTTGGCAATCACATTCAGAGATCTTTGTAGAGCAGTTTTACACACTTTGCACATTCTTTTTCCTCATGTTTTTACATGTTGTTTATGAGGCTATCTGGAAATGTATCCTTATTATCATACATCTTTGTCACACCTAAAATAAGCCAATTAATTAGTCAAGATGGGCTATTTGCAGCTGCACACTCATTTTCAAATGAATTTATTGAAGTAAAGGATTTACAGCATATGGACTCACAGACTTCTCATGAGTTAAACTGGCATCCATATGTACAGCTTTCAGTAGAGAACTCTAGAGTAATATTTACAATGTAAATATCAACTTTTATTACATAAGAAACAAATATATCACAACTTTCACTTCACAACATATTTGTTCTGGTTTGATGACTAAAGTCATCTCTTTGAAATACTATGTGGAACTCAAAAATAGCTTGTTCTTGTCATAGACTTTACCAGGTGCCTTCAGAGGTCCTGAAAAGCAAAGGAGAAATGTGCTTTAGAAGTCACTTTTGTAAGCAAAAAAATCATGAGGTGTATAAGGGCACACAGCAGACAGTAAGTAACACTCGATATAAAACAATTGCTGCGCTTGGGACTGACGAGCTGAGATGTTCACAGGAGTCTGGTGGGCATTACAGGCAGACAAGACTGTAGTATGAGAATAGAAAGGTTGAAGGACTAGAGAAAAATGTTACTGCAGATTAGCCCACAGTGCAGAACTGCTCACTTTGAAAAAAAATTGAAACAGATACACAAGTTCAGGTTGCTTGTGCCACACTACATTAGCCACTGGGCACCACAGTAAAATGCCAAGCAGCAGTCAATTCTGATTCACCTACTGGCAGATCTGCCTCATCAGTAAAGTCAATAAAAAAGGAAAAGACAGAAAATGTTTCCAGGAAGACATCTGCAACCTGCTGCACCACTACTCTTTCTCCCTTAGTCAATGCCAGAAGTGTGAGAAGGTGCAAACCCTAGAGCAGATTTTTTTTTTTTTTTGCATTAATCTTATCCAGAAAGAACATTTCTTTCCAGAATCACGTTGCTTAAAAAAGTTTTAATTCCTCAAGGCATAAGCAATTTATGTCGTTTCTAGCCTTTGAGAACTTTGGAGGAAGTGCAACATTTGTGGAAAGGAAAAGAATATTTTCTCATTTTGTTTCTGTCTTGAAAGGAAACAAAATTTGGAGAAATGTCTTTTCTTTTATCATCTCCAACCACCACTCAGCACACCCCAAAAAAGAAAAAAAAAACAGTTTATCTTCAAGAATAGCCTTTTAATCTTTTTTCTTACTTGTGTTTGAGACACAGCTGAATGCCAAAACAATCCTACCATCAATTTGATAATACACTTTCAAGAGTACCAAGCCGAATTCACTGCTATGTTACCCTTTCAATGCTATGTTCCTGCAAGTGTTGATGTAGAAGGGTTTATGTTTCAGTAAACCAAAGAAAAATAATGGTGATGATTTTACAAAAAATATTAGCAGCTAAATGGAAAACAGCATGTGCAAGATCTGCCTGTCAAGTGCTTTCTTAATGTGTAAGGTTCACGTTGCTGATGCTCTTAATTCTAGGGGCAACTAACTCCTTTCTAATAAAAAATATGTTAAACAAAATCTGCAGCATTTTTTTAATTAAAAGAAATATCCTCAAGTTTGTTCTCGGAAGAAATAATCATCACTGTAATTTAAAATTAGTCAGTTCTGATTTTATGCTGCAGTGCACAGAGGCTGAAACACCCAGGTGAGTTAGGTGCATTATTAACAGTGCCATTTAATTAGGAATTTTCAATAGCAGCAACCATGGGATAACTTAAAGCTTATTATTAAAATTATTATTTTATTCAGACACAGTCTCTGTAGAAACATAAAGCTTTTCATGGAACATGACTCCCTTTCCTAGATGATTCTGATTTTCTCACAGGCCACACTTCATGTACACACTTCATGTAATTAATGCCATTTTATAGGTCAAGTCAAGTAACAGATAGCAAGAGGAAAGAAAATCTTGGCATACCAGTGGGAGGTGGCTCAGCAGCTCATCTACAGAATCATAGTTTTCTGAAAAGGATGGTTCAAGAAGTTCTGCTTCATCTCGAAGTTTAGCAGGGTTTAGCTCTTCCTGGCTGTTGTGGATCAGAAACAAGTTTTATTGCTCTCAGAAGAAAAAGCAAAGAAAGCAAAGCCTTCTTTTAACTGTAGCTTCTGCACGTTTTCTTACACTTATAGCAAAGTGCTTTTATGAAACCTATGAAATAGCATGTTTAATGAATAAAGAGGCACACTTTTAAAAGTTGTCTAAGTGAGTGAATATACAAATGGAATACAAGGTGTACAAAAACATAGCTAGCACTTCTCACCTACACTGATTAGGACATATGGTCCTTCAGGGACTTCTACATTTTCATTTCACGTGTTTACATAGAGGCAAATTTTCAACAAATTCCATTACAAAATTGTTGTTCATGTTCCATAGCTCTGTGGATTTTACCCTTAAGAAGCTTGTTTTTTAAATAAAAACAATGTAAGAACATGTCGGAAGCTTTTCAAAATTGCCGGATGCCATCTCCTATTTATTCTTTTACACTAATCTGATTGTGGTGTCTGCTCCAGCCAGGAAGAAAATGCTGTCTGTATTTGACAACCATGCTATAAACTACACTATCAGGTCGTTAAAGCCTTTTGCTTGTCCTCCATGTATACATACATGGATGTAAACATTTTCTGCCTTAATAACATAAAAGTATGGAAAAAATACATATTTGCTTTCTTGCAGTACCTTCTTTTTCCAGTTAAAACTGAATTTAAGTATTTCTTCACAGCCATCTGCTTTCGAAAGCGGCTGTAGTTGTCGGTGAAGACAGCATCAGAGTGGCGCTTGACAGGACTGTCCTGGGAGCTGGCAATACAACAATTACAAACAAAGAATTAAGAGATTATATCTTTTTAAAAGAAGATACCATTAAATCAGTGAAATGAGCTTTATGATGCTGATTAGCCTAATAAAATAAGATTTTCATTTCAGCTTTCATTTCCAACTATGATTTTGGATCTTTCTTCCACTGAAAAGAAGCCACTGCTTCCATTCCTTACCAAGCATTCTAATAACAAGGAATAAATTCAAAGGTTGGTATTCAGTCTTTTGGGGCACACCTTCCACTGTTTGAATTCTCTCCTCAATTTTGCCACGGCCTATGCAATAAAGATACATAGTCAACAATTCATAGAGTCCTTGTCCTAGGAGCTCTTCCAGATCAAGTTGTTAAGTGTGTATTTCATTACTCTCTCCCACCTGTTCTCGTACCCCAGGCTGCTCCTTTTAATAAACAGATTTTATTCTAATTTCTAGCATTTCTGTGAATATATTTCAGTAAAGTGCCAGGGTACATTTTAAGTTTAACTTACTGCAAGTGGTTTAAGTTGCAATAAGTTCTTAGAGGACCTCATCATCATTGAACTCAGTGAAGGGGGAGTCTGCCACTGAGGAAAGTCAGAGTGCAGCACCACCTAAGTAGCTATAAATGCTTGTTCTAAGAAGGTCTCAGAAGACAAAACACACCTTGTGAAAACCAAAGCTGGAGGCCTTTCTTTCATGCACAATCTTGGGAAATGTCAGGGTGTTCTGTTTTGGATGGCCTGTGTTAGCTTATAGCATATGAGAAACTGGAACTGTATGTTCTGGAACAAAGGCAGCACTGGCACAAATGGAAGAATTAATTTTTACTCAGCTTTTGAGCATATGAAGTAGGCATTCAGTGGCATAGTCATAGTGGCTCAGAAGTTGCTGCTTATGGATTTGAAAACAAGAAAAGTATACAGTGATCCTACCCAGCACCCTGTGCCCATTAGTTTATTAATGTACTGGTCTGGAAGTTGCATCCAGACCCCTTATCTATGAATTTACCTCATTCTTTCTTGAATTCTGCTGCAATACAGACCTCACAAACACCTGGCAATGTGTTCTACAGCAGAATAAAAACTATTCCTTTACATTTTCACTATAAACCAATAGTTTCTTGATTTCATCGTGCATTTCCCTGTTGTTAAGTACTGAGTAATGAACCATTTTGTAGTTGCTTTTGCCGCTCATCCACCAGCCAGCAAAAACATCACCAGAAAAAAAGAATTAGCAAATCGGCATGATAATCATGATAATATTTCCAGTATATATTATCCATGCTTTGTGCAGTGTCTGTTGCTTTCCCTCTCACAGTTGTGCCAGGAATAAATCGTAACATACTCATTTAATAATATCACTAAATACTTATATAGGATTTTCAGCTCCCCCATAATTATATAAGCTTCCCTTTCATTATCTCTAAATCACAAAAAAGAGAACTTGGGAGACAGAAGGGTAAAAAAATTGCCAACGAAGCCAGCTAGGAAAAAAAAAGTCTGCCTAATGTAAGTGTCACCTCACCTAACTCGTTTTCTAATAAGCGAATGCAGATATCTCTTCACAGCAAGTTTAGCCAAAAGATGGCTGTAGTCACTGGTGAAAATTCCATCAGCTTGCCTTGCATTTCTGAAATGGACAATAAATAAACTCTACAATACAGCCTAGGTTAATGTAATTTTGATAACGTTAATTTTGTAAACACACTGCTTTCCTCAATTTATCTATTGTACATATTAAATGAAACTAATTTCATAAAACAACTTCCAGATTTTCACAATATACTTTTTTGCCCTTCCTGGCAAGTGGCTGCATTCATCATGCCCGAATGGCAATACAATCAACATTTCTACCGACATCCCTACTGCTACCAGTATTCAAGCAGCGGCTGTGGGATCTTCTTCTGTAACTGAGTCTTCCTTTCCTCTTTCTCAGTTTGAAAATGTGAATGATTTTTGGGCAGAAATCAAGTAGCCCATCATTTTTTGTATTTATGATAATAAAGAAACTCACCTATCAATAATTCTGGACAGATCAAAATAGAATTTCTCATTTTCAGGTAGTGTGTTCTGCAAAATATCTGATTCTGACTTTAATGACCCACGGGCATGGTCAGGTTCACTGGCTCCATCAAATGGCATTCTGTTGCCCAATCTGTTGGAGAAAAAGACCATGTAAAGTGCAGCTATCTGAGGACATGCAACACTTTATTGCAGTTTACATTCTGGTTTGTGTCAAAATGCACATCTACTTGAATCTGTGAGGCATTTCAAAAAAGTCTGGCTAAAACAGAACTCGCTTCCAGGTAGAATCCATGCTTAACTGTAGATTAATTGACATAACAGATCCTGCTCTCAAGTGCACGTTTTCTAGATAAATGTTGTCATCGAATGCAATTTATTCCAGTACATAACGTATGACAATCACAGCACAAGTGACAACCATGAAGCTTTTCCCAACAACTATATTTTGTAAAAATGATGGATAGAATTTACAGCCTCTACCCAAGCAAAGTGAAAACTGTTCCTGTGGTGTACTTACCTCCCAGTTAAGATTTATGATGAGCACTGAAATGCAGAATGATGCAGTTCTTAGGCCTTCTCCAAAGAAAGCAAATACACGAAGAATTTCAAACTAAATACAAAGTGCAGTCGTGTATCTCTACATGTTTTTATTCTCTCGTGTTAAAAGCTAAGAAATGTTCACATTTAATCTCTTAAAATATGTCAAGGCAATTGCTCTGTATAAACTGATGTACAGTTAGTTCACATTTTAGTAAACTGTGGTTTCTTATGATGTGTCATATTTTACCAAGGGCAGTCTAACTGTGTAGCAGTAGCTTGGCATCAGATATTCCTTCTGGCTGCTCTTATGTTCTGTGGCAGAAAACAGGCTCCCACCACTGTAGAAAAACCCTGTGTGTGATGATATGCAAAAATCACATTACTGCCCTTGTAATTTTACAGTCACTATCAGCACCACTTAGGTATCTGACCCATGTAATCTTCTGTCTGGTAACAGAAATTTTGGACATTTCTTTGTGTAAAATAAACCGGCTCAAGTCACACCTTTTGGAAGTCAGTCACCGTGCTGTTTTGCCGCACTAGTTTTCATTGATCCTTTTACACTTTATGTTCCTCTTACCCAAATGCAAACCGTACCGTTCCGCCGTCTGATTTAATTTAACTGGACCACCGATAGCAACTTCAGCCAGGCGAAGCACGCAGGGCACAAAGCCTACACTCCGCTGTGGTCCCAGGGACCCGCTCACACATCCCACATCCCACATCCCGCGCTCATCGCCACCCAGCCCATGCGGCAGCGCTGCTGCAGCCGCCCCGGGAGAGGCGTGCGTGTCCCCGGGGCTTTTACCGGGTGGGTTCGGCGGGCACCGGGCGGGACACGCCTGACCGCAGCCCCGCCAAGGGGATCCCCCGCACCCGCCCGGCACCGCGCAAACCACCGACGGGAAGCGCCGCACTGAGCGCCCGTCGCGAGTGAGCAGGGAAGGACTGGCGCTTCTCGCAGCCCCTCAGCCACCGGCGGGGGCCGGGCAGGCCCTGCGGGGCGGAGGGGAGCGGAGCGGGGCTGTGGGCGCGGAGCGGAGCGGGGCTGTGGGCGCGCAGCGGAGCGGGGCTGTGGGCGCGCAGCGGAGCGGGGCTGTGGGCGCGCAGCGGAGCGGGGCTGTGAGCGCGGAGCGGGGCTGTGGGCGCGGAGCGGAGCGGGGCTGGGGGCGCGCCGCGGAGCGCGGAGCAGCGCCGGGCTGTGAGCGCGCAGCGGAGCCGGGCTGTGAGCGCGCAGCGGAGCGCGGAGCAGTGCGCGGCCCTTACCGCGGCACGGCAGGAAAGGCGGCACCTCGCGGGGGCAGCGCCCGCGCCCGCCAGCAGAGGGCGCTGAGGAGGGCGAGGGCGAGGAGGAGCGGGGAGGCGCCGCGGTGCTCCATGGCCGCCACCTGCGGAGGGAAGAGCGCAGCCGTCACCCACCGGCCCGGCCGCCCGCACCGCCGGCCCGCCACCGGGGCTTGCCGAGCGACTGCCCTGGCCCCGCTCCCAACTCCGGTCCCTGTCCCGAGACACGCTGCCGGCCGGCAGAGTCGCGACGGCGGGGCAGCTGCCGGCGGTCAGGGAGGGCTGCACTCCCGAGGCTACCCTGGCCCGGTGCGAGGGGCAGCGTGCCCGGGGCTCAGCCACTGGCGCGGTGACAAGGGAGGGTCCCGACCCGGGTGCCCCGGGCTTTCAGAACCTGTCCCCGCTCCCCGACGGCCGGGACGCCTTCCCTGCAGGTCCGGGAGGGGAGAGGAGGAGCGGGGGTACAGGACCGGGACATCCTTCCTCATCCGCTGGGAAGTTGCCGCGGTGGCGGGGAGAAAGTTACTCACGGAGCCGCGAGTCCTTCGGAGGGTCTGGCTGGGCGGGCGCGGAGCGGTGTTGGGGGAGTGCGCCCTGCTCTGCTGCGCGGCTGCCGGAGCGGCGGCAGAGGGTGAGGAGGAGGAAGATGAAGAGGAGAGCTCCGTCTCGCCGCACGCTCTAAGCTGCCCGCCGCGCCGCCGCGTTTTATAGCGTTTACACGTTTCTGCTTCCGAAGAAGCAATCACGTTACTGGAGAGACGTCACCCTTCCCAAGGGGACGGTCGCTTTGTTCAGGACAGTCAGAGACTTATATTTAACTCATGAGCAGTCGTTATAGCGTTTACACGTTTCTGCTTCCGAAGAAGCAATCACGTTACTGGAGAGACGTCACCCTTCCCAAGGGGACGGTCGCTTTGTTCAGGACAGTCAGAGACTTATATTTAACTCATGAGCAGTCGCGTACCCTACCTCTTCCCCCTTCCCCTCATCCCCCGCGGCCATTATTTGATTTATGTTAATGGCATTGTTTTGCGGGGACCGGAGCCCCGTCGGAGGGG
>VZRM01008172.1:1642314-1698064 GCA_013397955.1 Grantiella picta | reverse complement strand
GTTTTTTTTGAGCTTTTGTGCCTCTAATCCTCCTACTCAGTCAGTAACGATTGTACCAAATCCATACAGACAATTTCACCATTTCTTCCTACTTCTAATAAGTTTTTCTGTTTCATGTTTCACTAAAGGTTAGGCAGGCTCAATGCCGAAGATTCTGCGATGCTTAATCATATTTTCTAATTCAGTTACATAAAGAATAAGGGAATTAGATTAAAAATGCCTGGAAATTTGTTTCTCGGATGACAGCTGTGACTAAAACCAGAGTTCCTGCAGTAGTCTAATTTCAGGAAATTTTCCCCTTGTTACTACATAACTAGGGGTCGAAGGAGCTATTCTGCTCTGGAATGGCGGGATGAGCATCAATGGCACCGTATTCCCCTCACCTCAGAAATATCCCACCTAGGGCGCATAGGCGTATGGGCACGACCTGGGGAAGTGCAGTGCGCTTCACTCAGCTACTTGAAAGAGAAGAGAGGAAGGAGGAACCCATCTCCTGGGTGGCGTAGGGACGCGTGGCTGGGGCACTGCGAAGCCTGAGGTTGCCCAGTCTCCTGGCCTGGAGTGGCGAGGGCAGGTGGCTCTCGGCACCCCGCGGCCAGGGCGGGTCCGAGGGGGGCGGCTGCCCGCTCCTCGCTCCTCAGCCCCGCTCCTCGCTCCTCAGCCCCGCTCCTCAGCCCCGCTCCTCCTCCTCAGTCCCGCTCCCGCCGAGGGCGCCGCTGCGGGAAAAGCCAAACGCTGCTGGCGGCAGGAAGCGGAGAAGAAAGAAGTTTCCTTCTAGCGCTAGCACGCCCGAGTTTGCGCAGCCTGTAGAGGGGGTCTCGCAGGAGTCCTGCGGACTGCGGTCCCTGGGAGGGAGGAGGGGAGCAGCCAATTCGGTTTAACAGATATGTGAAAAACAAGTCTGCTGTCAGTTGCTATGTATGTGCAGTATGGGTGGCTGCGTGCTCTGAAGAGATGTATATAAACTTCATCGCTTAAAAATTGGAGAATAACTGACCAATCAGTGCTTTCTTACCATACTGTACCATACGGTGCTGTGATGTACCGTGCTGCACCCTTCCATACCCTTCCTAGTGAATCTGGTTTGCTGTAACTTTGTTCCCCTCCTTTGCAGGTAGTACACTAGGTTGGACAACATGCTGCCAGAGTAGCTAAAATGGCCTCAGAACCTTTCCAGAGGTGACACTATTGATAAGGAACCTCCCTAGAGCCCTCTTAATGGTCTGAGAAATCTGGACTGCATCTAGTTTTATAACACCATCTATTTTCCCTATTCTATAGACAGGAAACTGAGTCATAGGAAGATCAAGTGGTTCCTCTTGTTTACGCAGGAAATCTCCAGTGGAGCTTTGAATTGACCCCAAATGTCCCCAGCACTCTTCAGTTGCACTAACAATTGTCTGCATTTCCCTTCAGCACCCCGTTGCAACCCACTATCTCCTCTTGAAGATAAACTGAAGAAGAAATGCCACATTCCCCTTTCTCCTTAGTCCTTCCTCACATTTCTTGAGAGGATTTTCATTGAAAGATGTTGGTTTGGGATGACTGACAGGGGTTTGGGATAGCAATCCAAATTCCATCTTTTCCAATTTTCTCCCCCCTGAAGCTTACATACACTACTATTTCCACATTTGATAAGTTATGATACGAGTAAGTCAATAAAAAAGAAAATACTTCTTTATAAAGAGACAGATGGAGAAAAGACCCTTTTCTATTAACATCCTAAGTAAGTCCTCTAAGATCTAGGCAGATGAACCCTTTTTGGATGATAGCTCCCACAGTTTTCTACTGGCAAAATCTCTGCACTTTCAGGAAACTGTCACTTGGGAGAACATAGTGCTTGGGAGTTTCTCCAGGATAATAATTAAACACTGGCAACTCCTGGGAAATCAAGTATTTTTCAGTGGTTTTTAAAGGAATCCTGGTGCATAGCACCTTCACACTTACTGAACCTTTTATGTTTATTCTATGTGTTGTCAAATATCTGTTGGTTACTCTCCATTTTTGCTTAAATTTCTTTTTTAGTGTTCCACTTAATAAAAGAAGCCATCAAAAAATTTACAATTCTAAAATTGCAATATTTAAGAATGATGGGAAACCAATTAGACAAGATGAAGCAAAGAGCAGAAGCTGTCTGAAAGTTTATCTTACCATTTTTATACAAACTTGTGTGATGTATATATAAATCGAGTATAACCTGAAATAGCTAAATCATCTGGGGTAAGAAATTTGGGAGTTCTTAGGTTTGTTAGTTAGATTTAATTACTCTTTTTAGGATGTAAAACTCTTCTGAAGTTGATGTGCTAAAAATCTCTTAAAGCTAAATCCTTAGATGAGAGAAGTCTGCTTAGTTCCATGAAGAACCTGCTTAGCATTTACCCAATTTATCATGTAATTGTAGTTTAAAAAGAGAATTACATCAGAAATAGAATTAGCGTTTTGTTTGGCAAAAAAAGAAAAAAAATACTAAAAGACTTGTTTGAGGACTTTCGTATTCTATCAGTAAAGGAAACTTCTACTGACTCATGAGCTCTCTTACGAATCATCGTGTTAGCAGAATGTCCCTTGTGCATTACAGCTCATGTTCCTGTAGATGAGTTCAGAAACTCTGCCTTTGATCCCACAGCCATATCACATTGATCCATGAGTTTTTAGAGCTTATAGAGCAGATTGATGGTGCACTACTCTTCAGCAGCTATCAGAACAGCTTTTTCAACTTTCACAAAAGAGATAACAGATGAAAATTCAAGAAACTGGATATGAAGAATAAAAAATACAACTAAAAATTGATAAACTAACCTGCCCTTCTCTAATCCTTTAATGGCATGATTAGCATATTCTCCAATATCTGCCCTCAGCATTATGTTGCACTGCTGGATCCCACTCTCCCATTAATATCCATATTCCTCAATATCACCAGGTTTGAAAATATGGATGAAATGTTGAAATGAAAATGCTGAAACTTGTTCCAGCTTCACTTTCTTTGCAGCTATCTCTGAATGCTTCACAGAAGAAATAAGGAGAATAAACCAGCAGTTTGTTCTTTTAGGTAAGTTATATTTCAAAAGCACAATCCACATTCTATACCTTTAGCCTGAGTTCTGCAGCCTCAAAAAAGTGATGGCAAGCAGAATAAGACACAGACAAATATTTTTCAATTAAAAACTCATGAGTTGCTTTTTGCAAAGAAACATTCAGGAGAAGGGTGCTTGTCTCCTCGGTTCCCAAGCTGTGGGAGGGTCACACAGGTGGAACAGAGGTGCCTTCATTTCATCTCTCACCCTTTTTGAGTCCTGCTTTCAGGTCATAAGTTTGGATCCCCAGAACAGAGCCATTAACTGAAGCAAACTCCTGCAACATGTAAATTATATAAACATGCATGATACTATTTACACCACTTGAAAATGTTTCTCCTGTTCCAGGTGGTACCTTTGAATTATGACTTTGTGTGGGTTAACAAATTTCAAAACCAGTTTTCAAAATCACTGGAACATTTGGATTATGCCCATGACTCCCAAACACACTTCCACTGCTTGCATTCATATGCCAGGGCATGTCACCCACATGCATGTCACAGACCTGCTTGATTAAAACTTCCAAGTAGATGCAATAATGAGCAAAAGGCATGCAGAGGAGCTGATGATTCCTGTGATACTTCCAAGGATCCTTACTCCTTGGCTGGGATGGTATCCGAGAAAACTCCTAATGCTTCTAGTATAGTTCTGTGTTTTTGTACCTCTGCTGCTTCACTCCAAAATGCAATCTCAACTTCTCTTACAGTCTCCAAAGCAGTTTGGGATAGACATTTTGTTCTCCATATGCTTATGTTGTCTGGTATGTGTGTGAACTACTGCTTCATGTCCATCTGGCTTGCGGTATGCAGCTGTTCTAGAAGCATCAGTCCAAATTCCTTCTCATACTTTAGCATGAATTTGATGTTTTTGCCATTCCCCTCTGAGTATCAGACATATGTATTCTGTACTCATACCTCAGGAGGATCCATGACTACACAAGCTTTAACAGAAGCTTTAATATGTCTGGTTTTCTTTCAAAGCAATTTCCTTCTTATGTTTCACCTGACTTGTTTGAAGAATTCCATTTACCTTAAAGCCCAGAAAACCACATGGTAATCCAGAGTTTGTCAGGAAGCAGACTAATTTCTGATTTGGTCATGTTGTATTTGTTTTGAACAAGATCTCTGAAATATGTCCTATTTCTACCAGCACAGTTATAATTTTCAAAATTTAGCAAGGGATCAGATGATACCTTCTTTCATTACCAGGATTTTTTCCTCCTCCTGCAGCTCCTCCAACCCAATCCTCTTCTCTGCAAATCTAAAATAACCTCCGTATATGTCAAGAATGCCTTTTAGATGTCATAACATTCAGACTGAACTTCCCATTCATTTTCACCCAGCTCTTTGCTTCATGGTTTTTTATATTCAAAACCAGATTTTCTATGGTGAACATTTGAAAAAATAACTTTATTTTTCACAATGTTCGTACATGTGCAAATATCTCTAAGAAAATATCTAATTATCTAAACAGATACTAAGAACAATCTTTCAAACCCATGTCCCTACATTTTCCCCATGTTCTCAGGCCTGTCACCTGTACTATATGGTACCTTATGGAAGTCCTTTTGCCTCTACCTGCACAAAAGGAATGCAGAATAGAAATAACCTCCATAATCCATTTGGATTATCCGTTAAAAGTAAAACCCATAAACAGTTGCAAAGTGGAGTTCAAAACTTAGAAGTCTGAGAGCAAACCTGCCTGGGGTGCCTTATCTCACCATGACTCACTGTTGACACCTTATGGAGTTTGCAAGTTTATCAGGAACTTAGGGAATCCAAGCTTCCTTGGGAAACTAATGATACTAGTGACCAGGAACACATCTGCAGATGCAGGCAAGTTGTTAAAAGTCTCTTTGCCTCCTTACCTAATTCCTACACTGCAAAAAAAACCCCATGAAGTATGACAGAATTGAGTCCATTTACACTTTTATAGCCATATAATAGGAATTTTTCATGGATTGTAATTGTAACATCTGTGCTGAAAACCCTGATATGCTTCCCCATTTTTGCATAGATCCTTTTCCCTTTGTATAATATAAGATGCTGGTTCTAGACTGTGTGGCTAAATTCTTTTTGTCTTCCCCAGTGAATACTGCTACTATTGCACTGTCTGGAAGCTTGTGAGAGCAGACATACCAGCTCAGGATATAAAAAAACCCACGTCAGTCGGGCTGGAAGGCTCATCTTAAGATGCTAATTATGCTAGGATAACTTTATCCCTTGAACTGACCTAATCATCACAAGTTCTTTATTTACCAAGCTGAAAAAAGAAACCATCTAAAAGCTAGAGCAGAAACAAGCTAAAAATGCTTCAGTCTCAGGCAATTACCACTATTGTCTTCATGGAAAAAGAGCTGAGAGAGGTTTTCTAAAACTGTCCATGTGTATAAAGGGCATAGTGTAACGTGCTGTCTCTTAGCACTACTCTAAGCCTAATGTACATTATTGTGGCTGTGAAAATCTATATTCACATTAAGTTGCTGTGAAGGAGCCATATAGAAGAAATTATCAGCCTAGTTTATCATCCTTAATAAATAATAGAATTTGAACTTGACTGTTTTCGATATTAGTCATGAAAGAATGTCTGTAGTGTTCGTGGACGAAAGAGATACTGTTCCAACTTAGTTTATCGTTTAGCTCAACTCCACAGGTCACCAGAACAAAAAATAACTCCTACGTCTTGTTTAATTGGCTTCTTGGCCAATACATCAATGGCTCATTACCCTTTCCATCTTACATGAAGCATTAAGGGCGTTCCAGTGAACATAGCACCATAGTCAATATATTCCCCTTTATTAAGAACACATGAATAGATCCAATACTAGTAAATTTCTAAGAGATTTTGGGAAATGAAGATTACCACGAAGATAAAAATGTTTAATAGGCACAGCAACAACTTTGATAGCCATCATGTGTGCTGCCATTGTGTATGTGTATAATTATATTCTGCAGTTTGTTTGCATTTTTAAACCTGACAAATGAATTTAAGTGATTTCTGCAGTAACAAGTGAAACATTCAGCATCAGAATCAGCACTATTGTATATCAATATTAAAATGTTGCTAATTGTTGGACTTAAGACATGGACCTTAGCACCTTGAAATTTGCTAAACTTTCTGCTCAAATTGTACCGAAGCATGAATTCAAGAATTATTAATATAGATTTGAATCTTGCTCCTAGTGACTCTGTGTCAATCATGTGGTTACATCCATAGCTACGCAGTAAAAATGACTGTATAACTCTTATCCAGCATGTAATGACAGGATTTTCAAATATTATTTCATTATCATATTATTTCAGAAAATTATTCTGTACACTTCCAGCAGTCCAAGTCACAGTTAATTTTTTGTGTGACCTGAGATATTATCTGGTTTAATAGAAAAATTTTCTGTAGATGTGAAATCACACAATGTCACCATAGAAAATTAGGTCATACACACACAACACTAGGTGTGAAAAGGATATGAAAGGGCATCTGTTGCAGGTATTCTTCCTGGTTTATTTTAAGAGATGCTCTCATGGTGCTTCTAGTAGCTTCAGCCTGGAAAGAGCAGGGATGATCTTTCAGAAAGGTTAGAAGATTATCCAAAGAGGACTTCTTTGTGTATTGGTATTACTCAATAACTGTTGTAATTTTGAGCACTGGGTTCAAAGACCTTCGAAGTGGTAACAGAACAATTGGCTCGAGGAGGTTTACCCCTCTCTCAGATCTTGAAACAAATATATTGAATATTATAGCTTGCCTTTTAAGACAAAAGGTGGCATAAACTGAAGCTGAATCCACAGTCCTGTCTTGGCCTCTATTGCCTTATGCACATTGCTCCATCCAGAGTTTTATGGCTCAGAAAGCTCATCCTTGGCACAACCAAAGATTCAAGTGTCTGTGACTGCACAAGGTCAAGGATCAGCTTCTCCCAAGCAGAAACAAGGGCTGCATCTCCCAACTTGAATACCACTGGCTGGCTAGGAAAAACTTACTGATTGTCAGCTCAGAAGCTGAAGAGTGTATTAATGCGCAGGGCAGTCATATTTTAGCTACCTGCTATGTACGCTGCCCAGTAAATAACTGTGCGTACTAATAAGGTTACGTACAATTCTTCATGCAGAATTTACCCAAATAAAATTGTTCTAATTGTTGAAAGGTTTGAGGGTCACTTAGAAATACATGTCATGTACAAATTTAAGAGCAGGAAAGTAACAGAAACTGGAGTCATTAAAAAAAATTCCTGACGCCTTTTTGCCTTGTCCTCCAGAAAGCTCCAGACAGAGCTGAATCCAAAGTGACATCTCTCAGGATCTATCCGAATAATGCATTTTGTCAATTCCTTATGCTGTCTAGAGGCAGTAAAGATTACAAACAATCTTTTCACAAGCCTCTAAGAGACTGTCCTGCTGGGGACAGTTTGTCTTCAGACAATCTTGATTGCAAGCAGGATCGTTGTAATGTTTGCCTCAACAGTCAGACGAGAGACTGGCTGTCTGATGCTAGATGTTTTTGCTCTGCTTTGCTTTCCAAACCCACCTTTAAAATTCCCCTCCAGAAGTGGCGTTTACCAGAGTGAGACTCTGGAAAAACCTCTTTAGTCTTCCTTGCTGTCATTCTATTTCATAGGCGCATCATCCAGAGAGATGGGATAATGCAAAAACCACCTCTGTCAAACAACAGAACCGCCAAGACTCAAATAAAACTGTAATTCAGAAATTCTTAACCCTGCTCTCACATCAAATAATAGAAAGGAAAGCACTGATTCACCATGACCTTCATTATCAGCCCCTCACGTGTCTGCATGAGATGTAAGGATCATCCTTCTATCCCTACAGAACTTTTTACATGTTCAAAGAGCAACTGGGCAGGTGAGATGAGCAGAGTAGTCATTGTTTTCACAGTGAAGAAACTTCCAAGAAACAGAAATCATTTGACAGACAAAAATTAGTATTAAGCTAGTTCTTAAACTGCAATTATGTGCTTTATTAAATTATATTCTGATTCAATGGGGTTATTAAATATATGAGTAATCTTGCTGCAGTCAATAATAGAGCAATACAGTTTAAACTACCAGCAGCCAGCCAGAGCATTTGGAAGGTTAAGGGTGGATTGTGAACAAGTTTTTTTGCTGGATTGGGCTTGTGTAGCGAGGCCCTCAGCTGTGTCTAGCCTACTCCATTTGCAAATCTACCCCTTGAGTACAGTAATATATAATATAGTATATGTCTTATTTTCTTTTCATTCACTGGTGTGGTTTAACCCAGCCAGCAACCAAGCCCCACTCAGCCCCCTCACTCACTCCCCCAGCAGCTGGATCAGGGAGAGAATCAGGCAGAAAACTCATGGGTTGAGCTAAAAACACTTTAATAGGGAAAGCAGAAAGCACACACAAGCAAAGCAAAACAGAGAATTAATTAATCCACTGCTTCCAATGGGCAGGCAGGTGTTCAGCCATCCCCTGGAGAGCAGGGCCCCATCATAGATATCAGTTACTTGGGAAGACAAACACCATCACTCCAAACATCCTCCTTTCCTCCTTCTTCCTCCTGTTTTATACACTGAGCATGATGTAATATGCTCAGTTGGGGTCTTCTGTTCCAGCTCCTCCTTTGGTCAGCTGGGGTCTCCTGTTCCAGCTATGTCTCCTCCCAACCTTCTGTGCACCCCCAATTTCCTCACCAGTGTGGCAGTACAAAAGCAGAAAAAGCCTTGGCTCTGTGTAAGCCCTGCTCAGCAATAACAAAAACATTTCTACATTATTAACCCTGTGTTAACACAAGTCCAAAAAATAGCCCTGTGCTAATACTGTGAAGACAATTAACTGGGTAGCCCAGCCAAAACCAGCGCAACTGTTCTGTTGTACTGTTAAGTGAACACTTAGCCTTGAAACTTGTTTATCACTAATGACTCAGATTTGTTGAGCCCAACAAGATTGTCTGAAACATTCTTGGTTTATTTTTAAATCCTAGTAATGCCCAGCACTGGAAGCAGCTTTTAAATCACCTAGCCCTTTAATGTCATACAGGTTCTTTGAATGGAGTAGGAACATCTATTTATACCTCTGTGAATTGAGAAAATGCACTTAAAGGTATGTGATGGCATCTAGCCTTCAGTAGCTATAAAACGTCTGTGAGAAGGCATGCAGATGCATATGCTTTCTTATGGATTAAGGAATGATCAGGAAAGACCATTTCAGGCATCTTTCAGGAATACTGTCAGGTTATTAAACACACTAACACTTCACTTATTTTGCAAAGTCATGGTAAATCTGCCATTCTCCAATGCATTTGGATTAGTTGAATCTTGTCAACCTACACTGAGCTTTCACAGTTCTTATTTCTCTCCTTTATATTTTTGGTTTTATTGGGAATATCTCTGGCCTAGAGCAGGTTCCCTGTATTGGCAAAAGAGAAAAATTTGAAAATGCTTAACTTTGGTGTCTCAGAGACAGTTTAATTTTTTTTTAAGCTAATACATTTCAAACATGATTACATGACGTGGGAACATATTTAATGTTCAGTTTCCTTGTCAGAAGTGATTCAATGCCTGGAAGCATTTAGAAGCTTTGAAAGATTTAATTTGGTGTATATACAAGTGCCCAAAAAATATGTTCTTGTGCATGCAGGAATTTTTATAGAAGTGAGTTTTATATTATCCAAAATGATCCAAAATATCTGCATCATGAATTGGTGCATTGTGGAGTTATGAGAATTTTGCAAGGTGATTCAAAATTTTGCTAAATGATGTCTGCCATTGAGTACTGACAAAAAGGTGTCTGTATCTTTCCATGACATTTGCCCAAGGGATTAGAGAAAAAAAAAAAGGAAAAAAAAGGATCAGTGCTTTGATGCTGGCAAACTACTGCTAGAGAGCTTATCACACACAAACCAATCAATTCCTCAAAGTGATTTTCTGTATAAGAAAGCTCTGGCAGAACAACAAAAGAATGGAATAGAGTGAAGATTTGTGTATTTTTATCATCATACTTATCCACAGAGAGAGCTTACTATGTAACTGAATGGAGAAGCACTAAAGGAAACAAAAAAATCTGCAGTCTGTCTAGAAAAGGTTTAGGGGAAATTCTTCACTCCTGTTTAAAAAAATAACTTCAAAAAATCACTAGGATATACAGTACGGGAATAGAGCATGAACAGAAATTGGGACTCCTCCTTGCCTCTCCATGTGCTCAAGCCCTAGACTGGTCAGTCTAGGAGATTCATCCCATTTCAGTGTGCAATTAATCATCAGCAACTTCTCCAGACATGTCAAAGAAATGCATATCACTGCCAGCTGTGGTTTGTGCTCTTCTTAAGTTGGAACAAGAGAGCAGCAGCATCCTTTCTTTGTACTCATCAACATAAAATAAAGTGGATTGATATGGATGCAGGTCCGACATGAACTAGACAGGAATAATTTTGCATTCCAGTGCCTTTCCATACTGTTCCTAGTCATAGGCACATCAGACAGTTATGTCCTAAATCAGCAAATCCAATTTCCTACTATCTCAGTCCCATCACTATGCGTAATCCCTCTCATGATTAAGCTACTCTTGTTTAAAAGAACTCCTTGCTCTAAAATAGGGCAACTGCCCCTTCACAGCCCTCACCACACAATCACTTGATTCTGCTGCTAAATAGATGAAAACATGTCTCTGATGCAGAATGTCTCTGGGAAAGCAGACAGGAAACATGTTCACTGAAATAGCTCCTCAATCCAGTCCATGCCCATCAGGCGTTGCCACAGTCATGCATTAGTGTCGTCAGAAATCTGATGGAAGCCAAAAGCTTCCACAGAAGTCAAAAGCAGAAACAAGACGTAAATCAGAGCCCTCCTAAATGGCTTCCTTAACCCGCAAAGTGTTTGAGGGTAAAAACACGGAATAATGCACAGACCCCACCTGGCACAGTGAGGCCAGAGATCCTTAGTGGAGTCACTGGTGCTGCTCCTGCTACAGTGTGAAGCAGTTTGCTCCTTTGTGTGCTTCAAATAGAGCTGCTGCCAGCAGTAGTTCACCTATCGAGTGCTGCAGTAGTTTTCTCAGAACTCTCTAGTCTAGCTGGATGAAAAATACCAAATCAGTTGTAGTCAATATTAATATTAGATTGAAAAAGAGATTAGCATATTGTCATCCTTTTCAGCATTCAGAAAGGTAGATATCCACACAGAGTCATACAGGAACTCCAAATGCTCTACTCCTTCGAAAACTCATTTTTATTAAGAGACCCAAATGAAGATACAGGTATTTTTCCTGAGTTCTAAGACTTTGTAAGTTTAGTTTCTAAAATACTCTTCTCAGCGTTTTGAAGTTGTATCAGCGCCATTTTTTTTAGTCTGCTCTGGACTTGCCAGAGGTAAATTTCCAATTAGTTTTGCATTGCTTTCTTTTGTTTTTTGCTTTGTTTTTTGTTTTTTGTTGTTGTTGTTCTTCCAGAAGCTGTATTGCATCATAAACATCACCTAATTTTATCAAATGCTTATAGGTCAGGGATCTGGCATGTGTCATTTCACTTCTGAGAGGATGTTTCCAGTAAGCATAGGTTTCATTTTATACTTAAGAATGGATGTTGATTCAAAAACTTCATGATAAATTACAAGTGATCTTTAAAAATGTGATTTGGCAAAAATACCACATGTTCAGTGTGTTACAGTGAATTCTAATCAGTAGCTGTCTGAAGAGGTGATCAGCAGCTCTTCAGTAGAGAAAGGTCAAGGAATGTAGCAAGAGCTACTTTTCTAAATAGAATGGAACATAAATACTCTCAGACAAAGAGCTGCCAAGTTTTGCCTTCTATATGAACCCATAACTGGAGTGACTCTTTTTGTGGGCGTGGACAACAATAGGATAATGTTTCTTTTTATAAAACGAGAAGTAGCTCTGTTTACTCAGAACAAGGTGTCAGGATATCTGGATGTTGATCACACTTCTGCCTATTGGTCCCTATGTGATTCTGGGAGCACCATTTTAATTTTATTACATGCAAAATAATTGTCAAGTTTAATTCATGCTTGTGAATGCTCCAAAATCTTGCGATCTGCAGTAACACATTTTTTTAATGCAGCTCTTCTTTCTAGTATTCTAAATTGAAATAAAAGATGATTTCATTAAGCAAGTGTAATTTTTTTGCATATCAAACACATGATGATCCCTGAATCCTGGAGTTTGGTTTGGGGGTTGATCCTGTGCAGTGTGTTTTGGTCCTAATGCAATAAAATGGGCATGAGTCCATTTAAGCATGAACCTAATAGTGATTGCCCTTTTGCTTAAAGCAAGCATTTGCTCAAACACAATGTGAATTGAAGCTGAAATACTTATAAACCAGTGGACTAAATACCTGTAAGCACTGTTATTTGTGAGAGACCTTTCCACTTACAATCCTTTGAAGGTGTTCTCATATGGCAAATTCCAAAACTGACTTCAAATAACACCTTCAGTTTTGGGGTGTTCTTCACAGAAGCAAAGGAAGGAGGAAGTCCTTGTTCACTCTTCTAACTGTATCAGCTTGCATACTTAAAGATAATACTCTTCCCTTAAAAGGATCTTTTATGCAAGTCAACATATTTATGGTTAAGAAAAAACATGAGCTTGAGGTTACAGCATCTAACTTTATTCCACATTCTGAAGCTTTCTGAATGCTTGCAAAACATTTATTTCAGATGTTGTGAAAACAAGTTTTAGGCATTGGACAGTCATACTGGTTATGCATCAAACATCTGTGGTTTTAGTCTCCCTGATCCAGGGCACATGAGAAATGCTTTGATATCCAATACAGACTTCAGGAGGAAAAAACAATACAGTACATTTAAGCTTCCCTCTTTACATTGTTTACTAAATTCAGTGTAATACAAGTAATAATTGTGTAATAATTACTCTGTGGAAAGTTCTATTGTGATGTAATGTGCACTTACCATCCAGAAGTAAAAATTTACTCATTTAAGATGATTTCACTCTCAAGGAACAAGCAGTTTTGGCCAGCTGGGTAGGCTGGTAGGCTAAGTTGCTCTTCCACAGTCCATCAAACCCACTAAACAAAGGGAGCAGGCTTGAATTCTACTTTTCATAGGCAGTTAGAATAGGCTGCATCACCTATTCTATAGTTAGGACACTTTGAACATACTTTTGCATGCAATGAAATTCACTAGACTCAGAAAATTCGAAATAAAAAAAAATCAATGAAATAACACAACTTTCTTTCATTCTGTCTTCAGAGGACTATTATTTTAAGTCTGTAGCCTGTGATCAGCCAAATGCAGTGTTACAGTCTTATCAGCAAGTTCTGGGTCTGCTAGAACTTGCAGTGTCTAGCAGTGTCTGCAGCAAAATGCTCTGTAAACTCTGTAAATGGTTGTTTTTCTAGCAATGGCATACATCTCTCCAGATGTGTTTCACACTAAAAATAAAACAATGAAAGCCAGTCCGTAAATACATGCAAAGTAATTTGCCTTTACAATAAGGAATACTTGTTGTATACAGTAAGCTTGCTTGTAAGCTCTAAGTTTGTAGCATTATTTGCAAATGGGTGGATATTGGGCTGGAATACTGAGGTTCTGAGATCAATGCCAGTTCTTCCTGGGGGAAGTTGAGCTCAGCAAAGGGATGCATGCTGTCAGTCTCCAAAAGCCTGGAAAGCCTGGAAGATGTTAAGCATTTTGCTCATTCTCTGAAGCTGCTGAATCTTTGTCCCTCCCAGAAGACAGACAAGAACTTCTTCCTGCAGAAGCCCCCTCAGAATCAGGAGTCCTGAGGCTGGTATTGCTCAGGCCTTTTAGAAACAACAAGCTTATTTGCAAGTGTGGAGTAGGACAGCTCCTCTGCTTGTGGAAATTTTTTACCCTTAATTCGAACATGAAATGTTTAACAGGAAAGTGATACAATAAGACTTAATTCGGGTCCTGTTTGTCTTTGTTGTTTCCAAATCCTGAGCATTCTGTCACATCAGTGCAATTAGTCTCTACCAAGCCAGAGGTTAACTTGACATGATACACATATAAAATCAAGAATATATATAAGCTTCAACTAAATACTTCATCTTTATCTTCATATCCCAGCTTGTTGTACAATCCCAGTATTCAGCCATAGATGTCTGAAATCTTGTTTTTGTGAAGGACAAGATTTCAGTGAATAATTTGCCAGAAAGAATTAAACATTGGTACAACTTTAGAAAAAAACAATTTGAAATAGGGAAATGAGTAATCCCATAGGAAATCAGGAAACTTAATTTAAAAATAGTTGTCATTCATACTGCTTATCTGGACAACCAGAACTAGAAAAATGAAACACGAGGAGTTCTGCCCATACAGCCTCACTGGGTATTAAAATGTGACTACATGTTCTGCTGTCTGCAGACAGAAAATTCTTTATAATTGTTATCATGCATTTAGTATGTTGTTCAAAACTTCTTTCTGCATGAAGCTTCATATACTTCACAATTTTTTCCCCCACTCTGGGGAATTTTAAACAAACATCTCTAATATGGACTCTTTTCAGATCATTTGCAATGGACAGAACAAGATATCTATAGCAGCCAGGACTGCATCCTCTATGAGGTCTGCATCTAAGGTTCCTCAGACAGAAGCTGTTCTGGGGTTATAGCAACAAGGTGGGTAAAGGGAGGTGCTCTCTTAAAATGTAACATCCTTGGGAAAACATGTAAAATCAGAACTTCTTGGAAAAAAAAAAAAGAATAGTAAGATTTGCATTGATGTGCTCTGTATATCAGTTATCCCTAGCATTATCTGTTTCTTCAAGAAATGATTTAGTTTTTATGTGGCAGCATTTTTCCCTCTAAAATAAAGAGACAATGGCTGCAATTAAAGATACAACACTATAAATAGGCAAGCATACAGCAGAGCAGTAAATAAAAGCCAGCAGTGCAAAGACAAGTGATATTTCAGACAGTGGGATGTTGTGCTCCACGAAATCACTGCTACCAGCCTCCTGGCAAAGCATGTCCCCTCCGCAACTGCAGCTGGAGACTTCTCAGAGATCTTCATCATGCACAGAAAATTGTTGAGAGAGTTGAGGTTCCTCTTAAAACGCACGTGTGTGTTTGCAGCAAGGGCATAGCTCAGGACTCTGGGAAAGCTTTGATGATGGTTTCATAGGCAGGAGGTGGGGTTTGCGTGGAGTGGCAGATGCGGAGATTGTTGTTGGACCAGTGGAATTCAGGTCGACTCAAGCTGTTGGTGGTGCTCCCGACAAGGGTTGTGGTGGTGCTTGTGGGAGTGAGGGTGATCAGCTGACTGTTCGTCTCCACCGGGAGGGGAGGACACTGCAGGAAGGGGTGGAAGGTGGATGCTCGGAAGCTCGACTTCCTGGGGAAAGAGTTGGCCTGCTCCAAGGAGGCTTGCCGCTGGAAGGTGAGGCTGGCCAGGCTGAGGTTGCTCCGACGTTCGCAGCTGCTGTTGCGGTAAAATCCAGTCCTGCCGGCAGCGTGGCCATGGGAGGAAGGTCTGGAGCGGCGGCTGAAGGTGGAGGGGCTCCCCTGGGAAATGTGGGCACTAGCTCTGCGACGGGACAAGCAGGTGAAAAATGCCCAGATGATGCCTCCAATCACCAGTCCAATCACCATGGACACTGTGAAGGCTATCGTTATCTGCTCTGAAACACAGAAAAAATTAATGTCAAAGTTACTTCATTGACTGAAAGACATTCCTGCGAGGAAATTAATTTTAAATACCAGCCTTGGTAAAAGATGAACCAGCCCTTAGATATTTGTGGCACATGAACTTCACAACACAAACACAGCAGTTCAGAGTGCTCTTTACAGCCTTTTGGTGTTTTGTGGAGTTTTGTTT
The DNA here is from genome assembly GCA_013397955.1 of Grantiella picta. Classification (NCBI taxonomy): domain Eukaryota; kingdom Metazoa; phylum Chordata; class Aves; order Passeriformes; family Meliphagidae; genus Grantiella; species Grantiella picta. The sequence goes on along the minus strand of VZRM01008172.1, from coordinate 1,682,207 downwards.
GTGTGGTTTTTTGTTTTTGTTATTTTTGCTTGCTTAATTTCCATAATTCAACAATGTCCAGAAAGTAACTTATATTTAATATCAGTTTCTGTACTAATGCAAGGAAAGTCTTTAGCCTTTCCCAGAATCATCCACCCACCAGCTCCAAGTGTTATAAAACTGCCAAGTATTTCCTTCGTTGGCAATAGGAGGTGTGGATTTATGCAGGCTTGTACTTCTGGTTATAGACCTTTATGTTCTGTGTGTATGTGTTTGTAAACTCACCTATTAAAACAGTAATGTACCTTCTGCCATGTTCTTAGTGGAGTAAGCCCTGTATTTATTACGACATGAGACTACTTCCCAGCCTTTTACTGCTGAGTAACAGATAGTTTAAATCCTCATAGTAATTAATGTAAATGTCTACATCCTAAATTGTTATGGTCAGAGATAACCATTTGTAATATTAAGTTTCTTGAATATTTCCTATCCCCAATGCCCAGTTTAAAGGTGCATTAATCTGCCATTAAGAAAGGTAAATTTCTAGCTCTTTCAGAGATGTTTTCAAGGATTACAAGATTTGAAAAGAAACAAACAGAAAAACAAAATCCATTGTTAGGATTGTTTTCTCTCCCACATGGTTTTACAGGATGGAGAGATGTTATTTTTTCCTTATGTATTTCTAAGAAGAGGACAGTTACTTCAGAAAACGTCACTCAGTTTGCAACCAAGCATCAGCATTATTGCTGTCGTAAAAAGTTCAGACATATATTTGTAATCCTGGATAAGGCCTGAAATGAGTGCAAAACCTTTATAGATCTTCTCAAAATTCAAGAAGGGCTTGGATCTAAAACAAGAAGGAACACTATGTTGACAACTGGTGGAGCAAAGAGGGAATAAGCAAAAAATATCCATGGGACACCTTGAAACATGTTTGTTCTGTCTGTGCTCTTCTATTATATTTGTGAAGCATTTTTGTGAAAAAGGAAAGTGTATTCATTAGACAGAGAAAGGTAACTCCTAGAGCATACTGAAGAGCAGGCCAGATAGCTGTGCCTGGCTGATCACCATGACAGAAGGTAGTAACTCCAGGACCAGGATGCAGACATTAGAGCCCAAAAAAGGCAAGATGAGACTAGGCTCAGAATTTTTAGCAGCCATTAAACGGTTTCCCTGAATTTATGGTGCTCTACAAACAGTCATTCCCAAATCCCAAAATAATGACAGTGAATCTGAATTGTGGGATTTGGCTAAAGCAGATGCTTAAGATGCAAGGAGAGTGAGTGGCCCCAGCAATGGCTATGGAGAGCAAGCACACCATGGAGGGAGAGGAGAGGTGCCAGGCAGGGCCAGCAGGACTGACTTGCAGACAGAGGCACCCCAGTATTGGCACCCTGGCAGAGATTCTTTTGTTTAAGTCAGCCTTAAACTTAGGACAGGTCACTGCAGGAGGGAGGAAAGGAACATTAGCTTTGCTTCTACCAGGAGAAATGTAAATTATTATTGGCTAATTGCACTTTAAGAAGTAGTCATTATCATCTTCCTTATCTACTTTCCTTCTCTTCTCCCTTCAGGGAAAATGCTAGTGATGTGATTCATACTCGGAAGACTACAAAATCCTACTGTTCCTGGCTTGTAACCTCTGCTTTCAGGTAGGCTTATAACATTATCCTTTTCAAATAAAGGCTGGCGAGGATAATGCATTTGATATTGTTGGAGGGGACTGCTCCCTCTCAGGAACACTTTGTTGCCCTTTTATTCCAAGATGGATCAAACTTGACCCTAAAAGACAATTTTGCTTTAAGCCCTCATTTCTACAACTCAAAAGCTTTTGACTGGGCACACTAAAGACGAAGGGTGACTGCCCAGTCTGCTCTCTGCAAGAACCCACAGGCAGCATCCTGCACTGCAACCCCTGGCTTCAGATCAGATCACTATAAGCAGCCTTCTTCTCACAAACTCAGTGTGATTCTGCCCTTTGTAAAACATCTTTAGAGACACAGCAAGACCTATTGTGCCCTTTTTGGTCGGGAATAGCTTATTATGTCATTTTAATAGATTTAATACATTCTGTTACTGAAAGTTCCTACTCATACTCCCAAAGGTGGGAAGGGAGAGCCAGAACTTGGTGACCTCCATTTGAATAAATCCCAGGGGGTGTCCTGAAGACAGCACTTCCCACGCACTAGAGCTGCACTCTGAGTGCCCCTACTGCTGTCCCTGCGTGGCGATGGGAAAGTGAAGCAAGAACTAATCCTTTCTTGTGCTCATTTCTTCTGCATTTCAGCTCAAATTCTAGTTAGGTTATTGTATTTGAGGCTGCCAAGGAATCCCCCAGGCACAGGCCTCTGTGCTGCCACCCGATATCCCTGCAGCTCTTTGGGCTCTCAGCTGTCAAAGGGGATCTCCGCAGGGCTCAGCAGCCTCCAGCGTAAGCAGAAGCACAGCAAGCAGCCCAAGTGGACCTGGCTCTGAGGTTGCTTTGCACCATGGTGAGGATTTCTTCCTGCATCCCTCAAGCCATAATTTTCACCACCTCACAACCTAACCAGAGTTTCACACTGTTAAAAGCAGATGAGGGAATTGACAAAAGTATTGAGTGCAGCTCTTCAGTCCTTCCCACATGGTGTTCCCCTGTGCTGGAGGTACAGCACAGACAATTATCCCTTTGGGTAATGGCGTCATTTTCTTTAATTTGTTTAGTTCTTTTATTTTTCTATCTCCATATATGATGTAATTATAGAGGGTCAAATTATTCCCTGATGAAGCACATGGACTCAAAATGCTCTCTTTTCCATTTGGACCTACATTTAATCCCCTTGCTTCTTATTACAGAAATATCACTAGTTCCCACTGCTTACAGACATTTCATTTTTTCTCTTCCCAAAATCTCAGTGACTTTAGCTGGAACTGTGGGACACACTAATGGTCCAAACTTCCACTTCGCTTACTCCCTGCAGAGGATGAATTTCACAGAGATGTAATTCAGTTCTAAAAACTTACATTGTAGAATTGTAAATCTATGCCCATTGATTTCCTTTTTAGAATGTCCAACAATCACTGTCCTGAGGTACATTGGAGAAAATATTATCAAACAGAGAAAAAGATCAAAGGCAGAGTGGGACTTGCTGCACCTGGGATTTTGAGGGAAACAGCTGGCCTTCACCAAATTGTTTTTCTCTTCCTTAATCTGGGCAGCACCAGAGCAGAAGAAGCCTTCCGGGGAGTCAGAGTCAGAGTGATACTGACACAAAGTGTCTCCCAAGGGGCCACTGTAATATCTTTTGGTTTCCTGAAAGCTGGCATGTCATTCTGTCCTCTGCTTTTAAGGAAAAGAGTAAAAAGAAAGATCTGGGGATAAGTTAGGGATGCTGCTAATAACAATGACTACCCAGGTGCCAGGCCCCTAAATATATTTTGATCTGTATGTTTCTCAGGCTGCTTTATTTTGCTGCCTGCTTTATTTGGTTATGCCATAACCAACAAGATTTGGCTATGGTAACCACCTCACCTCAGTCAGTTCTTCACTCTAACATCAGCTAAGGTAAAGGACAAAGGTTTTTATCAACAATGCAGGAAAGACTTTGGGGTACGAAGCCAGAAATGAAAGGCTAGGGTAAAAAAGCCATTGGATATCTTAGCCACTTGACCTTTCTATCTGTGGGACTTCCAACATGACCATGCAAAAAAGGTTGGCATTTCAGAACCCACAGTAACACGCATAACTTCTGAATGGTACACCCACATCTGAACATCAAGTCAGCACAGCACAGTTTGTCAGCCCAACATCTATCCAGATCAGGTAACTTCTTTTGAAGTCTCTCTCTTCTCATCTCTCTAGTTTCTGTATGCAGTGTTAGGAAATTGTGGTGCTACAGGTTTGTACAGGGGATTATTGCATCTGCTGTGCCAAACTTTCTTGGTTGTGGAAGCTATCTTTAAGGATTTCATAACTTTCCATGAGCTGTATTTATGAAGTGATAGCATATATCCTATCAAACTAATAACCAAGTGCTTATTGCTGTACAAAATCCAAATGGAGAAGTTTAGACGTGTTATTGGTAAAGATGATTGGCTGATAAGATGTTTTTCTTAGCACTTGGCCCTGAAACAATTTCTTCCCATCTGGCCTGGACATCTGAAGCAAGGTCGACCAAAGGCAGCTCATACCAATTTGTAAGTCTCCTCAGAAGTGGACTATGTTCTCTTCTTCCTCACTTTGGGGCATACCTCACCAAAAAATTGCAACACAATCCCTACCTAGACTCCTCAGTCCCTGAAATACCCCAAATCTTCATGAAATATATTTGCTTTTTGTGATAGAATATCCTGCCTCTATCATGTAGGCTTGCAGGATGCTTACAGACATGGAAGGTCAGCCTCTTACTTCTGTGAATTTCATTTTTATTTCATTTGTATGGACCACATCAGACATCCCTTTGAATTCAAAACATTTTTGCATGGGGGATTCATTTTCCCAAGGAATCTCTCTCTCTCTTACCCTCATCTCTGGCTGCAATGAGCTGCAATGGGATTTTGTTCCTTGACCTCAGGAAATACTTGGGACTTGTGTATTTCCTATACTTTTGTGGTAAGTTCCCCAAGGTGTGAAATTAAGGTGGGCACAGGGTCTTCCTTCGCCCATGCTCACAAATATGTACATTGGGAAACTTTACATAATGGGATAGTAGTACCCTTCAAAATCATGTAAGCAGCACCTTCCATGAGAGCATCTCAGAGCAAGAACCAGGGCTGGGTGGAGGAAGACAGGAGAAAGTACTGAATGCATGGGAAAGAGAAATGAAAAAGCCTCTTTTAGTCCAGCTATGCACACATGATGCATTTGAACTGCATCTTTGCCAATATTAGCTAATAAGCTAATAAAGAACCAGCCAGCTTTCCAAGCATCTGTTCTGCTCATTTTATTGCTAAGCACAAGACGTCAGAAAATACCCACAGGTTGAGATGATATCTATACATCTGATTTGATTCCTAGTGGGTGACTTTCAAATATTACAATCTTTATGTTTTGGAGCTGTTAAATTTTTTTTGTTGTTGTTGTTGTTATTGTATTGTTCTTGTTTTATTCAAAGAGTAATAATTAAGCAGTTGTCTTTGTTTTGGCCAGCACAGAGTTAATTTTTCTACTATAGTTTTGAAGGGCAAAGCCTGGAGCTGTGTGGGCATGTCTAGGTTGTTATTGTATGCTACCTTATAGGGCAGAAGTAAGGGACTCTCACTTCCAGGACAAAGGGTGTGGTTTCAGGTGGAAAAAAGAGGGTGGCAGGGTAGGGAGCCTGTTGGTTCATTGTCTCTGGGTTATGCCATGTCAGGTTGGTCAGTGAACTTTTTTGGTTTTTTACGTGAAAATCACCCACTTTTTGTATACTTTTGTTATTACTATTATTGGTATTACTGTTTATTTTCTTATCTCATTGCTGTCTCCAGTAAATTGTTCTCATCTCAACCCGTAATTTTCACCATTTTGTGCATCCAATTCTCAACTCCACCCCTGGAGAGGGAATTGGAAGGGGAAGGCGCTGGAGAGTGAGAAAATGGAGTCTGGTTTGGGAGAGTCTTGGGGTGGGGGCACTAAACTGGGGAGTGCCATTTCTAGACCACAACAGAAGTTTTATTTTGGATAGTTATTAGAAGTGGTAAGGTAGCTTGTCACCCAAGAATGGCATTGTTCAGCATTTAAACTCAGTTTTCTATAGAGACATTTTACTCATACTACATTAGAGCAAGATTCTGTTCGTTTACTTAAACATCTGAGAATAATTTTCCTATTTTTCTTTTTTTCCACCTGCTCCAAATTAGCATAAGACATTGTGCATCTGACATGCAAATTTTATTGTATGGGGACTCCAGCAAGCTTTAATGTAAAGCATACAAGTTCATTGATTTCAGCTGTAATAGCAATGAGAAGTATCAGAACATACCAGTGTGACATATAGTGGACAAGAGTTATTTTTATATTTTCGAACGAGATTTTAGATTTCTAAATTTATTTCCATTTTATTTCTTCTCACATTTTTCTAGCTCTCTCTCCTTTATGTGAGGTCATATGCCAGTTACTCAAAACTTGTTTAAGTTAGTAAGTATTCCTCTCCCTAAACACACACACATTTGCCTAGATAACTTCAGCTTGCCTTGACCTAAAGCTGAAAAGCCTTGATAACTAGTAGAGGGTTTGATCTCAAACATGTGAAAATTACCTCAGCCTTTCTTTTATCGAGATGATCTTTTCCCAAAATGAAAGCTTGGTGACAAAACAGGCATAAAACACATACAAACCAGTACGGGAATTCTTCTTACACATTATTGCACAGCTTAGTATAGAGCACCAGCTAGTGTACTAAAGCATGAATTGCAGTCTACAAATTACAAATCTATTAACCTGATAGTAATAATTGTTCAGACACTATTTTAGAGGAGTCTCAGGGTCTCAGGTTTCAAATGAGGTTCAGCTAAGTCATTAGCAGATGATCATAACACAGTCTCTTCCATGCAAAGCCAGATAGGAGCAGCAAGGGTCCATCAGAATTTGTTCGAAGTCATAGCAACTTCCTAAGAGCTGTAGTGTTAGGGAAACCTCCCTGTCTGACCATACAGGAGCCACTCTGGCAGTCATACTTGCACAGCCTAAGCTGGAACAGAAGCCCTTTCTCAGCTACACCCTCCACACCCACACAGTCAGACCAGGTTTCCTTACTAGCTCAACCCCAGGTTTCTCATGGAAGTCTCAGATGTCCATATTCTTAAAATAATTTAATCATGGTGCAATAACTAAATAACAAAATAACAGCTCAAGCTGGTGCCTCTATGAAGGGACCCCAAACAAAGGAACCCCTGGGCTTTTATCCCCTCACAGTCCAAGGGCTGGGAAATCTGGGAGACGATTACTGCTGTCTCTGAGTGTCTGATCCCCTGTCAGGGCCACAGGTGCCCAGGGCCCTTTGTTCTGCAGAGGGTCAGCAGGTCACAGGCTCTTGCCTGGGCTCAGGCTTCTGCCCCCCAGAATTTAGCCTGCAGCTGGCACTGCAGCTGCACCCCGAGCTACCTGCACTGTGTGGATTCCTCAGCAATGCCAAATGTGCATCTCCAAGCTGGACAGGCTACAGCTACTCCTCCTCATGCATCCCAGGCAGTGAGTTTGGTAACAAAGTGTGCCTGTGGCCCAAAGAGCCACCACTTCTTCCCACCACAGAGGGGTGGAAGTGATTTGAACTACTTGAAATTTTATGCTGGTTCTACTAGCTCCAAGAAAACAGTTTTAAAGATGGGGCTAGTATCAGTAGTCAATTCCTGTGCTGCTGTTGTCATGCTGAGCTCAAAAAAGCAATTTCTCTATATGTGAAGAGTGTTGATATTACTATCTTCCCAATTGCCACTAACTGTGTTAGCAAAACAGCCTCTCATTAATCATTTGTAGGCAGTCCATGATTCAGTTGGGTGGGTGAATCAGCTGCTGCGTAATATCAACCAGCTGTGATCTTAGTCATGGCAAAACTTTGAGAAACTTCACACATGACTCTTGTGAGATGACTGAGAGTGACAGGCTGTAGCACAAGGTAGTTCAGGTAGTTGTGATGTCCAGAAAATGAAGAGGCAAGGGTAGGGATATCTAGAAAACAGAATCTGTAGGGGAAAAAATGCTGAAAGAAATGCAGACTGTGAAGGATGTACAAACTAATAAAATAAGTGATATAGTTATGCTGCCAGAAATATCAGAGCTCTGCATTCAGACACAACTTGCTCCAGGGATGTTTTATTCAGCCTGTGCTACTACGAGATAATTTTCTGCAGCAACAAAGAGTAATTCTCCCACTTCACCTAAGTACAGTGGGTTTTTTGTTTGGGTTTCTTTTGTTGTTTGTTTGTTTGTTTGTTTGTTTTTATGTCCACAGTCAATAAAATAAAAAGTACTGGGTTTCAAATAAAGCAAAGGAAATTAAAAATGTGTTTCTATCTATGAGGACAGGTAAGAACTAGAATAGATAGTCCAGGCATGTAGTACATCTACTCCCAGTAAAGATTTTTAAAAGCAACATCAGTCAAGAGTTGTGATATTGTTAATCCTGTCTTGAAAAAAGAAAGTAGAACAAATGACAGCTCAAGGTCCATGCTGACATCATTTTGTGCAGTTTCTAAGATTTTCTTCGATCAGGTAAGCAAATGGGCTTCAGAAGCATCTGAAAAAAAATACTGATTAAATGACAAGCTGGAAAAAACCAAAAGGCAGTCCCTGCTTTTGGATTAGTACTCACTTTGAGCTGCAGAGGGGCTGGCTGTTCATCGCAGGGTTAACTTCAGAAATGAGGACCCTAAGAACAAGATTGCCCTCTGCTGGAAACTCAGGAAATCGAAACTATACAGAAACCACCTTTATTCCAATAAAATAGGGCGTCAGAAAAAGCTAGCAAGAAACATTCCAATGGAAGATTACAGAGACATTCATAGTACCTCAAAAAACCAGAAAAATTCTGACTTGCACTGCCATAAGCACTTAGGACTAGCATTTTGCAGGGGCTTTGCAAGTGAACTAAAGCAAGGCACAGCAAAAGTGTTCAGAAGCTTTAAGACATAAAACTTGCAGTTTTGTACTTTTATGCAAATATCTGTGATCATGGAAGAGCATAAGGCCAAGACTGTTCTTAAATTCATATTTCTTGACATCCACAGTGATGTCCAGAATGATCTCCATGCACCAGAGTACATTTGCTTTGATTAACAATACCATAATTCATTGTGATAAAAAGCCAGAGGAGTGGAATATGCCATCTCAATATCCCAAAACCCAACTAAGAGTTAATTATGTTCCCTTGATATTACTGGCAGCTGATTTTTACTGGAATGAAAAATAAAGAGTAATTGTAAAAATCAGAAGGAAACATCTAAGATAGAGATGTCAGCATGTTAATTTAATGCCTTTGGCACAACTATGTAAAACAAAGCAAAGATTCCTTCAGGCAGACAGAGAAAGAAACTTTGTTAGCATGTGGTTTCACTGTGATTCCTAATGCATTACAAAAGCAGTAATAGAATTTGATCTTTTCTGCATGCGTAGCAAACAACCATCTGTCCAGACATTCTGACCCACCTCACAAAACCAGACCTAAGCTATATGGCCTCTGCATGAACCAAAATCAAACAGTAAATCACAATCTGACACAGTGCAATATGGCATTATAGCTATTACTTAATTGATTAAAATAATTTACACCTGAGAATAAGTAATTCCATATAAGAACCGAGCATGAGGGTCTGGAGTGAAACCTTAAAATTAAGCAGAATTTTCCATAATCCTTATCATTATGGATGAAATACTGAAGTATATAGCCTACAATTAAGAAAAGAGAAGACATCCAGAGGTAGAACAAAGCATAAGGATTTTGGGTGGTTTGGAAGAATGTGGGGTGAGGAATATATGGAAAACATCCTCAGTCCCACCACAGTAATTCTGTTGTCAGTGCCTGACCCAGACACAGCTTCAGGCGGAGCTTGTCCTCAGCAAGCATTTGTCAGAGCCCAAAGAAGTTTATGCATTATATTGAACTGACAATTTCTTTTCTTCCTCCATTTCTTTTGCTGAAAATTTCCCAGATGTCATTTCATAACAATGCTGTATATATTTGTATTGTTGATGGAGTTTTGGTTGAGGTCATTTAACAGATAGATCTTAAATTATGATTGTATCATTTTCAATACATGAAAATCAAATTCACATTAGCCTCTTTTCTGTCTCTTCAAGTAGAAGGGAATAAATTATGTTAGAAGAATAATTTAGGATTGTTTGGTACAAACTTCAGTACAATATAATAAGTTTCAAAATCTAAATAAGTACCTTTCTAATGCTTATATAGGAACTGAAGCTTCTACCTTGAAAAGCAGGAGAAAATGACATTGCTTGTAATAAGTGTTGATAGTGTTTCTGATTTTTATAATTTCTTCTCTTTTTTTCCAGACAAAATGACAGGGTTATGAAATGAAAATAATCTCACTAACAAAAAAGATTCAGTATTGAGTCTTGATCTTACTTTCTGCTCCTATTTTTTTATTTTGGACATTTCATTCCATCTCCATGCTTTAGATTAATCTTCTGTTTAAGTGAGGTGGCACCACTTAGCCACTCATTTGGCTCACGAAGATTTTAACAAATATTATAAATTCATTTAACTCCTGCCTAAATAAATTACAATGCTAAAATTGGAAGCTCTGTATAAATGCAGAGCATTTTCCTTCAATAAGCTCTCCAAGAAGAACTGAGGCAGACCCATGGCACCCACAGTGTGCTGAGACCAGCTCATGTGAATATGAAAACGGCTGGCCTCTAGCAGGGGAGCATGCAGCCACAGGGCATTATTCCTGGGGAAAAAGCACAGCCCTAACCTGCTTTGGTTATGTGACACTTCCCATGCCAACATGTTCACTGGTGTAGTGCTTGAGAGAACAGATATACTTTATTTCCTAAGGACCAGATTTCCTGTATTTGGTGGATAAAGAATAATGCTTCTGAGCAGCACCATATAATTAGTTAATAATGTAGGCGTAATTGTTAAAATGCATGTGTGTTGTGTGCTTGATTAATATTTAAATAATACTCTGAGGAAACTTTGCCTTTTGTTTGTACTACCTCAGATTTATGTCCTTCCTGATAAAGATGGTGAAGCATTTGATAAATCAATGGCTCTATAGTGGGGTAGAGAAAGTAGAAAAGCAATAATTAGGATGCCACAAAAAGCCTGAGGATGACAGACTCACTCTAAAAGAATGATTTATATACAAGGAAGAAATCATGCTCCAAATAGACAGAATGCAAGAATAAGACTGGTCTCTTCTCTTTGTGACATAGATTGTTGCTTTCATCCAACTACAGTAATAATATTCTTTTCTTTGGGCTTGCCAGAATAAGGGCAAAGAAAAAAATAAGTTCCTCATTAATATCTACTTTTATCTCTCTGACAGGCGTGCACATAAGATCTTGGAATGCATTTACATATTAACTTTTTCAATCTAATACTCTCTCAGTCAGACTTTCCCATCTGACTGTTGTTACGGTCCCCTTTGCTTCAGTAATGGAAGCAAAAACTTTCATGTGATCATCAAATCTTTTACTTAACTGATAGAAAAATAAGCATAACCATATTAAATTTGGGATATTTTGATAATTCTTCCCCTTCAGAAGGCAGTATATGATTTATCTGATAAAGTTTTAGGTAGGGTTTATACTAAACTATAGTAGTCTAGCAGTTGATACAAAATGGTACTTCGAAAAGCTAGCTGAGAAATAAAATGCAGCATAAGGCTGAGTTATGTCTCCTGTAGAAATTAGCATGGGCAGAGTATGTCTGGATTTGACATATGACCTTGACTCCTGTCCTTGATGCCCACCGAGGAAATGCTGCCTTCCTGCAGTAGTTTGGCACCAGCAGAAGTAGCACTGGAAGGTGCAGTGAGCATCTCTTGCCTGTAGCAACACCAGAAGGCAATGAAGTGCAGGGACACAGCCACTCCAGCAAACAGTACTGCCATGTGCATAAAAATCCAACCGAAAATCTGCATACAAAGCAGCTCTTCCCAAACACAGCTGGGGGGAAACAGAAACATGATACATCTTGAAGCTGAGAAGGGGAAGATGAGAAATTACTTCCTTTTAAATTACATAACAGGTCATGGATTTATTTCTTTTTTGACATAAGAACATTTCTGGAGGACTTCAGATGAGGAGCCAGGGACCCTGAGCGTTACAAAATAATAGGATTCACTTCTGTCATGCTGCCACTGAAGAGCCGAAGTTCAAATGCAGTTGCTGCTATTGCTAATGCTTCACCATCACATGCTGTCTTTTGTCCTCCTCTAGTTAAACCCACACCCTTGTTGCCATTGCTCTCAGTGTTACTACTATTTATATGACAGCTGTGTCCTCTTTGAGTCACTGGCCCAGGCTTCTCTGCTGCTGCCTTGTGACACATCCCAAGTCAGCTCGGGAAGTGGAAAGGGGAAGATGTGGTGATCTTGACCTGACAAATAGGACAATAAAATCTTCCTCCTGGAGTTCTTAACAGGTTCAAGCAGAGGAAAGCTGGTCTGTGTGGGTCTCACTTGCCCTAGAAGTCTTCTGGCTCCCATGTTTCTTGTCCAAATTACGTGGCATAATTAAATCAGCTTCTGACTATTCGATCAGTTGAGAAGTGATTTAATTGTATGACATTTTCTATATCTCTGTCACAGGATTTTCATGCAGATCATCTGAAGTGGAAAATAAAGCAACTGAAATATCTGTAGCTCTGGAAGCCATGCAGCAAAAGTTACTCTGATGCTGCTGGGCCTGTGAGGATGCACAATCCTACAGCTCTCTCCAAGAGGGAAAAAAAGTCTGTCTTAGTTCTTACATACATGAAGCGGAATTTTACTGATGTTGACATTATTTGGTTTTGCCTGTGTTCTCAGGGTCTGTCTGATATCCAAGTGTATGGCATTTGTAACAAAAGCAAAACTGGCCCCTATCCTAAAAACTCTGCTGAGATGTATAGGATTACCCAGTCCTGATTTCTGCAAATTCACTATGAAAGGACATTGTAATTGTTCTTCATCCATATCAACAAGGTTGCTCATTCAAGTTGAATATTTGGTTAAGTAATCTGGAAATATGGCTTCGCTATTAACTTTGTGGCATCATGCAGTATTTCACCAAGGAGCAGGAAGGAGAATATGTAGGTAATCTAGACTTAAAGATGGTAATAAGAAGGGAAACATTTAAAGGATGTAACATTAACATAAAGATCTCACTTTCTTTCACAGTGTTGTTTGTGATGTTGGATAATACCACCACAGGAACTGCTGGGGAGCCAAGTGGTTCCAGTACAGAAGGGTTTCACTGGTGGCAAAACATCCCAGTCGAAGTGACACGATAAGTCCCTCCCCAAATTATGTGAATCCCCCTGGCTGTAACCTAACCCCTGACTCCATCCCTCCCTTCTCCCCATTGGTTGTGGTGTTCCCCCCGCCTCCTCTCCCCTGACCCCAGGTGATCCCTATATCTAGGGACACCTGGAGCTCATCTTTCTTTTTCACCCTGGAACCCTCCGGAATAAACATCTGGAACATCCAGCTGATTGAGCCTCTGGATTCTTTGTCTCTGGTAACGCATGAGCTATTCAGCTCTCTGGGTGAGTGAGAATCTGTGCCTTACACCGGCACGGGTGTGAGAAGGGTTTTTCTGTACAGCACCAGAGCAGTGCTGGCTGGAGTGATCTCTCAGTAGCCTTAGAGACACTTTCGGTAAACGCAGAGGCCTGTTTCTACCCCTCCTCCCCCTACTGCATTAGTTGTTTATATGCATCATATTTTATATCTGAGCTGTACATCTGCTTCTCAGATAAATGCACTTGAAATACTCGGTGTGTTTACAGGAAGCATTTGCAAAGCCAGAGCTGTCTTTTTATCTGATCATGTGTCAGATTTTACCTCATCACCTTTCTCTTGAGAACATTCTTATAAAGCAGCACAGGGAAATTCTCTCTGTTTTTTAAATAGGGACCTGAAACATGGTGGTTCCATCTATCTTCTCTCCTAGAAACCCAACTAAAAATCTGCCTTCCAGTATGCCTATTTCCAAAAACATCTTTAACAGAATCCAGCGTGTTCTAAATTCAAGTTGCCCAAAGGAAAAATAATTCAATTCTAGTTTCTCAGTGAATTTGGGAAGAATCAAGATATTTTGCTCCATGTTAGGAGCCCTGCCTCTGAACACATTTTGAAATTGATACAAATTTTTGCATTGTTGGCAGGTTTCTTGCTGGAGGAGAGTGAAAAGGCTTTATGTCACCATTGACTTACTTGACACAGCTACACATCCACTAAGCTAGGCATGCTTGCAGGTGTGTTATTTGACAGAATTGGAAATCTGCAGCCCCAAGGACATGGTTTGTCCATACCAGATTGACACAGAGGTGCACAGGCATTCTCTACTTCTTCCTGCACTATACCTTGTATTATGCACTCACACCATCCACACATTTTGCATATATTTTAGGAAAATTTGTGTTCTAATTAGTCCATCTGATCAATATCTTCTGGGCTAAGAAACAAGGCTGTATTTTTCAGCCAATGTTCTTGGCCATTTCATGTAGTCAATTCTGAGACATTTCTGACTAAACTAGGAAATTAATCCCTCTTTATTATTTACCATTTTATGTTAGACTACTTTTACATGGAGTTGCCCAAATTCCTGTGCCACTGACTGATATGAGAACAAGCCAAGGAGGAGGGCATTTGGATTATACACTCTTCAAAACAAGCTCTTTTCCTACCATCAGTAGATATCCTTGGCTATGAAATAGGAATGAAAGACAAGCTGGTTTTTGTTATTAGAAGACATAAGAGTGTGGAAAGGTAATTTTAGTCATGTACAACTGTCTTGGTTTGAAAGACAGGTGTCTGTTAAGAGAGGTTGAACCCTCCCTTAGGACAGAGAATGTGATTTCCCCTCCTTCCAAATTATTTCAATTTTGAAATTATGGGCTTTCAGGCAAAGGTATGGGAAAAGGAATAACAGTTCTTTACTAGTATCTGTAAACAAGCAATGACAATAATAACAACCACAAATAGAACCAGAAACCAATAGCAGATGACTTTCCTGTGCGGTGTAATCACAGTCGCAAGCAGCAGGGGCGCTGTTGAGCTCCCGGCTGGGCAGGGCAGGTGCGATGACTGCCGCGCAGCTGCAGGTGGCGCTGTGGGGCAGGGTCAGGTAAGCTTCACACAGCTGGTGATGGCGGAGAGCTGAGAAAACAGGCAGCCAGGCAGCTCGGAGCGGCGAGCGGAGCGGCAGGGGCAGGGGCTGGCTCTCTCCGGCTAGCCAGCGAGATAGCAAGGATTTCTGCAGTCACAGCAAACGCCACGGTCTCGTGCAGCAAAGCGGGGCGGGCGGCAGAGGCAGCCAGGCTCCCCGGCAGCTGCTGCGAGAAAACGCAGCTGGGGAAGTGTGTACTTCCCAGTAGAAAAAATGTTGAATCAAAGCTCACCCAGCCAGGAGGAGAAAACAGAGCATAGTTGGATTTTCTTGCTGTCGCTGCCAGAAGCAAAGAGCAGCCTCTCTTCCCGGTTGTCCAACGACTAGAGAGTACCAATTCCAACAGACAGGTCCTTCCTTCTCCTGCCCTGCCCAGCACACCCCTTTTGTCTCTTCCAAAAGAGTTGATGGCTCTAATCACCCAGCTATTTGTTGCTTAGTAACAGGGATGGAGAAGAAATTCCAATGTCCCCAACCCCCGACAACAACTCTTGCCTTTTTTTAAAGACTCCATCTTGGATGAGTAAAGGAGAAAATATTAGAAGAACTACAATGACTGTAGATTATTTGTAATAGCAAATCTGGAAGTATGAGCCATTAATTAGATTGGAAAAGATAGGTGGGGAGTCAGAAGAAAGATTTATTCACCCACAATTGGCTCTTATATCAACTCCATCATTATGGGCATTGTGCAATATCTGTTCAATGATTTGAGCCCATTAACATCACAGACCATGAGGTAAAGCCCTGAACTGCAAGTTCTGAGCTGTGGATCAGTATCCTTGATGAGGCAGAAGCCAGACTCTGAGACTCAAGTGTTAAGCAGATTTGTTAAAGTAGTGCTTGATAAAGCACTCTGGGAAATCTGAGGAGGAAAGTTGTTGCTGTACATATTGTCAGTGTATGCAAGATGGGGAGCTACAGATTCAGTGTGCAAACTGCATTTTGTGTATGTATATGGCTGGCTGTGATGCAGGAAAGGTTTTAGTACAGGCTCCTGACCAAAGAACTCAGATATATCCTTTCAGATATGTCTGACTTCATCAAATCATTATGGTTAATTCCGTACTCTGGTAATGTTTGCTTAGACCATTCTGCTCCTTTCTCTCCTGTTCACCTGGGAAGACAATTTTTCTTTTGTATTCATGAATTTGATTTGCTTTTAATTTTTATTCTTATTGGTTAATTGTATCGATGTTTAGTACAGTGTTTTAACTAAATTCTAAAAGACAATGAGGTTAAAGAAATTAAAAATTGACAATGTCAGTTATCATTGGGATGCAGTTTTCATTTATTGTCCTCGATAGTACTATGAATGAAGAACTGCTTACCTAGACATAAAAAGTACAGTGTAGTGTTCTGGGTCATGGAAAAACACACATTTGCTCACTAAAATGCTCTATGCTTATTTTAGGTCTCTGTTTTCTGAAGAGTACCTATTATCTTGGAGAGTGCTATTATTTTGGATAAGCACTGTAAGGAATTATTCCCTAAAACACTAGAACAAGACTGCATGATAAGGTTGGAAGAAAGCATTTTACCTTTCCTCTCTCTGTTCTCCCACTGGGGCTGTTTCCAACAGCAAGAGCCTGTAAAGTCTGAAGTCATCTGACTCCAGCATGATGATTCCAAAAGGAAGAAGCTCATTTGTTCACATCCCATTTCCAAACTTTTGCAGGTGTCAGTTATCTAATCCAAAGACTCTGCAGAAAGAGATTGTATGTCCTGTGAAGACATTTAATCCTTGTGCTCTGGGTTCCTTACGATGTATGATATGCTGCCAAATATTGCACTTTAAAATTACTGGTGTTTTCCAAATCACAGAGAATTGACAAAACAAAAGAGACAAACTGCAAGGAAGAGCTCTGGGTGATGCAGTGTCTGCAATCACCTTGCTCTTTTTTGGCTCATTGTCATGAATTAAAATGCCAGGAAGAATACACACACTGGAGTGAAATTTTGAAAAGGGAGAAAAGAGAGTGGAAGAGAAGAATAATAATTCAAGAGATACAGCCTTGAGGTTGATAGATCACCTAAATCCAAAGCGCTAATTTTGTTGTGCTTACCTCCCTCTTTTTTAAACTTCAACCCTAAAGGTTTTCTGTACTAAGAAATAATCTTCAGTGGTGTAAATCATCTGTAAGTGCTTCTGTGTCACAACTTTACTTCCTACTTTCTGCCAGGAAAGGGATTGCATCGTAAGCTTATTGAAATCCTCTGCCCTATTAGTAATGCCAGGTCTACCAGGATAAGGGAACTCTGAAGAACTCTGGTTCAAAGACACTGGTCTTTTCCACTCATCAAACTGGGAAGAGTAGTGACCTGTCAGAAAATACCACTGCCACATCTGCTGTCAAGTGCTCCACAGCTGGCTCCAAACTAGTCTTTCTGTGTCCACACCTGAGGCAACTCCTGGAGCAGAGGCAACTCCTGGAGTCTTTATTTGCTGCTGATAAAGTTTGAATCGAAATTTTGCAAAGTGTATGAAGAGGAGCAAAGGGAATAAGGGGAGAGCATGCAGTGGGTATGGTGGAAATGTGCTGACACAGACATCAGAGTGTAAGCCAACAGGCTTAACCTGCTCACCACAAAGGCCACCACAAGTGCTTCTTTTCCTGCTTGCAAAGAATGGGGCTGGATCTCTTGCCTGTGCCTCTGCTCTGCCATGACTGCCACTCATGAAGGATCCCAGAAGGGGAATCATGTCCCCTGGCTGCCTGGGTTGCACTTTGCAGTGATCACCAGCTGTGTTACTGATTGTGTCAGTGCTGTCCTTCGCAAGTGTTACTCCAGTTCATCAAGAGAATGACGCACAGTCCCTAAGCATGATTATTGCTACACCAGTGACATGATAAACACAGCATCAGGCGTTAGAATATGCTCATCCCCAATGCCATCTTTTCCAGCAGAGTACATAGTCTGACTTCTTTCAAACAAACAGCATCTTAATGAAGAGAACATGAGTGGGTTGAGGGATAGATAAGGCAAAATTTGATATATTTTAAAGCATGGGTGCATTTGTAGCTTATGAAGCCAAGCAATAATGTCTATAGTATGTGCCAAGAAGTTTGCTATCTCAAAACCCTGGAAGCCAGCTGATACATGGCATTATTTCCTCACACCAAACAAATAACACCCTGGATATTGGTTCAATAAAAGAAAAATTGTCCTTAATGTTTTCAAGGTACTAAATTTTAAGGCTGCATTTTTAAATAGACACTTGAGTAAAACTAGACTGAAGGGTAGTCTAGGGATCTAAATTATTGTTGAATAAAATCTGCTTGCACTTTTTCTTTCTGCTGCTGTCACATTGATCAAATGTACTATTTAAATTAAATTTCCTGATTTGAAATTATATTGCTCTCTATGCTGAAGAAATAGGATTGTCTTGAAGACATTTATTGTATTTACTTGTGGGCAACTGAAAATGCTTTTAGGAATTACAAGAAATGCACTCCTGGTTTAAGTGGAAACATCTTTGCTCCCACTGTTATAAATCAAAACGAACTCAATAAAGCCTATATTAAAACAGTAAAAAGTGAGATCATTAGTTCAAGAATGGGTGTCAAACCTTGAATTTCTCACTCAGCTGCTATTAAGCCTCCTTTTGAAATGAGTAATAAAAAATATAATCCAGACTCTCTGTCTACAGCTCCAATGTGATATCAGCAGTGCTGAAGTTCAGCAGGGGCTGGCTTTAAATGCTTCTCTTCTTACCTCTTCCAAAGTGCCATGCTATGGATTCCCACTGCAAAGGAGGGTGAGCAGTAGCTACACAGCTTTACAGAAGCTGGCGCTTGATAGAAATGTGCTCCTGCATCCTGGCACTAGCTCAGACAACTTATCTGAAACAGACATGTATATCTACAAAGACTTTGTGAAATATCTGTAGTAGGAAAAAGCTCTAGCAAAATGAGAGTCAGGATCCTAATTTTGTTCTTATAACACATTACACCGATGACATTTACTGATAGGGCCAGGAGTTCTATCATAAAAGTCATTAATTTAAACCAGAAGAGGAGCTATTTTTTTTTTTCCTAGCAGAATTGATTTTAGGACAGCAAAACAAATCTTGCCTCCTTTGTTTTCCTCTTCTGCATAATTTAGCATTCCAAAAATCCTGCAGACTGATGATGGTGAGATCTGAATTCAAAGACGTTCTGCAAGGTCTACAGCTAAGCATTACGGTTATTGACTCTCCAGTCTGTCACTGATTGTACACAGAGTTTGCAAAGAAAAAAATGCACTAATTTTTTTTTTTTTTAATGTTATAATTTTTTAAGATCTTTTCATGACAGAGAGGGTTTAGAATACTTAGACAACTCACGCAGAATGACTTATATTGAGGTGTTTATATCTTGTTTTTCTCTACACAGCTTGATTAAGGCACACTTCCACTGGCCTGGAGCAACTGTAAAAAGATTTATATGTGCTCACATAAATAAGCGGAGGACAGTTTAGTTTGTTCATTGTTCTAAATTTCTTAGAGTCACTTTTTAAGAAGCTATTGTGTGAAGTTATCACTGGAAACTGGACAACTCCAGAAAACAGGATGCCTGTATATTTTCCAGCTTAGGGAACCAGTTGTTAGACAATAGATGGTTTATAAAACTGTAAGAGATTAAATATCATTATGAACAGATGCTTTGACTATTTTTACAGCATTGATTTTTTTCTCACAAACTTAGTCCCTCTGAGCAAACCTTTGCACATATGTTGAAGCTTACACTTTGGTTTAGTCCATGGAAGATGCTGAGAAATCACACATGCATGGAGAAGGAATGCATCATGGTAATGTAGTAATGTTCATGGCGCTACATGTGGGTGGCTTAGAAAACAGCCTGTAAGTCATGTCCTGAAAAATCAGTTCCAAGTACTGCATTCTTATTTAAAAAAAGAAAACAACCAACTATATTTTGTTTATATCTACTATGTGTAGTTTTATTTTTACCTCAAGTCATGTATCTCCGGGATGTCAGAAAATACATTTCTAATATTTTAAGTGATGATCCCACACAGTGAGCTTGTGTCAGGCATTGTCTTCTAACAGAGATTATATAGTGACCCTTCAAGTCTACCATATATTATATACCTACAGGAAAGGAAGAGAAAATTATATTCACTCTTCTAAAATCTGCCAGAAAAATAAGAAAAATCATAGAGGCATCTTCCCTTTCACGGACCATGCAAGCTCCTCACAAAAATCCAAGCTCTGAGGTTCATCTGCTGCCAGAGCCTAAGCAAAAGGGATGTGATCAGGGCTGGGTACAGTGTCGGTCCCTGACAAGCCAGGTGAGCAGTGAGGATGAAAGGAGGTGCTGGCCCTTTCAGTAATAAGACAGCTAAGGTGTCTCCTGCTCTGTTTTGTCAAATGCAGCAAGTTTTTATTCTGAAAGAGCGATTTTAGAATTACACCCATCTCCACTGTAAAAAAATGATCACTGTTCTTCAGAGTCGAGACAACTCCAGACAAGAGACTCTGAAACAGGAATAACTGTAATTTTTCCTCAGTTAACCTGTAAATGTGTTTCAAAAATTTCAAGTATCATTATCCTACTTTTTAGCCCAAGACACAAAAATTAAGTGAGTTGCTCATGGTCTCTCAGTAGGAAAATATATGTGTCACTGCAGGAAGCTTAGATGGCATTCAACCGATTCTTTTCTTATGACAAGAAAAAAAGGAACTTCTTTCCATCCTCTTGCATGGTTTTTTCCTCTATTTCCTGGGACACTTTTTGCAACCGAAGTCCTATTTTGCTAATTTATATTATTTTTTAGTTTTAAATAATGTTCAGATTCTTGGAGGGATCATTGCTCAATAGCAATAATATAATAGACAAAACCAGATATGTGATTTATCCTAAGCTAATTGCTAATAAATGCTAATGTTAAACAGAGCAAGCAATAGAGGTTTTTGGAGGGAAAGCTTTTTGACAGCATTTGCACAGAATCCTTGAAGATCAGATCAATGAATCTAATTACCCTGAATGTATTTCAGTATGACATATACTTCCACCTCACACTATACATTTCAGTTAATGAACTATTCCCAGATTTGGGTGAAAGAAAACAGCCATAATAGATAATAATCAAAATATACATTGAGGAAAAAATAAAGAAAATCAGACCATGAGACACCACAAAAATTACAAATAACTTTCCATTCTGGAGGAATAAGAATTTATTCCAAATGTTGAAACACATTTAGCCTTTGCTATCCCATTGTCATCAAAAGCTGAAACAGATCATGTCTGCCATGTAGGTGCACACATTAAGCAGTTGAGAATGTCTACCTGATCTGTCTATTGACTGAAGTCAATAGACACCTTTTCAACTGACTTCAGTAATGAACTTCTTGAAACAATCAATTTTGCCCCAGCAGCTCCTGCTGCCTTGATTAATTTAAAAACATGATAAAACTTTGTTGAAGAAACATCTGGAAAACAGTCTCTTCACTGCAGGAAACACAAAACCTATTCATTACTCTTTGCATCCAACATGAGGCTTGAAAGTATATAGAAGTAATTTTAAGGCAATCAACAACAAATATCTGCATCTACTTTAGCAATGTTTTTTAGAAAACACAATATCCTTACCCCAAAACTTTGGTGGCCATGTGATTGGAGGATAAGTGCTGTTCCTATCCATAACATCCAAATGGCAAATATGGAATGGTACGTCCACAGAGGAGCAATAGTTCTCTGAAGGTTTGAGATTTTGCACTAGAAGCAAAGCTTTTGTGCTGCCACGGAACTGTGTTGTTTGCCTGAAAGGAAATGGATGTATCACATTTCCTGCTTGTGGACTCGAATTAGTAAGTGCTTGCCTTATCTTGGAACACCACATGGTTCCCGATATGGGGAAGTAGTTTCCTTCTCGTCATTTCCTCAGCCAGAGCAAATTGACTCAGAACAATACCAAATCACCCCCTCTCTGAAACTTTTGAACCCCAGAAGTCCAGAGATAGAGATGAAAATTCCTTTCTCTTTTCTCTAAGGATTTTCTATGTTGAAGACCTACCTTTAATATCCAAAATCACTTGTATTCAGTAGGAATTTTCAATGAGAAAGAAATGCATTGAAAGGTTTTTTTATGGACACCAGTTCATTAGGATATTAATTTAGGGTATGAGGATGGTTAAGTATTCACCATTGTTCCTTGGGTGGTTTGAGGAACTAGCTGGGCCTGACAGTGTAACTGTAAATTTTTTCCTTTCCACACCCCATTCTGAAATATGAGTTCCCTGGAACACAAACAGGCTCTGAGCTAATTGCTTGGACACGTTTAATACAATGCAGTGTTAATTCCCCAATGGAATTGTAGGTACTGCTGCTATATATATCACATAGCAGTACCAACATCCCTACAAAAGAAAATAGACAAGATAGTTAATGACATAGACCTAGAATTAATGGAGACTGAGTGGGAATTCATAAAATATATGATTTTGTACTTATGTGATAATTTCTGTAGAACCAAGTTTTAACCATTTTCATCTTAAATGTATTTCAGATAATGGATGTCCATAAGCATTCCGTTGTAAATGGAAACCTCTGTTCTCTGAAGAGTTGTATGAAGGTTTTCCTACCCTTATATTATAAAAAAAACCACGAACAAACCCAAACTCAGAATTAGCTATATTTATATTTCACAATGAATATCTAGAATCCCCTAAATTTAGGAATATTCCAATATCAATATTTGGATGTAGCATAATTTTAAAGTTGAATAGTTTCTGTTTTGTTTTATTTTGGTTTTGTTTTTCATGAAAGTTTTAAAGGTTTTAGAAAATACTGAGTAAAGACACCCTTGTGGTTAATGGAAGACTGACAGCTTTCAAAGCTGGTGTTTAAAACTGTGAACAAGATAAAACTTCATAAGAAATTCTGTGATTATTTAGTTTGGTTGGGACACTGATATCACAGCAGATGCTAAAAATATACAAAATAAATTGTTATGTTGCTTGGGTTAGATCTGTGCTCTAAGAGCATATGGAAATATAAAAAACTGAATTATTGTAAATTATAAAATGAGGAAATTAAATTATTTTAGTTTACGGATTGCATCTATTGAGATGATAATTATAAAAAAGAGTTGAACACTGACCTTAATCTAGTTGAAAAGCATCTGAGTCCAGGCATGAACATGTGTACAGATAACTGCATGTTACATATAATCAAATTTATGAATTTTGAACCTAAATTCTTTGTGAGAAAGTCAACAGCTCTGAGAAATAGAACAGTTTCTACCTTGACAGAGTATTCCAAGATGGGAGTTTTCTTGCTTTCCTCAGAAACAAACAGCTGATATGGGCAATTATCAGCAGCAGATCAGAGAAGCTGGACAACCTAGAGTCGTACTTGTGCCATACTCCCATAATGCTTATTAGCAACTTGCAGCAAACAAAGTTTTAAATGAATCAAGGTGATGTGAGTTTAAACTGACTTGCTTAGCAGGAGGCTATCTCTGATCAGTTTCAAATTGTCTTTCCACTATTTACTCTTCCAAGAAAAAGGAAAAATTGCTAGTTTGTGCAACAGAACTTATCTAAAATGGGTACAGCATATAAAATCCTTAAATACAGTCATAGAATGGGCTGGAAGAGAACTTAAATATTATCTAGTTCCAACCCTTCTGCCTTGGCCGGGTTGGAACCTTCCACTAGACCATGTTGGTCAAAGTTGCATCCAACCTGGCCTGGAATATTTCTGGGAATTGGGCACCCACAGCTTCTCTGGGTAACCTGTGGAACCTTCTTCACCAAAAAGCTAAAGCAGATTGATAAACTATAAACCTTTCTTAATTTATTATTTTAAGTGTTAGACTCATTTTTTTTCTGTTCATTTTATTTCTGAGTATTGCAAGAATATGTTTGCTTGGTAACCCCACTAGATCTTTCATTTTTCTTTATTGAGAAGTATCTTTTCCTGAAAATAATCATCATAGCTTGAGGTACCCTCATGGGTAAAAATGCTCATCTTCTTTCACTGTACTGGCAAGTATAACCCACTGTCACTTCTGACTGATGGGAGATGGGGGTATGTAGAGAATGAGTTGTCAAATACATTACTGATGTGAGTTCAATTCCAACGAAATCAACAGTTTTTTACTCTTTGAAATAACTAATTTAATTCTATCCTTAAAGGGTTTGAATGCACTGATTAACTCAGGGGAGGTGCTTTGAATTCACAGCAACACTACCCCTAATCCTGAAGAAAGGGAAGAACTTTAGGGGAAGATAAATGTGATAGGTACCGGCATACAGTAGAAAAACCATGGGCAACCAAACTAAGTATTGCCGGCAGGGAAATAGTCACCTGCTTCCTTGGCAGTGTGCAGCTGTGGCAGGAGGAACTAGCACCATTGCCAGCCTGCTCTGAGGATGGCAGCTGCTTGCTCCAAGGCATTTATGCTCTCCCCAATGATATATTATGATTCTTCTATTTTTCTCTGCCCTCCCAGTAGAGCCCTGATTGGATAAATATTTTCTGTTTAACATGGTGGAGAGATCCACAGAGCTAATTTACTGAGTGCATGGAGATTAATTCAGTTTAAAGTATTTTTTGCAGCTGGCCCGGGCTCAAAGGGATGATGTTTGAGTATGATTACTAAGTCCTACAAATTGAACCCAGATCTTAACTGTTGTCAATCACTGTCAGACAGAAGAAAATACAATTGTCATCCGTAAAAAAAAAAAATACCATGTCAGAATTTGAAAACAACTTGCTGAAAACTACTTCTCAGTTTTTCAATTGCTTAGTTACTGCAATTCCTGAGGAAAGATAGGTATATGTGTTGAATTCTCCTGCTTGAACCCACAAAATCTTTTAATCTTTTTATTGCAAATGAAAGCAGAGTTCGCTGAAAAAAAATTAAAATAATAGAATGAACATCCAGTGAAGCAGTGAAGCTTTTTCTTTTTTTTTTTTTTTACACTTTCCATCTGGAGATTATGATTTAAACTGGGATTTCCTTTAATTGTTTCATATTTCAGCAGTCTCATATTTGTCCTTGGTTAGTTTTACAGCTCTCCGGATGCATGAAGAAAAAAGTCAGGATTTTTTTTATTTGACAAGTGATGAAAAATGTTCCTGTCTACCATCAAACTATCAAAGTTAAATGCTGCTCATAATGTGACAAAAGGCTGAAAAACTACATCTTGAATTTACTGCCTTTAATGACTCACTTCAGGTTCAGACAGCAAAGTTCTTCAGTTTACAGGTTAAATGTCCTACTGCCTCATGCTGGCTCTGTCAGAAGAAACCTTTCAATATGACATACCTGCTATGAATTAAAAGAAATGTGGCTGCAGTATCACCATCTTAGAAAACATATTGGTTTCCAGGAGTGTTTTAGTTGTTACTAATTTTTCTCCATGTTTTTCAGAGAAGGAATTGTGGGTAGGGATTTCCTGATAATTTCAGACATTCAATGTTTTTGGGAGCTGTAAAATCCTAAGGACATAACATAAAAAGAAAATCGCTCATTGCTAATTATGTACCATTACATGATTTAGAAGACAGTGTCACTGTGCAGTATATGATTACTCTGTGTTTACTGGAACATGTGCAACATTTTTAGATACAATATTCAACTCAAAACTCTGAAATCATATTTTTTCATTAATGTGGAAGTCATATTATTCAGTGAAAGATGACAGAGACATAAAAAGAGGCTGAGGAGAGCACTCTCCTTCTGCCAACTGGACGCTTTCAGATTCCTGATTTTTTCATGGTATTTGTGATATAGAAGACTGTGTATTTATGTGTGGGTGGAAAAGGAAAGAGGAGTGAATTAAAAGAGGGTGCACAGCAAAATATATTTTATGTTACTGCATCTCAGCACTGGTTAAACTTCACATCAGAGAGAAAAAAATAAAAGAAAAAAAAGTACTTTTGATTCCGGTTTGAATATTTCAAATAATATGTATCTCAAAATCACCCCAGGGCAGCAGGTCCTGCTGGAAGCAATAGTGGTGAGTCATGTAGGCAAAAGACAGTTTTAGCATCTTGGCACTGTATTTCCACAGCCAAGTGACAGCTAGGGAGTATGGTTCTGAGAGTTGGCATTATGGGGCTTATGGGAGTCCACCTGCACACCTCAGTAATGGGTGTCATCCTTGGGGACACAGGGAGGAGAAAGAGGGAGAGGGCAAAGATGAGCTATTTGAGGCTGACAGAATGTCAGGGACTTCCTCTCTCACTGTTTCCTATATAGCAGATTACTTGATATTTTCTGGTGGCCTACATGACACTAGAAATTTGGAAAGTTGACAGACCCAAAATCAAACTTTTATTTTATCAGAAAACTAAATTGTAAGTAACCATCCCAGAAGAGAACAAACTACTGCCATTATCTAAGATTTCTTTACTCACAGGGAATTAAAATGGAGGCATAAACTCATCTAGTTTCCACCTTCAAGCTGAAGTTCAATAAATAACTAAAGAAGATTATATTGTATGATTCCTAATAGGGACAGAAAACTGGAGTTAACAAGCCAAAAATCCCTCTTTATTGTTAGTTCTACAAATGCATCCTGTGAAACACTTCCCACTCAGCAGATGAAAACGAAATTCACCAATATGCTTTCCAAAATGTAGAAAATGTTTATCTAATGGACAAATTTGCCAATTTTGCACCAATTTACAATCTAGGAAAGAGATTTGCCATTATGTTCCTAGAGTACAATATTTCCTTGTCTTCAGCTATGATCCTAGAGGGCAAAGGGCAGAGCAATAAACCTTGGAGTCTTTCTATTCACTTCTGCTCCCCTAAAAGTCCTGAGACCTGCAGTGCTGAAGCCTGACATTTAGTAAAGTCATTACCTTAATTCAGATTACCCTCCTGGTCTTTCTTCTGCCCGCTAAGAGGGGAACCAAGTAAAGTGACAGAAAGAAACAACACCCAAAAGCAATTCAGTATGAATTTTATTTTAACACTTTATTTTAACACTTTGTGGGTAACTGATAGAATTCTACAGTTGAACTGAAAATGTTACCTCCACCTACCAGTATTAAATAACAAAATCATCTGTGGCTGTTGTATTCTGTCCTATCTGCTGTTAAAAAGATGGAATGAAATGGAATCAATTTCTCCACTCCCACGGATGGACTGAAATTTAAAATTTCAGTGAAAAATAATGTTCACAGATGTAGCTGTATTTATTCACATTGAGAGATACTTCTCTTTCACATACATCAGTTTTCTGGTGTGAGGAGCAGTGTGTGTCTCATTTACCTTTACAATGCATGAACAATTTAGAAGCAGAATTTTATTTGTCCCTAGTGGCCACATGGAATTTAATGGACTTATCATGCAGCACTCCCTTCTTACAAGAACAAAAATATTCCTGTGTACTACCATTTGTATTTGGAGTTGTGCATCAGTGAATCTGAGTGCATGCTCAGTACCTCTCAGTGCTGCTGACCATGGGTGTGCAGAGACTGTTATCTGCAATCCTTTTGCTGAGAGGTAAACCAGGATTGAGGATTGACACAGACTTCATTTTATCACGCAGTCAGTCAAACCAAGAAACAGCATACTGGATTCAAGGTATGTTGCTGGGACCCTTTTTTACAGGCATTTTAGTGGAAATGGTTCCCTGCAGTTATTTCACTACGTATGTTAGATAAGAGCCTAATCCAAATACATTGTTGCTAATGAAAATATCCCTAAACATGAGATACCATAGTAGGTGTGGAATGGGCAAATAACCCTTTAGAGGGTATTTATAGCTCATGAATATCTGAAATATTTTCCAAAAAGGAGATTAGACTGATAATAAGAACAAAATCTTTATTGTCCATATGTTTTTATTGAGGCAAGTTCCGAAGTTAATTCTTCTATAGATTCCAATGCTGAAAAAAGGAATTAGATTCATTTTATAATATGATTTTCCTGGTCTAATGTATTAAATCTGCATTACTTAATTATTTCTTTCCAGACCTATATCTGGTCTACCAGGCTAGTCACAAAAAAACCCAGTCTTTGAGGATCCATACACCACCACAGATACCATTTTGGTTTGATTTAGTTAGGTTTACTGTGGGCATACTGCTCGATTTTCATGACTCCGTTTGTTTGACAGATGAACAGATTGAAAATTCTTCTTTCATTTTGCTAGGCAAATGGCTCGTTACAGTTAAAATCTGCTTTCTGAGTCACACCATAGGTAAATGAGTAATGTGAAGAAAAACAACAACAAATGTTTGACAATTATAGCCCCCTGCATCAGTTTACTAGTACCACAAAAAAACTAGTAAAAAAATACCATTTTCTTAAGTTTAGAGCTAGAGGAAATCCAATGGGGAAGGTTAAGAATGGAGGCATGATGAACAATTGAAGGAAATTGCCTTTCAGTGGTCATGAATGTTTAATATACCCGTCCTCTGATTGACAGGGTCACACCATAGCCATGGTGTATTCATTTATTCCTTCAAATCCAACAAGCTGGAAGTGCTGCGCATGAAATTAGCTGGACTTGTATTCCTCTGTTACATTACTTTTGGTTTACCAAAGGACAATTCAAATTTACATGATGTCAAAATGTTCTAAAGTATATGAAGCCAAGATTCATTCAGCCAACCATTCAGAAAAGTGCAGAGTGTAACAATACCTCACAACACTGTAAGTAGAGGTTTTGAGGACAATAAAGTCTTTGAAAAATTCTTTGTATGCCAATTTAGCTTGCTTTGTAATTAATTTGTAATTAATTATTCTTATTATGGTTTCCCCAAGTCAATCCCAGCTCTGTTGTACTTAAGTACTGTACAGGCAAATTACAATGAGACTAAATGATTTGCATTTCTTCTGTGCAAATTATTTTTTTCCTGTACTCTGCAGGAAAATATCTCAATGAAAAGCAAAAGTCCAAGTTTCCACTTATCAATTTTTTTTTGTTTTGTTTGTTTCTTTTGCCCTTCCCCTGAGAGCAGCCTTCGAGGGTTAAAGACATTTCACAGGGTGCTTATTTGTTTGGTCTGTTATGCTTGTTGAGCCGCAGTTCATTAGAGCAGACTCATTACTTACTGCTGTAACAAGAATATGCTGGCAGCGACCTGTTTGTCTGACCTCACCTTAAATAGAGAAGTAGTCAAAAGCAAAAGCAGGTACTTGAGCAGGCTTAAGTGGGAAAAAATAAAAATCATGTCATGAAAGCTCTTCTTCCTCCAGCATACCTATGAGTCCCAGAGAAGTTATATCCCAAATTAACTCCAAAATTTTGCTCTGATGAAATACTGCAGTAGCCATTCTTTACACACATCCTTACCTTCTTATTGCAGCAAATCTAGTAATCCCACAATTCTCCAGAGTCATAAAACATCCAAACCTTTGCCCTCACCCTCACCCATACAACCATCCCAGCCACCTCTGCCAATCCCACCTACTCCCTCTCTCCTGAGTGCCCAGCAAACTTCTGTACTTGTAACCTCCACACCGCTGAGCACCCCAGTCCCTCAGCAAGCTAATTGGAGAGCTCCACAGAGAACGGAAATGCAATTATGATCCTTTGGAAACTGGTGAATAATTAATTTAACCATTTTGTATTGCAGGTCATTAATTTTTACTGCTCTCTTTTAAGGAGAGTAAGCTTAATAAATCTTGTGCTATAAGGGCGAGAGGTTGTGGACACAGGCATCCCAGCATGGAGTGACTGCAGAAACTCCAGATGTAGAAAATTATTTACCAGTAAGTACAAGGAGCTTGGTATTCCTTGAAAGAATGCTTGGTATTCCTTTAAAGATTGCATGTGCACTTTCACGCATCCTTTCAGTTTTACCGTGATGAAATTTTCAGTAGAACAGCTCCTGATTTATTCCATAAATAAATCAGATGGGAGACAAGCACATCTAAGATGTAGGAATTCTGAAACAGATATTTAGCATAGAGAAATCTGCATCAGTAAATTGAATCATGTGTACTTACAATCATCATCTGAATGATTAAAAAGATCAGGAAATAAAATTATGAGAGATGATGAAAATGATAGGGAAATGAAACTTAAGAGAAAAGCAAAGCATTCAACAACATGACTACTTGACATGGGCCCATCAAACTCAAGAAAGAAAGGACAATAAGACTAAAATGTAAAATTAAAGGACATACACCAGAAATTACTGCTAATCCTTTCAGTTAAGATCACCTGATCTTAACCAAATATCTCTGCAGTGATCAGGGAACAGTCCTAAGACATAAATAAGACTGTCAGGACAGTGCATGGATAGAGATCTAAAAAACAAAAAAGAAACAAGTGGAGATTTCATTAACTAGACAACCATCAGAAATGGTAAGGGGAAGCAAGAGTAGGGGAATTAATGTCAGCAATAATGCTTCCACTTTCCAGTTTTGAAGACAAAGATAACTCACATGTCTTTTAAAACAATGGGTGTTGCCAATTCTCAGGAATATATTATGAAAGACTGTTGTATGGTGTTGACAACCTAAATCTGATCTTCAGATAAAATCAGAGAAAATGCTCTCTGACTGGCTGATTAATCACTTGCTGCTTCCTTATTTTGAAGCACACTCAATAAAATGAGCAGGCTGACTTTACCTACATACTCCTTAGCAATAGAATGAAATCTGTTTGGATTTTTCTTGGGATGGGTTGAGCTGACTGGAGTTGAGCAGGGAATTTTGAGATGAGAAAAGAGAAACAGAATGGGAAGAGAAACAGAATTGGAAGCATCTAATACAGTTTTCCTCAGAAGAGAACAGAAAGCAAAAGAAATCCCAAGGATCTAGAGGCTACCAATGTTGGAGCCTCCCTGTTTCACTCAGAAAATTATTAGGTGGCTCATCTCTAAAGCTGCCATTTAAGGTGCAGATTGGAGGAGAGGAGAAACTGGTAGGCTCTGCCTTGCCTTGCACTCAGGACTGAGAGTTCAGATTCAGTTTGATCATACAGAGGATCCAAGATTGTTGGACCTCTGGGCACATTATCTGGCTTGGACTTAAAAGCGTTATGTAGTTGCAGAATCTTGTACTTAACTGTTCTGCCAGAAACTGTCCAAAAAATCCCCCAAACCTTCCACTTTGGAGCTAGGCAGGGCAAGTTCCTGAACTAAAATATAGACCTAAAAATTAATTAAAAACACTATGTCATTTACATATCTCAACTGTATAAGCCACCACCTGTGGCCAGGTAATTCTGTGGCAAGTTGTCCTTTTATTTTTAGGATGCTGCACTTCAGAGTCAGAGGTGCTAGTCAGAACAGTGGCTGGTATAGTCATCCCCACCAATGCAACATGAATACAAAATCAGGCCGTTCTGCTCTGCCACTATTTTATAAAATCTGTGTAAACGACAACAAAAACTGTCTCTGGAGAACAAAGGATTTATGAAATCTCCAGAAATAAGCACGGAGGAGCTAGAAGCATCTGGGCCTTACTACCATAATTTTAACTCTGAAAGGCATCTGCAAACGGCACTACCAGTATCAGAGTGTATAATGCACCATAACATGGAGCACCAGTTTCAGAAGAGGTGATAATGGCAATTTAAAGGAAAACCCTCTAAGGATATAAATCAGCAGTAGGCTGTCTGAGCTTCTCTTTCAGCTATAAATGTTAATTTTTGGAGGTTGAAGAGACACAGTTATGAGAAACTTTTTACAAAGGAAAAACTCTTCCAAAAGCTTATTTGTCCTCGCAAGAACACCATTTAGCAATTATTTGGTCTAGACAGGAAAAGATATTCACCCAAAGCATTAAGGTAGCAGCAAAGGGTTCCCTTGGGGACTTTTTGGCCCTGTGGAAGAGCATATTTACTAAACAATTATTGTGATGAATTTAAACTACATTTTGTATTTTTGTATTGTGGCACAGTATTTTCCTGAAATAAATGTTGCAGTGTAGCCTTGAAACTACCTAATTTACTCATAGTCACAGCTGAATTTGGGAAATATCCAGTGGAAAAATATTCAGACATTATAGGAATGAATGATTCCCATGAAATGCAGCCACCTTCAGCATAAAGCATAACATTGAAGCAGTAGACATAGTTAAAGCCAAGAGATGGGTAGAATATAATTTTGGAAAAAAAATAAAGACATTTTCTAGGCATCATAACTTATTCTTTCAACATTTCTTGGCCTTTCTACTGGCCAAGAAATGCTGAAAGAATAAGTTATGATGCCTATAATCCTATAATTTCATTCTTAGGTTTGCTCTACCAATTCAAAAAGTGTTTGTTAATAAAATTCCTCTCTCTTTCTGTACATGAGAGATTTTTGTATCATTATTTTTCATTGTCTCTTTATGATGTTACACTATTCTTAAAACTCTTATTTTAAATAAGCATTTTTTTCTAGAAATTGCAATACTGTTTGAAACAATACCATCTGTTTTCATAGCAAACAACATGCTTCCTACTCATTATGTGCTATTAGACAAGACATAGAACTTCAAGCTCCTGAATGAAAATGAATATGATAAAAAGCATGGATATCTCTCAAAAGAATCCTGACATTGTTCAAAAGAACTTCTGGTGCTACCTGTCAACATCAAAAGATAGAAAACAATATAACATTAATTTCACAGAGATGCCAGATTTCTGCCCTTGGAAGTTCACATGAATACCAAAATCTTTCTTTTACCTAATGAGTTTAAGGTATATTCAAAATGAGGTCAGGAAAGATTTTGGATACATTCTTTCACTCACACATAGTGTAGAGTGGCTTAGATACATGCCTTGTCTTTAAAATATTTACCATACTAAACATATTTTAGATATTAATTTTTAATAGGTTTTTTCATATGTTTTGTAACCAGACCACTACAGAAGCCATAAAATACAGCTTTGAAACTTCAAGCATAATGACAGTGACAGAAAATAGCCACTGAGTGTCAGTCAGCCAATAGCTGAGTAATGATAGTGATCATGAGAATCCTAAATATGTTGATTACAGATGGGGGAAAATCATGGGACTAGGGGGACTTTCCTCCACGTAGATATTGTGTTATCAGGGAGATTAGCATCACAGTACACCCATATGCTGCTTATAACAATTGAAGTAAAGCAAAGAGGTTCAAAATGCATTTCTTCTTAGAAAAATAAGGCTTTCCCTAGGGGTACTGACTGATTTAATCTGCCTTCTCATGCTTTGCCAACGTATGTTTGTTCCTCTCATATGCTGTAGCTGCCTCATGTGGCACACCAAGCTTCTCACCCCTTATTAAATACCCCATTTTCAATTTCTGTTTAGATCTCCTTTCAGATTAGACCTTAAAAGACAACTCCACATTGTCTAATGACCCCCAGCTTTCCTGTGAGGCCTCTCTTCCTGCCAGGTTAGTATTTTATTTTAGTCTCCAAATCATCATTTTACTGTGGCTACTGACATACTCTGGGGTTTCCATCTTGTCTGTTGTTTTTACCACAAGGATTTGTTATTTGACTGTAATACTGTATTTTGGAGAAGTAATTATTTTGATTTCTTTATAAGTTAAGATAGGTTGTTTTCTCTGTTCGCACATGTAGCTCCAGGCAAGTAAAGAAATGCAATTATTCTGGCTAGTGTTACATAACAGGAAGATAATTCACCAAGGTTTTATGTCTTTTCCTGATAAGATATTTGTCCATGTTTGTTTGAGATTGGTGCCAGCTGAAAACCTGCCCAGTGCTGTTCAAAGGCACAGTTCAAAAAGATATCTTGTCTCTATTAGAATGTAAGGAAATTCAAAATAACTTTTGTTTTGGTGGCTGAGAATTTCTTGGCCTGCTCCTGCAGCATCTTTTTAACCCAGCACTAAAGGAAAGATCTTTTTGATCCAGTCCACAGGGTGGCACAATCTGATTATGATTGCTCTGTACTACCACTTCATGACAAAAAATTTCCTCCTATCATGTTCGTCTGAATTTTTAAACTGATTTTATTTTGATTTTTAAAATGTTTTCTATGCTAAAGTACTGTTAAAAAATGATAGGTTATGAGTTTAAAGACTCATCTCCACAACACACAAGGGTCTGGAGGCACAAGGGTGAGCAGAGGAGTGTGGGAAAATAAAAGGCAAAGGGGATAAAACGTGTCCTGTAAAGAGGCTGCTGGTTGTTATGCTTGGGTGGCCATTCCCTGATCAGTGCAGTCTGCCTTGGCTTCTCATTAAACTACATTCCCAGCTATTTTCCTAGGGTGAGGGAATCCCCATCCTGTGTGCACAAGTGTGGACAGCATCTGGAGGGGTAGCTCTGCATGGACATGGGAGCCCTTGCATCCCTGCTGCCAGCACATGGAGAGAGGGGGAACATGCACAGGGTGAGTGGATGTGAATGTCAGTGTGTGTGACCCTAGAAAACATCAAACTCACTCACAAGAAAGGGGCAAAGGCAGTGGATGTGCGTCTGTAACACTGGAGGCACCAGGGCTCTGACACTTGGCTACCAGAGGGACCAGGATATCCAGGTCAGCTACTGCAGGGAACCTGGGATGCAGCGAGGCCACAGGTCCTGACCAGCTGCAGGAGAGTGTCTGTGTGAGGGGCAAACAGGAGAGAGGAGCCAGGGGTCAGCTGTTGGAGAGACCAAATGGCTACAGCCAGCCCTTTGAGGAGAGCACAGTCTGTCCAGGACTCTGTCTGTGGAGCAGTGTTTGTTGGGCGCCAGTGGGTCTGTAGCTGCCAGCGTGGCAGTGCTCAGGCCTCAGGAGCTGGGCAGACTGGGATCCAGGAGCCAAGCGCTGGCACAATGGGGTGTGTAACCTCAACTACCGGAGGGATTTACCCTTTATGGCTGTATATGTATTTGCATATATTTTCTCCTAACAGGCTTTCACCCTGGTAAGGCAGGATCAGGCTGGTCCTGTGCCAAGTGTCAGCATGAGTGCTGTGGTTTTGGTCCCTGTGGAACTGTGTGTGCAGCCACACACTCCTGTGTGTGCACATTTATACAATGAGCACACACACCTCCTTTTGGGGTACACACTCAGCTTTGCTGCTGGCTGGATGTGGGGATAGGAACCTGTGGCAGCCTTGCTGCTATTTAACTACTGGATTGGGCAGCTTCTAATGGATTTTTCAGGTTGGCAGTACTTCTGCTTGATTCTGATCTTCAAATAATAACCTTTTAATCCTATTTTAGACAATATTGATGTATCCACTTTCCATTCCTGTATAGAAGTTTGAGATTTTAGTATTTTTTTCCAATTTTATGTAACTTTTGAAGCATAAACAAGAGAGAATTGTCAAAACAATACATTTTGAAAGGATATAATGATTTTCTTGACAAAAATGGAGTGACTAACACTAGAAATAAAGGCCATTTGTTTTAGCTCGACTCTTGCCATATGCTAGACTGAGCTCATTCAGTATATATGAATCCTAATTAAGTATCTCCAAGCTGTTATAATATTGATAACTTGACTTACAAGAACATATAATATACTGGTTTAGCAGATGATTTTTTTCCTGATTTTTTTCCACTCCCACATTATTTTGTGTAATCTCATCCCACTGTATTTATTTATTTCAGCACAATGCAAGGGAAATTAAATGGTTTGTTGCTATATTTCATGTAATTCAGTACAATTTATGTTAGAGGGAAAATATTCTCTGGCTTCTAGTTGTATCTTTATTTTATTTGCAAAGTTTGTTCACCAAAGTTTTGTTACATTAAAATATAAAACACATACACTGAAGTACAATATACAAAACTATTATGTAGAAAAAAACATGCAGTTTTACAGCTTATAGATTCTTGGAGAAGTAAGGAGTGCTTTTGGCTTCCTTGGACTTCTGGAGGACAAACTTCAGCCTGTTTAGGAGACTGGTTGACCCAGTCCCTTGGGAGGCAGTCCTGAAAGGCAAGGGAGTCCAGGAAGGCTGGTCACTGTTCAGGAAGGAAATCTTAAATGTGCAGGAGCAGACTGTCCTAGTGTGCTGAAAGATGAGCCAGCAGGGAAGACTGGCCTGGCTGAACAGAGAGCTTCGGCTGGAACTCAGAGAAAAAAAGTGTTTTTCCACAAGTGGTGTTCCCCAGGTCTCATTACCGGGGTCAGTTCCATTCCTTTAATTAATATCTTTATTAATGATCTGGGTGAGGGGATCAAGTGCAACCTCAGAGAGTTTGCAGGTGAAACACCAGCTTGGGAGGGAGTGTGGGTCTGCTGGAGGGCAGGAAGGCTCTGCAGAGGGATGTGGACAGGCTGGATCAATGGGCTGAGGCCAACTGTCCTGCCCCTGGGTCACAATAACCCCAGGCAGTGCCACAGGCTGGGGAAGAGTGGCTGGAAAGTGGCCCAGGGGAAAAAGATCTGTGAGTGCTGGTCAACAGCAGCTGAACAAGGGCCAGCTGTGCCCAGGTGGCCAAGAAGGCCAATGGCAAACAAAAAAAATGCATCCAGCAGGACCAGGGCAGTGATTGTCCCCTTGTACTCAGCACTGCTGAGGCCACACCCTGAATCCAGTTTTGAGACCCTCACTGCAGGAAGGACATTGAGGTGCTGCAGTGTGTCCAGAGAAGGGCAGCAAAGTTGGTGAAGGGTCTGGAGCACAGGTCTTGTGAGAAGCAGCTGAGGGAGCTGGGGTTGTTTACCCTGGAGAAAAGGAGGCTCAGGGGAAACCTTTTTGTTCTCTACAGATGCCCGAAAGGAGGTTGTAGCAAGATGGGTGTCAGTCTCTTCTCCCTAGTAATAAGTGATAGCACAGGAACAAACAGCCCCAAGTTGCATCAGGGGAGGTTTAGTTTGCGTATTAGGAAAATTTCTTGATGGGAAGGGTTGTCATGCCCTGGAACAGGCTGCTCTGCCAAGTCATTGATTCCCTATCCCTGGAGGTATTTAAAAGCCATGTAGATGTGATGCTTAGGGACAGGGTGTAGAGGTGGACTTGAACTGGTGACTGGACTTTAATAGACTGGACTTTAATAANAGCCCCAAGTTGCATCAGGGGAGGTTTAGTTTGCGTATTAGGAAAATTTCTTGATGGGAAGGGTTGTCATGCCCTGGAACAGGCTGCTCTGCCAAGTCATTGATTCCCTATCCCTGGAGGTATTTAAAAGCCATGTAGATGTGATGCTTAGGGACAGGGTGTAGAGGTGGACTTGAACTGGTGACTGGACTTTAATAGACTGGACTTTAATAAGTGAGCCTGATGACTTTACAAGTATTTGTTCAAATGAAATGATTCTTTGATTATATGTTTATACATTTATATTACAGTACATGAAAAGCAGATGCGGAACTGCACACATCTCTCAGGAGGTGTGTGGCAATGCTTCCAGGTTGTACATAGATACTGTGTGGCAGTTTAGGACAGGAAGGAAGTGGCAACTACTGCTTGCTGCAAAACCATCAGGAAGAAGGGTATGCTCTCTTGCTCAAACCAGTCTCAGCATCCACAGCTGTAGCAAATGGACTCAAAAGAGATCAAGACACTTATAAGGATATCCTGTTCTGCACCCTGACAAGCTATCAAAATAATTAAAATGTCCTTCCGGAAGACACTTGTCTAGTCTGTGCTTAAATATCTTCCATGTTGACAATTTCACTTCTTTCTTATGGTATGTGGTGCAAAGCTTTATTTCCTCCTAAAATTTTTGGTTCTGATATGACAATACCATCTGCAAGGTAAGCAGATTACTCTCTGTCCTATGTACTGTGGACACAGAGAAGTGATTATTCCCCACCTTTTAGTGCTCCTTTAGATATCTTTTATACCTCATGCAAATTTTTAATCTCCAGGTTGAATTGCTATTTCAGACTTTTCTTTTGGATTGAGCATTTTAGACCTTCCACCATTACCATGGCTGATCTCTGGATTTTCTCTCCTGATTTAGATATTTCTTGAAGTTTGGCAACCAAAACTGGACCAAGTATAGAGTTATACAATACTGAGGCAAACTGAAACATTACTGTACCTCTTTTAGAGGCAGTATTTCTCTTTTGAAGAAGAGTACTCTGAATTCTTCAATGCCAAAGACCTCCTCATGTCTCAGCTACAGGCAGCAGCCTTCAGGTGTGCCACCCAGAGCCATTGTCAGTGCTATTGACTGTATATCCTTCTGGTTTACAATGCTCTACCTGAGTACTCAGAAGATAGGTTTCTTGGAAGAGGGACACCATCCTTCAGTGCCTGGCTAGACTTGTCCTCCAGGGCAGTTTGTCTGGGTGTCACCTGTCCTGAGCTGAGGCCGTTTCACCAGAGCACTCTCAGAAGTGTTTTATATTTTAATAATTTGCTTTGGGCACAGTGAGAGCCCTTCATGGACTTATGTTACTATACTACTTTTCTTTCTTGTCTCTACAGTGGAAGCAATATTTGTGTCTCATGTTAACCAGTGCCAACATCTAGTAAAGAATCCTCATTTAATATAACCATTTAACATTAAGCATGTTTAAAATCATAAGGGAATTAAGTATACACTTGCAGTAAGGAATTCATTAGTTTTAAATGAATAAAAAAATCTTAATAAGTTTCTTGCTTTTACCTTTTCAGGAAAAGCTTGCTATATATTATCAAATCTAATCCCCTTTCCTTCCAGAAGTGACATTTACAAATACACAAGAGGCAACAGTTTCTGATCATGATCTTTTAACAATTAAAAGCAAAATATAAAAAGTAATAATGACAAATTATAATGCATTGTCCCTAGGAGAACACAGACAATTTTTTTAGCTGAGATTTTAAAATATACGGTGCAGCATTTAGTGCTGAAATTGAAATTTACACTAGCAAGTACTTTGCTGAACTGCTTCAAACAATAGTAGTATATGAAGTCTCAGCTTTTGCAGTGAAGGTGCTCTTGCTCAGGTTAATACTCATACTCTTAACCTGGAACCATAAGATAGTATTTTCTGTAAGAGACAGCAAAGTGAGGAATTTATTCAGCAAAAAGATAAATGTAGAAAGGGGGAACTCAAAAACATGTTAGCATCCACTTCCTTTGACATCTTTGGTGCTGCAACTGGAATGGGGTAAGGCAGAGAAGCAGGACAAAGAGGTTGGAGAAATGGGAGAAAAGCTTTTCAGTTCCCCTCCTGCACAAACCTCACCCCCCAAAACCACCTCCCCCCAACCAACCAAACAAAAAATCCCACAACCGTTCAAAAGGAGGAAAATTTCAGGCCAAACATGCCTGGTTACACTCATTGTCAGAAAGAGATAATTTTTGTGGATGGCTGGAGGTGACCTAGATACGTATATCCCAGTTTCACATGATTTCTTGCTGTAGCTCCTGGTATGTCTGTTTCTTCGCCACAGGACCCTGACTCCAAGTGTTCAATCCGTGACTGCATAGTGTTGGGATAGGTGCCATAAGCATAAGTGTTTGTATCACGAGGGTAGCACCAACGTTAAGATGACTGGTGCTAAAGGACAGGGTGATGCTGAGTAATCTGCTGCCTAACTCAGATTTTATCCATCCACTCAGTAAACACCCTGCATGCTAATGTTGTAGGATCACTGCAGCACTGCCAAAAATGATGGAAACTAAGAGGTTCATTGGCACTGCTTCTCCCAGCTTCTCCATTTCAGCTCTAAATGAGTGGGGTTTTTTTCCCAATGACACAGACCAGAGATGATCCATCTCTTAAACAGAAAAATATCCTCTGTCTCCTGCATGAAGCTAGCCTTAATGGTATCAATTAAAATGAAGGAGGGAAAAAGCAAAATTAAGTCATAGGGGTTGCATAATGTCTTTGGAAGAGGCAGAATCACGTTTTATACTAGGGGCACAAACACTCTTGCACGGTTAGCGTGGTTTGAGCTCAAAAGTGGCAGACCGTCTTGCCAGCTCCTTTGAGTATTTCTGTCCTGCTGCTGTTATGTAAGAGCTGGTGTCCCAGTTTGCTTGTGCAGCTCTGTGCCTTATGCGTGATGATGCTCTGGAGCCTACGCCAAAGGTAATGCCCTACAGCACGCTCTATATTGCAGCAGTAATAATAATAATAGTAATATGACTAGGAATAGTAATCAGCAGAGACAGCTCGATACAGCCGTTCTCAGAACTATTTCGGCTACT
The DNA here is from genome assembly GCA_013397955.1 of Grantiella picta. Taxonomy (NCBI): domain Eukaryota; kingdom Metazoa; phylum Chordata; class Aves; order Passeriformes; family Meliphagidae; genus Grantiella; species Grantiella picta. The sequence goes on along the minus strand of VZRM01008172.1, from coordinate 1,642,476 downwards.
CGCAAGAACGCACTTCGGGGATGCCGAGTCTCAGGGCTGAGGCTGGCGTCTCATCCCCGAATTCACGGGCACAGCGGTCAACGCAGCCGCCCCCGGACAAGCTGCCCCGGCTTTGTGGCTGCTGCAGCCGCGGCGGGGCGGGGCGGGGCGAGGTGCGGCCCC
>VZRM01008172.1:1545121-1642027 GCA_013397955.1 Grantiella picta | reverse complement strand
GCGGGGCGGCGCGGCGTGTTGTGCTCGGTATCCAGGGAGCTGCGCCCAGGCGCGGAGCAGCGCGGTGCGGCGCGGCTGGCGGAGGTAGGGCGCGGTGGCGCGGGGCCGGGGCGGGGGGCTCCCCGGGGCTGAGGGTGTTCGGGGGGCACCGCCTCGGTGAGCCCAGGGTGAGCTGGAGCGCGGCCGGGAAGGAGGGAGTCCCCCGGGGCAGGCTGTGCCGGCTGCCCAGCAGCCTCGTCCTGCTCCCTTACGCAGAACTGTCTCGAGGTGAATCCGAAAGTCGGTGCCGTGCTTGCGGAGTTCGGCCGTTTTCCGCGGTGGGTTTGAGGTTTTGCCTTTTCGAAGCAGCAAACCCGGCTGGGGGCTGTGGGGGTTCTCCCCCTGAAGTGCACGTACGTGTGTGTTGCAGAGATACCCGGTTTTATGCTCAGTCACACACTGCAGGCCAAAACGTAGTTAACCAAAGGAAATGTGATTATTGATGTGCGCTCCCGGGAAGCCAGTTTTAGCCTGGGCTGCACGCAGTGATGGTGCAGAAAGGACAAGTGCACCGCGACAAAGCTGCATAGAGCCCATATGTTCCCCGGGCTGTGTGGTAACTCCCCGGAGGTAAGACCGGCTGAAATACTCACAGACGAGGTTGTTACTAGGATTTTGACAACCGTAGTCATGCTGAGGAAAAGTGCTTGTAAGGAATATTAGTAACCCGCTGCAAAAGACCAGCTACTGGAATTTGATGAGGAAATACTTATGTAAATCATCTGTGTGATGCTGAGGGAAACTCCAGTGCTTCTCGCTGTGAGGGATTTATACCTATGTAGCTTGTAGGGAAATAGTATGTGGTGTTTCTGGCTGTCTGCCAGAGCTCTTCTAGTGCGGAGCCTGTTGAACGACTCCTCACAGGCACACGCTTTCCTGTAGTAGTACTAGTGATGGACTCGCTGCTCTGTGTGATCCTGGATAATTGTTTTTGTGATTCTCGTGTGCACTTCAACGTGAAACAGATCGCAAGCTGTAAATGGTGATGGGCCGTGTTAATATGTTGCCGCTGGAGAGAAAAAATCAGGGTGCTCTGTCATTTTAATTGGTAAACAGAAAGGCTTTTATGTTTGTTGTGCTAAATGTTTGTTGTGTGCTGAATGACATGAAAAAACCCCTGATTTATGAGGTACAGTGTTAAAATTTTGTAGTTACTTAATTTCTTGTGGGAGTCAGGCATTATTATTTGGAATGTTTCACATATTCCTTAAAGCACCAATGTTTTCCCCTGAGAAAGGAGCTCTCCAGGATAAGCATGGTGCTGCGTGTTGGAATGATCAAATTCTTCTCTTTGCAAATCCTGCTAGATGTGAATGTAGAAGGAATAATCCCTACACTTCCCACTTACTTTAATTCCTGTTCATAGTGTCTGCTCTGGTTTGTTTGTTTGCTTGTTTGTTTAATATTGCCTTCAGAAATAATATATGTCAATGGCAATTCTGTGTTGCTGTGTATAAAATACCAGTGATTAATTATTTAACAGGTGAATCCAAATTAATTTGAGATTTTAAAAAAATTCATTATATTTTTACTTTAAGCTGTTGTGATAAGTTTCAGCAGTGATTTGGACTGCTGTAATTAATACAGACACAAGAATCACTTAATGACTCTATAACTTCATGCAGCATTACTTTCTCTTTCTTAAATACAAGAATTCTCAAGGATATATTTCTTTTGTGGGGACCTTAAGAGCATCTTCCTGTGAACTTCACTGGAGCCACACAGAGTTACACAGCCTGACAGTGGGCACACTGCTCAAAAAAACTAACACTTTGATACTGGGTCAGGGAGAACAGAGGCACACAGGGAAGGAGGAACAGCACTCTGTTATTATTTAAATTTGGGGAGAGAGTAAGATTTCCTTGCAATGAGGAGGATCTTGCTGGGTGAAGCATTGAACAAGGCATGAATCTTCCAAGGTCAGCACAGTGAGAGTGCTTGCTGGGGGTCTGCAGAGCTTCAGTCCCAAGAGGAATATTTATATATTCACCCTTTAGACAGACACCACATTAACCCACCCTGGTTATGCTTTCTTAGAGGAAGCCAGTTGTGGCTCAGTTTTTCTTATCAAGTAGTGGAAGTAGTTATTGAGAAAGTACATGCGTCAAACATAAACAATTGCTTCTGTACTTAGTTGTTACCATAGCTAGTGACAAAACTCTAGAGTTCTTGTGTTTTCCTAGAGGTCACAAAACTAGCAGCAGTGGTGTGCACCTGAAGTGAATGAACTTTTGCCTTTGTTTCACCCAAAGGCACAATTTAATAGGGAAAACAGAGGGGTTTCTGCTTTTGCATTCATATGACAGTTGTCTGCCACTTGCTTATAAGTTATACTTAACCTAAGTTTCTTGCTTGGGAGATGTGCAGGAATACCAAAGAACTGACGCTTACTTGCTTATCTCGAACTTGGTTTGACCCACCCTTTCCTGAGATGCTTCAGTGTTTTCTATTTTAGTGGTCTTCCTTTTTTTTTTCTCCCACGGATGTACCTCTGTGCTAGTCTTCTGCTGTAGGTCATATTATGCCACAGAACTCCTAGATGTGATATCAGCATTAAACCAGAAAAATCAGAATGATTTTCCTACCATTAGCCAGCTTACACATCAGATGTGAACTTCCCTCTGTCCAATTTGCTTGTGTATTGTGACCTCTGATCTTAATCATGGCCTGTCTTTGTCTGTGCAGATAGTAAGCTCTTTTAGGCAAGGATTATATCCTGTGTTTGTAGAAGGTAATGAGCTACTGATCCCAGTCTCCTGCTATTACCAACAACAGTATATCTGTAATATATTCCTGCATAATTTCAATAACAGGATTATTAAACTGAAGTCTACACTGTCTTTAACTTTTTGTGTCTGAACAACCTTTCTTTGAATGTATCTAAAAATGTATGTTCTGCCAACTCTTCTATAAAACAGCAAGTGTCTGCCTTTTATTTTCTCCTAGAACAGTTTGCATTTTCTGTTCAAATGGAATTACAGCTTTCAAGACAAGAACCACACCGCTGGATTTTTGCCCATCTTACCAAAAAACTAATAAAAAGTAGACAATAAAATGCTCGCTTGCTGAGATGTAAATACATACATAGGCATGTGCTTGACTAGGATCCTACAAATACTTTTTAAATACTGGAATATATGGTAGGTAAAACATAGAAGATTGTGTGCCATATATGCCACAGATTTAAATGTCAGATATGCAGATTACCTTGTACTTTCAAATTATTGCTGTTGCAAGACCTTTAAACTTCTGCAGAGTGGAAAACTTTTGTTCAACTCCAAAATATGATTAAGGATACTTAGATGAACCAAAATAATCTTGAGTTCCATAAAGGATTGAAATGTCTGTTTCTGCTTCCCCACACTCCCCAAGAGACACAAATTTCAATATCTCCAGTAGTTACTGCACATCAAGTCAGCATGAGGTTGGATGGTCAGTGAGAAAGAACATTGTGTTTCAGTGTTCCTGTTTCAATGCATTTTTTCTCAGCAGAGAAAGGAAGTACAGAGTGACAATGTTGGGATTCAACCATCAAAAACACCTTTCAGAGCCAAAATTGCATTTTCCGTGATCTTTTGTGGTACACAGCTATGTCCCATTGCCTTTGGGCAAATTCCAGTATCCACTGACTTCTGCTGCATTGGGTTTAAGCGAACAACTGTGGAGTTGCAGTTCAACCGTCAGAAACAATTACCAAAGGGACTCCTCTCTTGGCCTGGATTTTGGAAGATCAGTGAGGAGATACTACATTTTCTCTGAGGCTAGTGTAAGAACCATGCTTGATCTCTCCACCGCACTGCTTCATCCTAGCTCCTAGTTTTATATATCCAGTAGGCATTAAGTGCAACTTGACAGATTTATTCAAGTAATGGATTCTTATTCAAATGGATTCTCAATTTGTAATCTACCAGTTATCAATATCCCGGGATGATATTTGTTGAGTTTTTCCACTTTTAACTTTATTTAAGAGGGTGCTGCTTCCATTTTTTGTCATGCCTTTGTCTATCAAAAATGTCTTCAGTGGAAAAATCAGTATAATACTAATTGAGGCAAATTAAGCTTTTCTTTATATTATTTTCTATTTTATTTTTACTTATCTGGCTAAAAACCATTTGCTTTCTGTCTTTATTTCTGGGATGGTCTTCCAGCAAACCTCTCTTCATCCATGTAGACAGCATACACTGTGGCAGTGCTCTTCCCTTCTCATGCTCTGCCCACTTATTTCTGAGTGATGGCTTTTCCAATTACATCTGGAGCAGTTTTATTCTGCCCTGAACAAGTGTACAGCTACTAGACTTTTGACTTAAAGAAAACCCCAGCCTGCTTCACAGGGGAGATACCGTGCTTTTCAGTCTAGTTGACTTCTCTGCTGATTTCCCTTTTATTTATTTTTTTACAAGTGCTATGTTCTTAGATCATCCCCTGACCTGCTTACATGCCTTGGATTATTCTTGTAATGTTATGGACAACATCAATCACTTCCTTAGTCAGAGTTAATGTCTATCGATTAGCATTTTCTTCCCACTAGCAACTAACACCCAACCTAAAACAGCTGGTTTTCTGACTAATTTATTACTATTTGCTATTTAAAAATGCAGTTATGACCTCCAGAAAATTCTGGTTCCTGTCTTTATATGAGTCATTTATTCCTGACTGGCAGGAGGCTTACTGCTGTCTCATAGAATTGCTTCTGTTCCAGTAGTGTCTATCAACCTGGCAGCATTTCCAAGACCTCTTAAGTTTCAGAAACGGAATCTGTGGATCAAAGTGGACTTCTAGTGCTACAGCAGTAAACTGTGCTTGAAAATTCTTTTCCTGGATTTTTTTTCCTTGATTGGTTCTGTGCAACTCTTGGTAACCAGGGAAGTCTGCCTCTTTGTTAATACATAATGGAACCCCAGCACTTCACCCTATTTCTGTTGTTTCTGAGATTCTGTTCAGTTCATTATGCTATAGTTATTTTAGTTATTCCACTGTATTTCTTATATCTGTGTTACATTTGATTTGTAAATGGCTTCTAGCTGCAACAGTTCCTTGAATTTATTGCTCTGTTTATTGTCCTCTCAAATACCTCATTTTGAAAATGAGATTAGAAACAATCCTTTCACTGCCTGCCCCTGTCTATTTCTTGCTCTCCTCAAAATCTTTGTTTATTATTTGTGTTTATCCTTGTTTGTCTGGAGTTTCTTCATCTGCTTTGGTGCTACAGTGGGAGGTTATGGAAGTCTAAAATGGTATTTTCAGCATGTGAGCCATGCTTTCACATCAGTAGCTTCTTCTCCTGTCTGGGAATCACAGAATGGTAAAGGTTAAAAGGAACCACTGGTGGGGTCATCTGGAATCTGCAATTTGTGGCAGCATGAAGTGCAGTCAAAGAATTGTTTACTGCTTTTTGGTCAGATTTATCTTCAGCCATTGTTGCACACTGTATACGTCATTGGAACCTAGCAGATGTCTCTTTGTTTTTCGGGAACCACACTGCTGACTCGCAGGTCTCTTTTCCTTTAGTGTGTTTTGTAAACTTTAGAACTAAAAGATAAATTACAACCTGGTCTTGCCATTGGTATTCTAGTTTTACCAATAAAAGTAAAATATATCACTTTTTCAATTCAAAGTGCTCCTGAGCACAATGAGAAAGAAAAAGATTACACCAGGGACCCAGAAAAGTTAACCCACAATAGATGTAGTGTTTTTCTTACCTTTTCCATAGAACAGACATCTCACTTTTCTGACATTTGAAGAGAGAAACAAAATAATTCAGAGAATTGTAAACTGCAGTTTAATAAAGCCCAGTGGCTCTTATATGAGAGAAGAAGTTCATGTTTCCTCTTTTCATCGAAACCTGGAGTACCAAGATATTAATCTAAGAAAAGGGAGTCAGTGTAACTTTATCCATTATATCCTGATAAGTGGCAAATTTAATAAAAGATTTATGTAATTTAAATGTAAAACCATTCTGTTTCACTCTTGTATGTATGTTCAGACAAAAAAAAAAAGAATAGTTTATAGTATTGAATTATCACTTGTTGAATGCTAAAACAGGGAATAGCTCATATTCATGTTTAGCTTCAGGTTTGTTTCAGGTTAAGAGTTAAGATTTAAGCCATACACCTTTTTAGAAACCTGTGTATTTTGAAAACATATCCATCTGAATGACACATATTTGTGTCTGACACTGAAATTAAAACGTAAGTCAATTTATGAAATTTTTTTTATAGCAGCTATGCAAATATTTAATATTTTAATGCATATTTATCTGAAAAATGTAGTCTTTCATCAGGAAATAAATATTTTATTGACGGCTTTAAGTGTTTGTAAAAGTTACAAAAAATTCCCGTTTTTCCTTACATTGACTACCTGACTATCCACATAGGATTTTTTGTTCAGTGGAACTTCAGGTGTTGGCTGAAGGCAGGTGAGAAGGGTGCATGGAGTTTTGTTTCATCTATTCTGCTGATGTTTTGCTGTGCTCGGAGCTGTGGTTTTCTGCCTGTGGATGTGACTCTGCACAGGAGAATCTTTCCTTCCTACCTGTGTCATCTTTAAATGAGTTAATTCTCACTGCTCGCAAAGGAGCTTTTGAATGAGCAGCCATATTTAGAAATGCACATTCTTCTTGTGCAGAATATAATTGAATATCGGCTAAATAAATTATTAATTGCAAGTCTGCCATTTATCGCTGCACAGTGACTCAGCCTGCTGTATTGAGTATATTGAACATACATCTTCATAACACTTTCCCAGACACTTTTAACTTGGACTTGAATCAGCATGTTCCACAGCTCCTCTAAATCTGCTCATGTACAGCTGATTTACACCAGCTCTGTCACAGTGTGAGTGAACTGGTGTTCTGATACTGTTACTGTTGTTAGCCAAAAACCCAATCAGATGAAGCATTTTTAATACTGCTTATCCCTGCCCATAAATTAGTCTAGCAGCTTGCTACTAAAAGTGGTTGTTCCCAGCTTACTGTACTGCTCAAAATGTTAACAGTGCCACTGCTGCAGAAAAAGGCTACATTTAACCCACTCTGTTACAAATATTTCTGGTTTGGATGAGGTTAGGCAAGCTGATGTTTCATTTAAATATTGCAGAGGAAGGAAAGTTCACCAAGCTGTCATATGTAAGCACAAGCAACAGAAAACCTCCTCCTGCTCCCCATCCGCCCAGTCAGGTGCTATTTGGTGTGCTGTTGCTGATGCTCTTTGCAGGGATTTAGCAACACCAGGGAACCATCAGCCCCAGCCAGTGTTGTGGCTGAGAGCTGTGATGGTGGCACCTTCTCATGCCTAGTTGACACAAGCTTGAGGTTCCTTCATGCCAGGGTGCCTTTCCATACTTGGGAAATGGTGACTGATATGCAGAGTCTCTGTGCACTCCAAGAAGTATGTGGGGAAAAGCCTGGAATGTGGGAAGGGCTAGGGAGGGGAGGAGGCCCTTGAAGGAGAGAGCAGAGGGAAGAGGGTAGGGATATGAGCATCCAGGTATCAGCTGGGGGCTGCTGACCTGAGCAGCATTTAGGTATCCAAAATACAAGGTAAACATACAATAAAAACATCAGTAAAAGGGCAGGCAAGGACATACCCTGGGTCAGTCAGGGTTAGAAAAGAAAATGTTGAAGTGTGATTTCCTCTGCCTGCCCTTGCATGTTGACACAGCTCCTTTGGGACAGTTCATCGCGCCTGAAGCTGTGCAGCCTAAAGGCTTGTCTGCCTGGTAATGGAGAACTCTATTCCCTGACAGAACTTGGGGCCAGGAAAAGAGGAACGTGCACAACACCAATAAACCCACCCACTCACATTTGTGCTATTGATCAGCTGCATATTATCTTGATTTAGGGATGTACCCAGTGTGTATGGTATGAATCCAATCATTCTTGGTGTCTGTACACTTAGTTATTTCTTATCAGGGAAATCACTGCATACATACACAACATGTACTTGTTCCTCGGAAGATAAGCTGTAATTGAGAGCATTATTAAAGAATCTAATTAGATGGTGTTTTAGACCAGATTTATAGTCCCATAGACTTTATTATAGATGCAAAAGTGTTACATTCATGTAGCAGTTCTAGTTCACAGCTTTTGATGTTAAATGACCCAAAATATAGCACCATTACACAGTGAAAGAACAATATAAATGAAACTTTATTTAATAATGAAGCATATGAATCTCAATCTTTCAGGGTAGATTACATTGTCCAGTGGAGTTAGGAATTATCCTGACCAATGGGTTTCTGTTACAGGCTCCTTCCTACCATGGTGAAATAGAATGAGAGTTGTACAGTTTTTGGATTTTTACAAGTGGTTTTGTCTTTCTTTTACACTTAATATTCTCTGTGTTAAAAAGTACTCTACAGTATTACTTTTAATAACATTATTGTTATTTCTAAAACAACATCCACAAGCATCCTCAGGAAAGCATCGATGTCTGGTGCATTGCCAATTGTGTTTAATGATTTGTTTTTGCAGCTTCATTTTGCTTGATGATTGCCAAGCAAGCTTTCAGCCTTAATTATGTCCCTGACTGGGGTGTACACTGTGGGCGAAACATAAACCCTTTACCTGTTAGGATAGCTATTAAGACTCAGAGTTCTTAGTTTTGCAAAGCTGGTAGAAGTTTCCTCTAAACTTTGGTGCTTTCTTTCTCAGGCACTGAGGTTATTTGCCAGTGCTTTGCCCAGGCCCTATGGGGGCCAGCGTTGGCCTGGAGGTGTCTGACTGCCCCGGGGATGCTCTGCCGCGGCTGAGAGTTGAACGCTAAAAGGAAGCCGTCCAAGATCCTCATCTCACTGAGCTCCACGGCTTGGAGGGAGAATTCTGTCAGGGGAGGTGGGCTTGCTGCAAAGAGATCATGGCTTCATCCCGGATGGTGGCAAGATCTAGAGACATTGCCAATGTCATGCAGCGGCTTCAAGGTAAGTGACTGACGGGCTGGCGCTCTCTGCCATGCCCTTATAAATGGAGATTACTATTCTTTACTATACTGGAAAGTCAGAAAAATATTTCTGATGTTTGGTAACTTTTCTAAACTTTTCTATTGGAAAGTGCTTCTCATATAGCTAAAGGGCTGTGATTATGAGTCTTCTGGTGTCTCCTTAACAGTGGTGTTTAAAAGCACTTGACATGAACTTGGCTCCATGGGACAGTACACTGAATTGAAGATTATGAGTCTTTGGTTCTGTTTCTCCCAAGTGCATCAGCTTCCTCATAGAAAAGGGAATGGAGATTATGTCCATAATTTTCTCAATTACAAAGTCAACTGGTAGATCTAGTATATGGCTAAACTAGCATTTATTAGTTTAGCAATGAGAACAGTATTTATTATATGGTTAAGCATTGAAGAATTCATAGCTCAGTGAGCTTATTATTAGTCCTCAATTTGATGACCTTTTAGATAACACATCACAGGATGTCTTTGTGATTCATCGACTATTCATTATGGTTTTATGTTCTTATAATATAGCATTATTTAATAAATTTATTATGTTCTTTTTTAAGTTTATCACCTAACTGCTGCTGCTAAAAGCTTGCATTCAGAATGATTTTTGTTCAAATGATGATATTGACTAGAAAAAAATTAACAGTGGTGCTGTAGATTTCACTCGCATTAACTTTTGAACTTGATCATAAATCCCTGGCCTTCTACTTTCCTCTGGAGACCAGTTTCCACTGACTTCAACAAAACTTACATGCACAGAACCCTTGATACCCCTCTCTGCATCCTCTAAATCTGGAAGCCTAATCTGCTTGTGGCTTTTCCTTCCATTTATTGTTTTTCAGTTCGGGATATCTGAACTTAGCTTCCCAGCCACCAGCTACAACTAGCACTAATAATTTCCATGTAGCCTCAGCAGATAAATGGAAGAGTAAATAAAGATGTAGGGTCTGTCCTGTTTAGACTTGCTACAGCACTTCATCAATTCCAAAATGGTTCTGCTTGATTTTCTAAGCCTTTTGTACATCTATGGTATGTTTCCATGCTATTTTTATATCTGCTGATTCTTAGGGAACAGTCTTGGACAATGGCTGTTCAAAGTGCCTGCAGACATAGAGTGAGGGAATATTTAATGCTCAGAGGATTTTTGGTTTAAACATTAGACTAAGACACTCCAGGCAGATTTGAATGAGTCTCTGAAAGGGCACAGTGAGTCAGCCTTGTCCACAGAACAGGCAGGTGTCTTATGACACTGTGTTTGTATATCACAGGATACTACATATTTGTAAGAACTCATGTTCTTACTAGGTATTCCAGAAAAAAAAAATTGAGACGTTTGAAGCAAGAAATGAAATAATTATAAAACTATGAGACCTTCTGAGGAATATGAAGAACTGTGAGAAATGGCAGAGGTACTCAAAGGTTATGGAGACATATTGCAAAGGAAAACATCAGGGAGCTGAGCTGTGTACAGGGAGGAATATCCAGGCTGGTACTCAGAAGCAATGTATAAGGAGGATGCTGCAGGAGGTGTTTACAGAGTGTGGGGACTATTAATTATCAGACTGTTATGTGCTAACTTTCTAAGCATCTGTAAAGCTGTTGCTCACAAAATGGCTATTCTGTTTATTTGCACTGTGGGTTTTTTACAATTTTTCTTCATTTTTATGTATTTGCCTTTGCTGAAATCTGACACATAGTTCAGTCTGCTATAATGTTTTTATATTGTTTTATTTTTGGAAGTTAAGCAGAAATAATTACATGAATTCTGAAGACATTTTAAAAGAAAATGTATGAACTAAATGGAAATTTGGCATCGCATGTTAATTTGAAGTCATACCTGTAACTGGATTCTTTGCTTCTCTGATGTAATCAGCCCGGCTTGGTATTGATGGGATCTGAGTTTTGCTGCAGATGCACTATTTCAATAAATCACCTGTGCCAAAGCTAGAGTGCTTGGAGCCTAAATCTTTTTTTAGTCTGTAGTTCTGCATTATGGATGAGCAGGCAATCTGCACTGCGACTACCTAAGCCCTAGTGTATTAAGGTTGCTCTACCTTTCAAAAATTAGAGTCAGCTGAAATAGGAGTAGATGGGCATAGGAGCACAGAGGTACTTCTTGGTGTATTTGTATGGCAGCCCAGAATCAGTGCAGAGCTGGGTGCACTGTTCAAGGTGAGAGTGCAATTGACAGCATTCAAGGTGTAGCAGGAATGGCAGTGATTTTGGGGATCCTCAGTCAGTGCTGAGCAGCGGTTGTGCTTTACAACACCTGGTTTTGTACCTGGCTGTAAGCTGAGGCAGGAGAGTTCATGTGTGATATCGTTTAGACAGTGCTGCAAGATGTCAGTGTGGAAATTCATCAGCATTGAGGGAGAGGCAAGCTGTGCTCCCTCCTCCTCACTGCTCTCATATTTGCCTCACGGGTTTCCAATGAGTGTTTGTGGTGGGAGAGCATAGGAAATACCAGAAAAATACCACTCTTCACTGGGATTCTCAACACCAGTTCTGAAATATCTGCTGTACATACTTTTAGTGAATTCCATTATATATGCTCTCCTCAAATCTGCCAGAGAGCAACAAAGTTGGTTCTGTGTTGGTTGGTTTTTTGTTTGTTTGGGTTTTAAAATAAAAATACATTTGGTAATTATGACACTTGCAATACACTCTGCACGTGTACAGAGTTTTTGAGTAACATTGCATGTCACTGGCCCAGAAATCCACTTGGGACATAAAGCCATAAAGATGAGCAGTGTGCTGAGCTCTGGGTTTGCATGCAAGTGTACATGGAACCTGTGATAGCCCATGGGACCCAGGCAAAGCTGTGTTGCAGTATGGCTCTCTCTGCTCAGAAGAACGGAGTCTCTGCTCCTTTAGTCTAGGCCAGGAAGTGCACAGGAGAGAGGTGAGCACCGAGGACAAGATTTACCATCTCTAACTTGATCATTCCTGTAATAAAAATTGAGACATAGGGCTGTTCGTTATAGCTCAGTCTGCACTTAAGGGAGAGAGATGACTCTCCAGAAGGATTATGATCCACTGCCACTTGAATTTTAATTAATAAGGGTATGTCTTTTAAGCAAAGAAAAAGCCTTACTTCTATATTTTAATCCTGAATTCTGAATTTGATAACATATGTAATAGGCAAAGGTTGCAGAAAAGAGTGGCCTGACCACTTTAGATGGAGAGGAGGGAGTTGGCTCTAAGGAAAGGTTAATCATAATTGGTAAGTTGGGTATAAATCCTCAGAAGTCATAGGTGCCCTCTATCTCACTCTTTTGCTACACACATGGCCTTAGCTGCAGGTAGCACCTTTCCACTGGTTTCTGCTTGCTGCTTATCCTTCCCTCAGTGCTCAGAGGATGCTCACCCTGCTTGGTGCTCATGTGCTGCCAGGTCTGTCCTGCCTGGATCAGGCAAGTTGGGCTTTCAGGGACTGGAAGGATGTCATGACTGCCACAGGAGTTAATGCAACCTAAGGCAGATGTTTCAGAGGGGTGTAATTAATTTTGATAAAGTGCCTCTCTCTCCTCATTGCTGCAGAGAGAGACAAGAGAATACAGAGGCAGCACCTGATTTTTTTCATTGCTGAATTTAAGCATGAGGAACCCAATCTTATGCTACTGCAGAATGAACTGATGACATCCTTCCATATAATTGCCTTTGCACACTTTATTCCTTGCTAGTTCTAGGTTTTGTACGGTACCTTATGCTTCTTAGTTGTTCATATTATAAAAGCATCCCTAAAACCTGAGCAGAACTGGTGTACACCATCAATATGGGTTAAATTCCTGAGATTGTCTTTTGGATTACTCTGGTAATTAAAGCCAGTTGGCACAAAAGCACTGCTCCTTAGCCCACAGGAAGTGCAAATTTCACTGGCAACATAACTGTACACTAAAGACTCTTAAAACATTTTCAGTAGCTACAAGTATCAAAGCACAGGGCGTTGGAAGGCAAGTTAGTAGATCTCTTATGAATTTGCAATCTCTGCCATCATGAAATTCAATCTTTTCTGTTAGTATGCACTGTTACAGACAAACTGCAGTCATGCTTGTGGTATTCTGAAGAAAAAAAAAACCTGGAAAAAAAAAAGAAATGTCCCATTTGTCCCATTCCTCAGGACTTCGTTGTTCCTGTATGCTAACTTGCTCTTACTGGCTTGTAAGGTGATATTGAACAGTCACTGTAGCATATTATTACTGCAGGCTTTTTGCATTCCCACTTTTCCATCCCGCCATGTTTTTTCCTTTCAGTTTCTCCTTTAGTAGCCTGTGCTGAATGAAGACTTTTCTGAGTGTCATTGTGTTCATTATTGGGTGGTCCATTTAGTCAAACAGGATGTTTTTTTCCTTTTCTGTAGTGAATCACCAAAAATTCGGTCTGCACTACAGACTAAACATCCATGTCACCCAAATTAGGTTGCTGTGGTATAACTGGTATTTGAGACTGTTATCTATTTTAACCCCATGCACTAAAACCAGTTATAGAGTGTACAAAGTACAACAATTTAAACAACATGATGTTCCAAGACAATAACTTCGTTGTCTTAAAAAAAACCTCTACAAATGATATGGAAGCATAAAAATTCTTTTCAATCTTTCATTTGTTCTAGATTGCACCACTGTTTTTATTTGGCTCTTCATCTCACTTTAGATTGTGGGTATTTTGGGGTTTTGTAAACTCACTGTAGAGACACTTAATTGTGTAGGAAAAGCTAAGGTGGGAAAGCAAACAGCTGGTCATGCATGAAGACCCCCTGTGCTGGAAAGGAGACATTGTTTTAGTAACACTCATACACTCCTGTAAAACTTCAATACAGGCAGGTCAAATTAGCTTCTAAGCCCAGTCCTTATTTTATGTGAAATTACTTACAAATGAATATCGTGTGTAGTTTTATGCCTTCCTCCCATTAGCATTATTCACAGAATGTTGTGAGTTGGTTTTTCTTCTGGACTGTCTTTCCTTCCTTCACCCTGTCCTCTTCCCTTTAAGTTTTGGCTCTTCTTTTCCATCCTTTTACATCCTAACATTTCTTTCCCATACCAATAGCCATTAACTAAACAGTGCATTTTTTTCTGTTTAGCTACTTGTCACTTTGTTAATGTGTATTTTCTTTGGTATTTTCCTTTGTTTTTCTCTCTAAGTCAACAGTGCCAAGAGCCACAGTTTAATATTAAGCTAAGGTGATTTAACAGATAGCTGCTGCTGAAAATACCTTGCTTCACTGCATGTACATTCCAAACTTTGTTTTCATCAGTACTCTTCCTCTTCTTACCTTAGACCTGAACCAGCTGAGAATTGGTTTGTACAGGCTGAGTGAGACAGAGGCTTTTTCCTGGGAAAAAAGCAGTGTCTCCCCTTTCAGCGCCATTTACTATTTTATTGTCGGCAAAACCAATGTGCAGCATCACGTTTGTAAATGTCAGCAAAATTGAAAAGGTGTGCTTGATCAGGAAGGGAATGCTGCACATCCTTGCCCAATTGAGTTTTATCCCCATATTGCAAACACTGCTCTGGTCAAGGGTTCCTTCTGTCCAGTTTTTTTGTGTGTACTGGTTCCATGTAGTCCTGCTGATGCCTTTTCTTTGCTTTCCCAATCTGAAATGTCCCCATTTGATTTCTGCATCTTTCTTGGATTTTTCTTGAATTACAGAAGATGCCAGTGTAAGTTACGTGTCTATCAGGTGAGAAAATCTTGTGTCTAAGGCAATTCATTGCTCACTGGCAGTGTGTTAAGTTGCCTGTATTGACCAGTATAGACTGTATGACCTGATGGTCAAGCAAATCTAAATGATGAATTGGGAATCTGAATAACATTACAGCCCACATGTTACTTAAAAGGAGGAAGTCAAGCAGGATTTCAATCTCTTTTTTTGATTATTTTTCAAGCGTGAGAAAATTTAAGTTAATACTATTTAATAACAAAATGCTGAAATATAAGATTTATGTGTGAAGGTTAAGACAGCCGGGAAAAAAATGCCATCATAGCTGAAAAAAAGATCATTAAAGAGTAAAAACAAAGATGGAAGCGATCAAGTGTTTTCATTTACTAGAACAAAAATGTGTGAAAGGATAGTCTGTACCTGGGGATATTCAAGTTAAATATTAATTAATATTTGATAAGGAAAGTTACTAAGGCATGCTGTAAAGTCATTCCTTTTAGAAGTGTTTAATTTTGGTTTATGCATATGCAAACAAGTCCAGTGCCAATCCATGTCATGTTTTTTCAGACCCAAGTATGTGATGGTAATAATGTGATATATTGCTGGTAAAGAGAGGTTCTGAACTACCTGTAGGTATTGCAAAAACATGGGGGAAAGGATATGATCAAAACATTTCACTAATAGCACAAATGACTAAAGTATGAACTGAATTTAGGTATCATGTTTTATTAGACTGTTTTGTCATATAGTTAGACTGTTTTGACATATGGTGCAGTAAGTATCTCAGTGGGAAAAACCATGTGCTGCCTTTTTTTTTTTTTTTTTAAACTGCAGTTTGCTTTCACTTTGTGTTCTCTTCAATGAGAACACAGTCCTGGGGCAGTATGTCAAATGCAGAATGTGTTTTAGTAAGGCATAGTCCTATGTTTTTATTTTTAGATGGTTTTTCATCATTAACAAATTCCAAATAAGTGATTTAAAATGCGTTTTTAAGAAAAAAATTTAAAGTTAATATTGCCATTTCATTACTTACACTTTTTCTACTGCTTTTGACCACAAAATGAACAATGTAAATCAATGTCTTCCTACTTTTTTTTTCTTGCCTTTACTTTTGGTTATCACAGATCACAGTTTCCACAGGTTGGTGAACTGATCTGTGCTGCTCTTTTAACATGGTTAGTCAACCAGGATACAAGGTACTAAAAATCACACAGCTGATATAAATTGCAAATACATATTTGCATTTGAGTTGCTTTTTAAGAAAAAAAACCCATATTTTTCCAATTTTCATCTGGGATAAAGTATATATTTAGGGCAGAAAATGGCTGACATGGTAGTGTCTCACACTGAGATTGCTTTCATTTGGATGTGAAGAAACAGTTCATAAAATTGAAATTCTTCTCATATGGTACTCTTAAAACACTGACAGGATTCATTACACAAAATGTAGGAGGCAAAATGCAAGGGGAAGATATTCCTTCGGCATTTTTATAGACAGTGGTTAAAAATGCTGCATCTTAAATATAGTGGATATCCAGAACATGTCAGGCAAGTTGTGTTTTACATGAACCTGTCTTCAGCAGCTCCATGCTGCTCACTATGATTTGACAAGTTTGTATGTAGGCATCCACACTGCAGCTGTTTAATTCTGGTGGTGATAAAGGGTTATCTGAGGCTCAAAAACTGTTTTCAGTTAAGATTTTGTCTTAAAATAACATCTGCCATATTTGTTACTGGTGTGAAAAGAGAGATATTTCAAGAAGTCTAAATAGGGACAATTATGTGTCCATTTTGACGGTTTAGTGAAGATATAAATTTTGAGGAGGAAAATACTGCGGTGATTATTTTTGAGAGTGCCCGCTCTATTCTGACAGGCTGCTAGACAGTTATTTTAGTGACAGCTTTGGGTTGGGGGTATCAGAAAGCAGAACATCTTCAAAATATTTTTGCTGATGTGTTTTTTATGCAGGTTAGACAATTTGTCAATTGTCTGTTTTCTGATTTCCTATTACCATTATGTGTACTGCAGGCTTGAAAAATTAAACTTTATCTCCTCAGAGCTGTGCTGTAGTACCTTCCTACAGTATATTTGGGTGTGTTATTAAATTTGAATATAGCTTATTGTCATCACCATAAATAACCCGCCCTTTTGGAATGCCACATCTGTTGTTTTCAATATTAGAAGAACTGAAAAATGCAGGAGGACATGTCTCTTGTCCCTTGTTACTAATTAACAGGGATTAAAATAGTTTTGTAGAAGAACTACTGCTGATCTTGCTTCTATGCTGATGTAGAGACTTTTGTTATATGAAGGCAAAATATTTCAATGAGAAAGTTCTCATTGTTTTCCAGTTTTGCTGTAATCATGTTTTGCCAATTTGTAGAACTCAGAAGCTTCACCATCTTTATTTATCAGGATGCTAATATACTTCAGAGAATATACTTGCAGGTAGAAGAAAATATATAGATGAAAAATAACACCTAGCAATTATTAGCAATTTATTCCACAGACTTTTTTATAGAATGCCATTTTTATTTTGCACTTAAGACTTCATTTGCTTAAAAATATCCTTGTTTCTGTCACAAAGCTTCTCCTTGTGAGTCATATCACTGAGTTCTAATTTTAGAGTCACACTGAGGTTTTTTAGTTGGCAGTTGTATGTATCCAAGTGAATTGTCTGTTACTGAGTGCAAGGAAACAGGCTACTTGTTCTGTCTTTCATCCAAGATGAGAAGGAGTTTTATGAGGGGAGTATCAGTCACTTATTAAGAATCCAATAGTCTATTAAGAAAGAAAGAGAAAAAAATAGAGAAAGAAAGACAACCCATCAAACCCCCCTCTCTAGCTCTTTGGGATTTGTGTCTCCATGGTAAATTAAAAGAAATGTTTGAAATATATTATTACATTTTACAAGAAGCTATAACTGACTACTTAATTGCACAGCTATTTTTTGTATTCAGATTCTGATTGCCACTATTTGGGGGCGTAAGTTTCATTATTCTCATTTGTTAGTAGACTTTAAATTGGGGCCACTGTGTGTATAACATTCTTTGCAGAAGGATTGTAAAGAAACTGGGGCTAACATTTAAAAATTAGCCTGCATCCTGCACATTGAAAGAGATCCTGGTTATTTTAAGTTCTCAGTGATTATTTTAAATTCAATATGAGAACTCTTAGGGAACTAGCAGAAAAGCAGCTTGATATTTCAGGATAAGCAGCCTCCAGGTATGCATGTAAGGAGGAATAATGCTGAGTTACTACACAGTGAAGACAATTCTTGGACTCCAGCTCATCCCCAGCACAGCTTGCCTGAGGGCCAAGAGCTCATACCTTAACCTGCTCTCCCCTTTCTCCCTGGTTTATCTGCCTTTCCTGTTTTCCCTGCAGAGGAGTCATAGTTCTTAACAGAGAGCATTGTGAAATACTTTTTGGAGCTTCATTACTTGGAACATAAACATTAACATATTAAGAGATGCCATTTGTGAAGATTCTTTTACTGTAATTTCACTAGATTTTATGTAACTACTTTTCAGTATTTGTTACATTGTCTTTTATACTTTTAAGAGGATTATGCCCTCGCTGATTTTCATTGGTTTAAGTGACTATGTATGGAGAATGTATGTAATCTCTTTGTAACACTGTTAGGCTTGTGACACAACCTTGCAAAACCCGTAAATCTCTGAGCTAAAGACTCTTGTATTCACCCAGATAAGAGATACATCTAGAACATTTAATAACATCTTGTATCCACAGAGCCATTGCTGCAGAGCCAGAGTTGTGATTTAGTTTATCCAAATCACTGAGCTTCTTTAGCTTTGCCAGTATAATTCCGGGAAAACTCATCACCCCCTGACAGAGATGCCAAAGGCCTTTACAAATGTAGTAGACAGTTCCCGTGCTTTCTGCAGCTCACTGTTAGTGGCCAGCTCATGTATCTTGTCATAACTGCACAGCCTGCCCTGCCTCTGCCAGCTTGCTTGGGAGTCATCATCCATGTCCCTGGATAGGCACAGATTCCTCACTGTACAGGGTGGACTTTCTGTAAGTCTTTACTTAAGGTGCTATTGCGAGAAAGCCTCAGACCTTGTCAATGCAGCAGCTGTTCTGTAAAGACTTTATCTTAAGCTCATTAAAACAAAGGAAAAATCTTCTTTCCATAAGGTGAACGGAATGAACTACAGCAGCAATTGTACATGAAGAGTATTACTGTTAGCTTTCCGGTCTTTGAGGGGAAAAAACTTCACATGCAGGAGCACAGTATTTAAGGTGATTTGAGGCCAAACTAGCGTAGTAAAGCAGAATATTTACTTCCTTACAGTGACATACATTAAAAAACAAAAAAAAAGAAAGGAAAAAAAAATCCTACTTTGGAGTTTGTAGTCCTCAGACTTGTCTTTTGTAAGAAATCATGGTTATTTGTAGTAAACTCACTTTTGGACTGTGCTTTCATTCTCCCAAGGAAATAAAAGTAAATTATTATTACAGTTGAGCCTATGTAAAGACCTATTCTGTTTGTTTTGACCAGGGTTTCTATTGTATTGTCTCATTTGCCAAGACATCCCTAGGCTTTTCTAAATCCATGTGGTGCAGCCATTCCCAGTTCTGACGGTGCAAACTGGTACTGGGAGAGTATATGACAAATAATATGGCGAATTTTCTCTTTAACTTGACTCATGAAAAAAAAAAAAAAAGAAAAGAAAACAAAAGCCTTTTTAGGTCCATTGGGTAATCCAGAAAAATAATTTGTTTTTTCAGGAGAGAATCAAGAATCAGCATCACCAGTTACAACACTTATGAGCCAGTCGTACCAACCCAGCCATTCTCTGCTGGGAGCTGAGTGCTGTTTAGCATTCCTATTCCATTCCCACACAGGTGAATGTGACATGCCTTGTTACAGTGAGGACAAGAAGTACCTTTTAACGGAAGTCACAAAGCTTTAGCTCCCATCCAAATGAGGAGAGAAGTGTTGGGAATGGACTCTTCACTCAAATTTGTAGCCCAGCTGGCATTTTTCCCCCATTCCAGTACATTGTCACAGAAGCTCAGACTGTGGTGGTGAGGCAATTCTTAAATCACCCAAAAGTCAAGTTTGTGGACAGGAGAGACAGAGGTGGGACTATCCAATGATCAACCACAAATCAGTGGGAAAAAAAAATGCGATCAAGTCACTTTGTTATCAGAAGTCTCCAAGCATAAAGGTTTGTTAGCAGATGTGAGTTGTGGTAATAAAACACTCTAGTTTGAGACTCATTAGACAGGACATAAGTCTAATTAACCTGGATTTCTGTCTGCTTTGCATTACTGAAGTTGTGCATTGCAGGAAGAATAAGATTGGAAAAGGCATTTGGGCACCTGGAGATAAATATTGCCATAAAAAGGCATGATGTGCATTTTTTTAATACCTCCTTAGATGCCTTATTCAACTTCAAAGACTTGAGTACTTTATAATCCAATCCATGAATAAACAAATAAATTGGATTAAAAATCTTCAATGAGATTGCATCGAGATTCTAGTTAACATTAAGAAATTATAAATTTATTAATTGCAAATGTATTTAGTGCCCCAAACATAGTTAATATTTCTAAACCTAAATTCTTATTTATCAGCAGTGGTGAGCTAAAGTCAGTGGGCTATCCTGGAACTAATAATTTGTTCTTTAGTGTCATGTCCATTAAATAAAAGTGAAGCCATGTGACCACCTTGTTAGCATTTCTAAAATACATTTTCATCCTACCAAAAAACTATAGCCATATTGAAAGCTTTGTATTGATTGCTGCTTTTTCATTCAAACGAAATATTTCTTGAATAACAAGCCTTAAATCTTGCTGTGAATATTTTGCTTTCTACTTCCAGTGAGACTTGAGATATTTTTTTTTCCCCCGGCTGACTCACTCTTTCAGGAGCAGAAAATCTGCTGCTTCTGCATTGCAATGTATCGTGGAAAGGAGTTTAGTTGTATAATCTCCTTTCTTGGTCTTGCTTTCCAGAATGGCCTTTTGTTTGCTCACTTTGGTGAGCTTGTACAAAGCCTTGTTGCATAATTCTTCTTCTTTCATAATCCTGAGCCTGCATTTTCATTTGTGTGGTTAGTAAGAGAGCTGGAGGTGTGATCAGCTGCCAGAATTGATTTGAATAAATGCAAGGAATCATGAACAGTTAATTGTTGTGTTTACATCTGGTTTCTAAGAGACTAATAGTTCAGGCTTACTGTTTCTGTGTGTTTGTATTTGAGATCTTGGGCACATTTAAATCCTTTCTTCCCTGGAGAAACTTGTGTCTGCACAAAAAAAATTACATTTTGTATTTATCAGTAAGAAGACATCAGTTTTGAATAGGAAATTACATCAATTTATGGATGAGATTAAATAGTGGTATGCCATCATGCTAATGGTTAACTAGTCAAGGTGGTTTTTTTGGCTTGTTTGTTTGTTTGGTTTGGTTTATTCTTTGGTTGGCTTTGAAACAGGTATGCAAATATGTAGTGAAGTAGCACCTTTTGACCTGTGAGTTAGGTAAAGATAGTATCACTCTCTGGGTTGGAAGTGAGGCAGAGAAACGTCTCATTCTCACAAACTGCTTTGAAAATGTAGGATGCAACACAGCCTTTACTGCAGTCAGGAAGAATAAATCAGTTCCTAAAACTACTGAGCTGGTTAAGTACCAGCATGGTTCTACAAACCAGGTGCATATCTATATACAGAAAGAAATCAGCTCCACATGTACCTACTGGTAGTTACAAGTAGTTATTTCTGTTTATTACTACTAGCTGGTTGTTCCTGTTGAAGGGCTGAAATAGTGGGAACTGTGTTGGCAGGACTAAGAAGTACCTTAAAATTTGGCTTAACAGTTATGATTTACACATTCAGCAGCATGTTTGAAAAGTCTCACTGTAAATTTCACCAGTATATTTTCTTCATGTTTTCTACACTATTATATGTTAGTAACCAAACTTGAAAATTTTACAGGCTGCAGTACTTAAAAAAAATAAATAAAATTACTCTAGCCATAGTTAAAATGCCAAACCTCAGGGCAGCAAATGTGCAGCTATTTCAGACCACAGGTGTGACAATACAATGAGTGTTCTCCAGCTGAAATGCTAATTGCCTGCAGATATGTATTTTGAATGATGCCAAACCTGGAATATATGTTCAGTGATGTAGATTATTAACACAACATTAATGATAGTGATTAAGGTGTTCAGATTATTCTGAACATGAACAGGTTTATGATGAAGTTTAAAAGTATCAAGCTGAATTATAGTAATGTCACAGGAAATGTAAAAAAAAATAGACTTGCATGACAGTGTGCATTGAATTTTCTTTGTAGGGAAGGAAAAGATTGGAGTTGATTGATCAAAATTCTCAACACTTGGCTACTTGTTGCCAAAGGAGAGTGTTAAGCACAGAAATAAGAGCTGAGTGGAAGATTAAACAGCCTTAAAGTGAAAAAGCCCATTTAACATACACGAATCTTGTAATGCTTTCCTTGCATATATGAGCAAGATCAACTTACTATTAAGAGTTAGATAGAAAGCTTTGAATAATCTGTTTTAAAGGAAACAGAACAAGCTAGCACATAGGAATACACATAGAAGTGAAAGGAAAAGGGAAATGAAAGTGAAAGGAACCCATATAGGCTTCTGATAGGTAGAAATGTTAAAAAGAAATTACTGAGAAAATAAGATTGGATGTTGAGAAGAGCAATAACATTGCCTTGAGAAACAAAACGGGAGAGAAGCTGTTTTACATCTCTGAGCATAAAAATTACCATGGCAAGAGTTTCCACTGTATTATTGTTTATGAACTGTCTCAGTCTCAGCATGTTTCAAAATCCTTACATGCAAAAAAGGAGATGTCTTTCATCGGAATTAGTAATTTTAGTTTAGAATACAATCAAAATGTCAATACTACCATTGCCTGCTTGCTCCCTATCAGGATTTGGCTGTTTGCTAATTACTAGGTGACAGGTGGATGCTGAGCTATGCTTCCCTGATCCTGCAGCATTCTCCTGCACTTGCCCTGGCAACAGCAAGAGCTGTTCATTGGTCTGTTATAAAGAACTACTTCTGTTTCTTCTCTCTTCCTGAAAAATTGATGTTGTTTTGTAGGTGATTACTTCAGTTTTGAAATAATTTAAAGCCCTGAGCTCATGTAATCAGAGTAGTTTCTTACTAGTCAGTTTTCACCCTCTGGTTTTCTCTGGCCTCTGTTACTAAAATCTGTTGTTTGCATTCCTTTACAGTCTAAGAACTTACAATTTAATTACATCTTTTACTAATAATTGCCTCAGATGAGAGCAGTTTGTTTTAGCATTATCTGTATTTCAACATTTTTTCCATTTTTGCTGCAGAACCAGAATGAATTAAAAGCTTGTTAATAGCTGATTTGCATATAATTAAGAATGTGCAGGGGTTATTGGTTCAGATTTATTGATGGGCATTATCCTCTAGATTTATAGCCATTGTCATCTAGATTTATATTTTGGCATAGAAATATTTAATTTGAAATGCTGAGAAATAAAGATATAACTCAATAGCTTGTCACTGAAAACATATGCTGCATTTAAATGACCTCTTTCACTCTGTCTCAAATCAGTGCTACAGGATGCTGATCATCTGTTCTCCAGAATTTTTTTTTTTTTTTTTTTGCCTGTGACTGGACAGAATTGGTGGCTGATTGCCAGAAGTGCTGGACATAAGCTGCTTTGGCAGCTTTACCCTTTTAAAACTGTGCTTTATTTGCAGGGAAAATTGTCTCATTTCCCACATACAGGAAAAAGCAAAACCAAAGGATAAGAAAAACCCTTCAAAATAAGACTGAGATAAATCTAGTACTAAAATCTCACTATGGCAAATGAATACTAACCTTAACGTTTTTAGGTTCGCTAGGTCTCTGTAGTCACAGTGAGGACTGACTGTAACCAATAAAGGCAAAATCAGATTAAGCTGTTGGGTAGTGATATAATGTATAATCTAATAATCTAATTTTTCTAGTTTCCCTTTTTTCACCCATTATAGCATCCAAATTAAGAGAATGTATACATCTGAACTTTCTTCTGTAGCTGAGACTCAAATACAGATTGAAAATACAGTCTTTATGCTAGCATAAGCCTCTTTCTTGCTTTAAAGGAAACATGCAGGCCTTGAGGCCAGTGTGTTGCCCTTGAGGAAGAACTAGGCAGACTGAGACAAACACTTTTGGAGAACCTAGCAAAAGATGCACCAGATAAGACTGTGAGCTAAACTGAAAGAAACCGTAACTGTGAAGCCAGGAGACTGTGTCCTGATAACCTACATTATTTAAGAATCCAGTCCTGAGTGATGGTGTGTCTCATGTGACCCCAAAACAGTGGAAAGTGGAGTAGAAAAGGGCACAGAGAATCTCTTCTCCATTTGCAAAAATTATTACATTGATTAATTTTTCATGGAGCTCTGTGTGTGTGTAGGTGAAAAAGGGAACACATAAGGACACAAAAGAGGAAGTTGTCCGACTGAATAAGTTCCTCTTACCTCCTTGGATAAGCAGTTTGCAAGTCAAGATTGCCTAAGATAGTAAACTTACAGAAATAAGTGTAGCTTCTCTGTTCAAAGGCAGCACCTCTCAACATAAGACTTACAGGACTCCACGTGCAGTGAAACCATACTGGAGGAGAAGGGATTTGAAACTGTGACTTCATGCTTTAGGGGCTGCATGCACTCCTGCTTGTTGGCAGGAGTTTGTATGGATGGGAAACGGGAAGAGATATCTTTGCTTGGTTACCCTCTGCTCATCAGGTCTCAAAGTATCTTGAATATTGAAATTTGCATATGATACAACTTGTTAATATGAATACTGTGCCCTTGGGCATTTATTTCAACAAATCTTGGGCTCCTGGTGGCCACTCTCATATATTCAGTCTGGATTCAAATTCTTTAGCAGTGCAAAATTGGAGATTTGGTCTAACAAATCATGTGTAAATCAATGTGTATAAACACAAATACAAACGTAGTAAAGCAATAGACATATGTATTTCAAATCCAGTTGATCAAATTATTATGTAAACCAAAAATGTTTGCTGCATCCCAAACATAAAAGAAAAGTCCTTAATGGAGTACATAGGTCATTATCTAATTGGCAAAGCCTAAGCACAGCAAATGTGGAAGTGCTGTGATATGATTAAAGTAAGTATTAAAATAAATTGAAAAAATCCTTTCATATAATTTCAAGAAGTAGAGCGCTGTTGACAAGAAACAGAAACATATTCATACCAGTTTATTGCAATTGTATGATCCCCGTTACCATGTTATTTCAGTTTCTCTAAATTTTCAAGCATCCCTGCTTGGAAGGCAAACCTCTTTTTCCCACACTTGTGGAGTAAAGATGCTCTAGACTTGCTTACAAGCATATAAAATACAAGAGATGCAGGCAGAAGCTAAGTACCTGTAACTGCAGATTCCCATGGCTTTCTACAATTACTATGTAATAATTAGGACTGATAAATGAACAGGGTGAAAACATTTCTGTATTCACCCTGCACCTCTCATACAGCAACATGCAGCGGCATAACATTAAAAAAAATCCAACCAAACAAAATCACTGGGAAATAACACACCATAAAGAGCCTAAGAGCCTCACAGATCATAAACACTTAACTGTGGAAAAGGCACTGACCCTTCTCCTGCTTTAACAAGTGTTGTAAGTGAGGTCATAGCTGGCCTTTCCAGCCCCCATGGTACTCCACCCATTTGTTGTTTTCATGAAGAACTTGAAATCACGTCAAAAACATCAGAAGGAAATAACGTTTGTGTTGAATTTATGTTTGGATTGTTGTTTGTTTTCTTGGAAGGAGGTTGTTCTTCAGATGATAGTTATTTTTAGTGCCTATGAAACCGAAAGACAGCAAATGCAGGATGGAGCCAGGAAAGCTGTGAGCAAATGTAGTATTGCTGAAAACTTGCAGACCAGAATAACTTAGTTGCCTTTGTCCTAAGCACCACCTATTCTGGACATTGGCTTCTTTTAAAACAAAAATGTCCTGTTGTTGGGAGATTGTGGTGTGGGTGTGTGGTCTTTCTACAATAGATCTATCTACAATAAATTACTGTTTTCTGTGACCTAATGCAAGTGTAACTGTACCTCTCTACCTCTATTTAAAAATGTCAAATTCTGTCCTGTTAGAGAACCCTATTTTCTATATGCATTGAAAAAATTCCGCCTCAATATAGTTTAATAGGGCTACTGAGTTCTTACAGTGTTTTAAAAATATTTAATGGCATGCTACACAGTTTAAAATTGTTTATTTTTTTAATACTAGCCTGATACAATTTAGAATTCATAGCTTCTGTAAAGTTCTCAGTATTAAAACTTTCCCCTGAAACCCGTAGAATGCAGAAAACATTATTAGAGCATTGCAATAATTTTGCCACCTCTGATGTTAATGTTATGTTCCTCAGATCAGTGGAAACTGGCCCAAAAGTAAAAAATTCCTACACAGTGGAGTGAAGTGTGTTGTGGCAACCTGCTCCAACATCAGTTTCTGCCTGGGTTCAGTGACTGATAAAATTTCTGTGGACAGTATTTACCTTCAAAGGATACTTAGAACATTAACTAAACTGCAAATGCAGGCTCATGGTTTTGTGATTTTTAACACAGGTGATCTGCAAACATCTTCATCAAATTATTTGTGCTATCAGTTAGAATCTGTAGATGAAAAAAAGTTTTCTCTGAAATAATCTAGCGTGAATTTGCAAACTGTTCGTAGTTACCAGGTGACTTTGAAGATATATGAGAAGACACAGTCTTTTGAGAATTTTGTTGATCCAATGAATGAGTTGATTCCTGGTATTTATGAGCTTTGGGAAAAGGTAATTTCAAAAGGGTTTTCAAAACTGAGAGTCTCAACTGCTTGATACTGTGTGATGAGTCAGCCATTTGAGATAAGGAGAGCAGTCTGAAAGCAAAGCAAGTGAAGTAAACTACATGAAAGATGAGATTGTCATAAAAGTCAGTGTAGTAACCATTGACAATTCAAAAGATTTATGGGGAGCCTTGTTTACCTGGGTTTTTTAAAATATTTTTATTTATTTGAAACTAGCAAAATACCAAAAAGGTATCAGTTAAGGAAATTGTATTCTTGAGGAGGTTGCTGGAGAAAGTTATCACCTGCATTCCACATCCATTAGAGAACACAATGAACTGCAGGAACAAAATGAAAAAGGAAGGTGGATTTGAAAAGTGTATAGATAGACCAAATATGGATTTTCTGGAGGGGAAGAAATAATATCTTTTGTATTTTAGGATGGTGTGAAGATAAGTATGATTGTGCAGAATGGGTTTTAAAAAAAATGCCATACGACAGCCAAATGACTGGAGTTAAATGTCTCATCTGAGAAGCTTAGCTGTAGCCATGAGTAACTAAAACACTCTCTTCATTTTACTGCAACTAGAACATTGTAGAACTTTCTTCAAAGAACTTTTCTTCTTCCACCTTGAAAGGTTTGGATGTACTGAAAGCGCAAAATGTACACTTCCTTCACAATTTTGAATGATTGTCACCTTTTCCACCTCTGACCTAATTTGTGCTTCAGTTTAGCTTATTTTCGTGCAGTAGTTTCCTTGCCATAGTTCGTCAGACTGCTTGAAGCAGTCTCTGCTTAATCAGCAGTTATTTATAAGAGTGACTGCTTGACCTGCACGACCCTGCCAAATCAGCCTGGCAGGGTTCTGATCTGCCCCAAAATAGAAAGACTGGCTTAGACTTCACGATGCTCCCAATACCTTTACCTGCACAGTGCATTTGTCTGTCATTGTCTTCTGGTGAGAAGAGCAATGCACCCTGTTTATCCAGCAAAATCCAGCCCACTGTTTACCCAGAAAAGTGAAAATATAAATGTAACTGTTTATGTAAAAAACCGTAGTTTGTTGTTTGTGTGTTTGTTTTGCTTTTTTCGGATAAGGTATACATTAATAGAAAATAGTGCCTGGGGTCTGGCAGCACTTTCACCAACGCTCTGGCCCCATGTCCCTGTGTATGGATGCCCCTCCAGTAGGGGCCTCTCAGAGGGAAAACTGGTGATGCTGTTTTACAAATCTTTGAAACCTATTAGTCCTGGCCCAGGTGAGAACTTAGGAAATGCTCTTGGATAGCACTTCTGAGGTCTCTTAAAATTTTTCTGGGGGATGGGATGGATGAGTGGTTTGACAACTGCTACCAAGTTCTGGAGGTGGGATGTCCTACAGGAGCATCCTTCCACCTAGACCAAACCACAAATGATTATTTAACAGTCATTTAAGCTTGGAAAGTATTAAATCTGACCCTACATGATATCCCAAGTAGGTTAATTTTAAGTAATAACACAATAATAAGAGATGGGAATCTCACTCTGGTGAGCAGTGTTCTTTACAGTGAATTAGCCATGAATGGTAGTGTTTCTGCATGTTTACATTTTTAAAAAAGTGTAACTATCAACAGACTGTTTCATACAAAAGATCAGGAAAAGCTAAGGTCAGTAATTTATAGTCCCTAATCTGTGCATTGCTACTTGTACAGTGCTGTTCTTTGGTAACACTTTTCTAATATTCTGGTTTTTTTGACTCATTACCAAGTCATTTGTGTTTCTCTAGATTTTCTTTATAATACTGTCAACAGTGTGTGTTTTTTTCTGGAGAATTTGAAAACTGGTTCATTTCCTCTAGGAAGCAGACTGTTATTAATTAATCCAAGTCTTTAATTAAAATTATCAAATCAAGTTTTCATTTGTAAGTTACCATATAATTTTTTTAAATTCTTTTCAGTATATTTGAAGGGAAAGATTCTTTCATGCAAAGCAACATTTAAGTTTGTAATTTCACCATATGTTTCTTCAGCACTGTTGGCAGCACATCCTTCCACATCCAGAAACCAATGCAAGAAAGTATTTGTATTAGTCAAGAAGTGAATTCAAAGTATTACTTGTGTCAGGACAAAAAAGGATGTTTCAGTAGAAAATCTTTTTTTATCTTTGTCTACATTAAGTTATAGATGAAAGATGCTTATAACTTGTAGATTCAGTGACACAAGCTCCACCAAGCAAACCATATACAAATATATGACAATAATGATAATTGAAACTCTGTCTCAGGGACGCCCTGTAACAAGATTGGTGGAGAGATTCCTACTGTATGAAGAAGCAGTGACAGAGCAGATAGTCAAGAAATACAGTTAAGATCTATGCACTTGGTTCCAATGTGAAGGATTCAAAAGTGTGACCCCAGAACTGTGGTCAGGAATTAAAGACATGTGGAGGTACCCTGTCGCTGAGGAGATGCTGACAAATTTCTGAGCCACACAGGGAATCAGAAAAGAAGTATGCGCAACAGGGCATGGCCCTAGAGAAAATTCAAGTCAAGCTGGAGAAACCTCAGGCGGGGTAAGTTGGTGCAGGGACTCAGTTGGTAAGAGCAATCAGTGAGGGAAAGGAGTGTCATTTCAGCCAAGTGACAAATTGAACATCTAGGAACAGCTGGTGGGATGACTCAGATGGCGTTTGGGGAAACCCTCTATTCAGGCTCACAGCCAGGCATTGACTTACAAGGCTTATCCTGGCTCTCAGTTCTCATTTGGTGGTAGAAACTGACTGCTGAGGTAAAAGTCTGACAAGGGCTGACACATTAATCTGTTCTGGTTTTATTCTTTGTGCAGCAAACTACGTTTTCAAATGGAGATTTTGGGTGCTCTTTATAAAAATATACATATGTATGTATTTTTTTTCCCCCAGTACTGAAATTTTGACTGTTAAGCATTATTAGCACTGAAATGGTCACTTAAACAGTTATATGTCCCACAAATTAATGTGTGCAAGTGCACACTTCTGTTGATTTTGCATTCATCTATACGTGCATGAACATGTGCGTGTGACCTGAAGGGCATTATCCAGGAGCACTGGCAGAGACACTGTCATATTTTATTATTCTTCTCTAAAATGCTATTTCCTGTTGGGGGTGAAGGGGAGCTGTAATCAAACAGCTCATTTTGTAGGCACACATGCAACTCTGGTAATCATATATTTAAATGGGGGATAATTTCAAGGTTACTTAGCCCAGATGCAATACTTTTGACTTGTATTTGCCTCAATATTTATTTTTTAAAGGTTACATTTTTAACTTGGATCCCTAGAGCGATATCCATTTTTTTGTACTTAAAAAGTGGCCTCATTTTCAGAAATGAAGAGCACCTTCAGCCCTATTTGAGATCACTGAGAATTTTTTGCTTCTCTAATAGTGAACAATAAAGGTTTGTCCCATATGCCATCATACATTTCACATTAGCATTAAAATACTGAAGTTTTTTAATATCTTCTGCCTCTCAGATTGTCTTCATGCAGTTTTATATTGATTTATCTGGAAAGCAGTCCGGTTTTGACCTTGATTGGATGTGACAGCATGTTAGGACTCTGCTTGCTTGTACTTTCAAAACTAGAGCAAAACCCATCATTTTGCATTCCCTGTTTCTGTGTGAAAGATGAAGTACTTTTAATTGCCACAGCAATAGTCTATCTTTTTGTTTATTCTTTTGCTGGTTTTTGTCAGAGTACACACCCAAAATCTGTGGATATCATCCAACTTGGCTTACACTTAGCACCAGATAGATAGTTTTTCATATTCTGTTGTTAATGTTACTCAATCTGTTCAGAACTATTTTTTTTAACACATTTTTAAGTTGTGAAGCTCTGCTGTTTTCTGGCCTGGGGATCCAGAAGTTTTGAATTAGATTTTAAAAAAGTAAAAAATTAATAACAAAGCTAAACATAGTAACTTTTCCCTTGCCCTAGTCTGTTCCATCTAGGAAGAGCTCTGCGTGTTTTTAAACATTAGTAAAACCTCTTGTTAAAATTTACTTTGAAGGCTGTATTTGTAATGTTGTAGACATTGTGGGTTATTTCAAATGCTATGTTGTATGTTTATTTCCTGGGCTTTTGTGTCATTTAAAAAAAAACAAGATGTAATTTGTGCAATTCCTGATAAACAAATGTTAATCCATTTCTGTGCTTGCTCTCTACCCTCCTCATTTTCTGTGTGTTTTCCCAATGTTTGATTGCATTATGCTTTACCTAATGCAAGGACTTACATAAGGATGGAAATAACCTCTGTCAGGGTAAGTCGGCATTGCTCCATTTCACTTGAGCAGAGCACTGAGGAGCTGCTCTGTATCCTTATGCACATGCAGTTAGTGGTCGCAGCTCCTGTGTCAAAGATCGAGGCAGACCCTTTGAGCAGCCACTGTGTGGTTTTTCTGGGTCCATATGGCACCAACCAAATTTCTGTGTTGCTAGGGCATAATGCTCACAAGCATCCTGAAATGATAAATATGAATTGGAAAGGGGGGTTTTCCCTAGGCACTCCACTAAGCTAAACATACTGTATTAAGGCCACTAAAGAGCATATTACAGTAGGTTGGTGTCCTAGAAATGACTGGGGCTTTTGCACACAGGATTATCTTGCAGCTTGCATCCGTCAGTAATGATGCCTGGCTGGGTCTGCATTCTGGAAAGGCTCAGCAAAGCACTCAGGGGAAGTTACAGAATTAAACACTTCCTCTCTGATCTCCTTATCCACACTGCTCTCCCTGTCCCTACCCTTCCCTTTTTTCTGTCCATATCCCTCACTCTATGGTGCTCCATCCAGGGAGAGGAAAGAATTAAGTGATGTTACCTGATTAACTTCTGATTCTGCATTCATTGCAGAGCACTTCCTTGCAGATCTGCTGGTACAGATAGCCTAATTTAATGATTCTGAAAGGTTTATATTCCCTGAAGCATGAATCTCATGGCCCTATCACAATCTTTGTTATACATGTTCAAGTAAAAATTGGCATGCACACTACACGCCATAGACATTACTGTACTTCTATGTATTTACTTTTTAATATGTGAGGTATTAAAAAAACACTTGAATTTACTCTAGTTCTCTAGGTCTAGAAGACCTAAATCTATGGTATGTGTTTTTGGTAGATGCCCCTTTTTCTGAGGTGTGGAGGTATTCCAAAGTCCCAGTTTGGTTATTTCACTGTGGCTTGATTGCTTACATTTCCTAAACCAAAGGGACATCACTTGTCCAAAATCCAGAATTAGATTGACATGAAACCAGATTATGGATCTCAAACATTTCCCATGGCATGTATAATTGAATGTGTACAGACATGGCAGGAATACAATACCACATGACACTGTTTCAGAGGAGTCATGTTTTGAAGGACATTATACTATGCACAACTTCAGGCCGTCAGAGAAGTCACCACAGAGAAAAGATCAGTGTCTGCCCCTCTTCCCCTCATGAGGAAGTTGTGACTGCAGTGAGGTTTCCCCTCAGTCTCCTCCAGGCTGAACAGACCAAGTGACCTCAGCCTCTCCTCATATGGCTTCCCCTCAAGACCCTTCATCTCTGTTTCCCTCCTTTGGACACTCTTGAAGAGCTTCATGTCTTTCTTACATTGTAGCACCCAAGCTGCCCCCAGCACTCGAGGTGAGGCTGCCCCAGTGCAGAGCAGAGCAGGACAATCCCCTCCCTTGCCCGGCTGGCCATGCTGTGCCTGATGCCCCCCAGGACATGCTTGGCTCTCCTGGCTGCCAGGGCACTGCTGACTCATGATCAACTTGCCATCCACCAGGACCCCCAGGTCCCTTTCCATGGCACTGCTCTCCAGTCTCTCATTCCCCAGACTGTACCTACAGCCAGGGTTGCCCCATCCCAGATGCAGAATCTGTCAGTTTCCCTTGTTAAATTTCATACAATTGGTGATTGTCCAGCTCTCTTAACTTGTTGAGTTCTCTCCAAAGGGCCTCTCTGCCTTCAAGGCAGTCAACAGCTCCTCCCAATTTAGTATCACCGGCAGAGTTACTTTGTATTCCTTTGAGTCCTGCATCCAAGTCATTTATGAAGACATTGAAGAGAACTGGGCTAAGAAATTTCAAAGCACTGAAAGACAAATTATTATGAAAGATGGAATTACCATTGAGGAAAGAGCTAGTGCACTTTGGAAGGTGTTCAGCTAAGGGTCTTCAAATTTATGCCATATTTTTTTCGCTCCAGAATGTCTAGAATCTCTACCATCAGCATGTACTTAAACAGCCATTGTCAGCCTTTGATTACAGAATGGCCAGCTCATAATATCTGATGCTTCTGGGATTCAATAATTAGCAAAATACTAAAATAAAACACTAAATCATCTTCTGGCCTTCATGGTGGAAAAGGAAGGCATAAAAATTAGATGCTAATTTCATTAAAGAAAAATTAAAAATCACCACTGGAGGAGTTGTTGCTTATATCATATCCTGATGCCTCAGGTATTTGTGAGAATGGAACAGGTTCTGGTGTGGACCCTGCAGGGGAGAATTTAAGATAGTTCTCTCATTCACTTTGCCTCAAATGTGAACTTTTCTGCAGAAGCTATCATTTGAGCTGATTATCAGACAGACAAGTTCCATCACACTTTTGGCTTGGGACTCCTTGTAGTTATACTCATCTGGCCTCACACTGAGTAAATGGGGCTGATCTGAAAACCATGGAATGTGTTTTCTGAAATGGGTCACTCAGGTGATCCTTTTAGTGAAACTTCTTGAAAATTACACAAATTACTCTTGTACTGATTGCGTTAATACTTCAATAGCAGTTACCTACAGAAATACTAATGTGGTAGTTTTATTTTACACTGTGAAGGTGACAGAGTTGTCCTCCATCTGCTAAGACCATAAGCGGTGTACTTTTTTCTCTTAACCCTAGTGAGAAGTCATCTTCGGAGTATCTGCAGACACTTGCTTTCAGAATCATTCTTTGATACTCTTCTCCTCAGTGTGAAAAGCTGACCAGGAAGTTTGGACTACTCTAGAATAGCAATGGGAAACTGAGTTTTTCAGTGCACTTCACTTATTCTCTCCAGATAGGACACAAGCTGTACCCACTAAAGTTTATAAAGGCTTCTTGGACTTCAGTCAAGGACTTCAAATCTTAAGTGTCTTTCAGGAAGTAGAACTTCTTTGTCAAAACGATTAGAAAATACTGTGGTATGCAGCTATCAGTTTTTGAGGCATAGATCAAGATACTAAGTTGTAGCACGTAATCATTTCCGTTACCGTTTCTCTAGTTTCCTGGTATGAAATAATATCAGTAGTCAAACATGATTGCCAAGGGTATAAAGGCAAAGTGAGCTGAAAAACATTAAACAGTTTGTTGTAATGCAGTGAACGTTATGTCCCATTAGGCAGCTGAGTGAAGTATTTGAGCTCTGTATGCTGTGGCAGACTTGTTTGGGCTTGTTTGTTGATCAGACAGCATTTAATGTTTTCTACTCTGTCACAGATAAAAAGTATTGCTTTCCAGACTAGAGAAATAATTCCAAATTAGGAGGTGCAATCTTTAAATGCAAACATTGTCATAATGAGAAAATCGTGCACAAATTTACACAGGAAGAGTTTGTGTAACCAAGGTGTAAAACACAGCACTGAACTGGTGGGAAAAATCCAGGTCTTGCTGTTAAGGCCTCCCTGGAGGAGGCTGACAGTGTTTGATCCTGCTTGGGGACAGCTCCCACCTTCCCCCAATGCCTGGTCCTTTTTCCAGCTCTGCTACCAAGTCCAGCCACTCTCACCATCCACACCTCGTTGCTCTCCCCATGATGTTATCCCTGGATCCCATGCTCAGGGTACTGCTACAAATTTGTTGCTTCTAGGAGGATTTACTAGAGGTCACTCAAAATTTCTTTGTAATTTCTTCACTTACGTGCTTTGTATGGAGTATGACTTTCCTTCAGGAGTGAAGGGTCTGTTTCACCAGCTAGAAACCACAGCAATAATAAAAAGCAAGTGGAAAAATTTAGAGGTGATAGAAATTCACTCAGTAATAGATTTCTCTGTTAATGGGGTTTTTTGCTGGCATATGGTTTCATGCTGCTCAGTTATATCTAAATGCTGTAATTGTTTGTCTTGGCAAAAGTAATAGTTACATGGAAATAAGCAAAACTTAATAACTGAACTGCTGATAATACTACATAGTACGAATAAGCACAAGCAAATATATTATTTTTCTGACCTTAATGTAGGTATTTGGATATTTATTTATTAGTTCTAAGTGGCCTGAGGCTTTTTCATCTTCAGTGGACATACACGAAGCAGAATGGGCATCTGACCTCTTCCGGCTGCGCAGACATTGCTTTTTTTACCTGAAAGAAACCAGTTTGTTATCTTCAGTAGAGATGATTGATAGGCCAGGTACATATTCTTACCCCAACCAGCAGAGGAGCTGGGCAAATTACTTTTTCTTTTTTTTGTATAAATGTTAACAGAGAAATGCCAGCTGTTTCTCATTTTCTTGTCATAAGTACAATAAGAGGGAAATGCTGTTCCTGTATTGCAAGGTTGTGTTTAGAATGTGTTTCATCAGTTGCTGCAGCCTTGTAGGAAATACCTCTTGGTGTAGTAACTAGGGTTACTTGTTGTGCTTGTGAGCCAACACCACAGTTGCTTCTCAGTTACAGCATATGGTCCTGCAGCTCTATTTCTAACCGGAAATTAATTTCAGCTCTTGTGCTATCCTTTCTATTTCCATTGCATCCTCCTGCACCAGCCGATACAAACAGCGCTTTTTTAACACCTCTTGAGAAAGTCATGCATTTAATAGGAGTGCAGTTGGCATACATAAAATAAAGGCAGCATGTTGCTGTACAGGAACGAGGTCACCACTGTGCTGCTGCCTTTGCCTGTGCCAGAGCCCTGAAAATCCAAGCTGGAGCTGCTACTTTCCCTGTGGAGTCAGAATAGTGGCTACTGCTGTGGGAACAGAAGGGACGTGAACCTTTGGAAGCCACAGTTGCTGCTCTGACTTTGTACAGGGTCTGTATTTCAGGTTGGGGAAGCAGCTTTACTATAATGTATCTTGACTGTTAAGATGCTTTGCCTAAACCCGCAGATCTTGGCGTGATTCAAAAAGTGAATTTAAAACTTATAATAAGTAAATATTTGAGGGTGGTGATTTTTGATGAACTGCAGTTAAAACCTTTCACTAGGTTCATCATCATCATCATGATATTCCGATCTACAGCACAGTCCTCGCGTTTTGCTGTTTCGTATTTTGTTACCTTTAGAGAAAACTGACAAGTGCTCTTAGGAGTCCTGAGGGGTTTTGTTTACTGACTCTGAAATTTCGATACTTCATGCCTATGTGGGTTCTCATGATAATTTTTTTTGCTATTTTGTGAATACAATAGAGGCATCCTAGAGAGGATCGAAATGAAAAGACTGATTAAGAATGGTGAAGTTTAAATCTTTGTGGTCTATTTTTCCTTTCATTTAGACTGACTTCACAGCTGAATGTAGACCCCAATAAGCTCATCTCACTGTGGTTCTCATCATGCTGAAATTTATTGTCATGCAGCCCTGATGATGTCAGTGGAATGGCTCAGTGTGAAATCATAATCAGACCATGAGCTTTTAAGCTTTCTAGAAGGTAGCCTCAGGTGTGTCACGAAACAATGACACAGAAAAGGAAGGGATATATGCTAAATGTGCTGAATAAAACAGTAGTTTTACCAAACAAGCACATTATATAGGTTGGATTTATTTTTTTTTTTTCTTTTTCTCTTTTTCATATTATGGTAGCTAAAAACAAA
The DNA here is from genome assembly GCA_013397955.1 of Grantiella picta. NCBI lineage: Eukaryota > Metazoa > Chordata > Aves > Passeriformes > Meliphagidae > Grantiella > Grantiella picta. The sequence continues at coordinate 1,605,769 of VZRM01008172.1, read as the reverse complement.
ACAAAAAGAAGAAACATATACCTAGATACAGTGATAAAGAACCTACTAACAATAAACCAAGATGTTGTTTTCTCAATAATTGCTTCAACAAAGTTTTACTTAGTTGTTTTTTACCCTATGTTCCTGTAATTTGTATAAAAATTAGGGAATATCTTATGCTGCTAACTGTAGGCTATTCTTTTATCTTTTCCTTTGAAAGTAAATTATTACATTTTTTATAAAGGAAATACAGAAGTTAATTTCAGTGCATTTATATTCACTTTTATTTTACTTAATTGAATGTTTCTGGTTATTTTTGTAGAAGATACATGCTTTTCACAAAACACTGCATTTTTTATGATTCAGTAATAATATTTTTCATGATGCATGAGAGCAATTAAGTATGATATTACACAGTAATAAATGGTTTCTATTGCTTCTACTGAGAATGAAGTAAAGCTTGTAAAGAGGACAAATCTTTACAGTGTTGTCTGCAGTAATGTTTGTAACTAAGTTGAATGTATCCTGAAACTGTATTCTGGGCTGCATCAAAAGAAATCTGCCTTTGTGAGACCCTGCCTGGTATCCAGCTCTAGAGTCCCCAAAACAAGCAAAGCATGGACCTGTTGGAGCTTGTCCAGTGGAGGCCACCAAGCTGATCAGAGGGCACTGCTGCAATGAAGACAGGCTGAGAGAGTTGGAGCTGTTCAGCTTGGAGAGGTGAAGGCTCCAGGGAGACCTTTTAGCACCTTCCAGTACATAAAGAGAAACCTCTCATAAGAGGGCTGGAGAGGGACTTTTTACAAAGGCATGTAGTGACAGGACGAAGGGGAATGACTTTAAGATGAAGGAGAGTAGATTTAGATTAGATATTATGAAGAAATTATTTACTGTAAGGTTGGTGAGGCACTGGAACAGGTTGCCCAGAGAAGTTGTGGACTCCCTATCCCTGGAAATATTCAAGGCCTGGTAGGACGGAGCTCTGAAAAATCTGGTCTAGTGGAAGATATCCCTGCCTGTGCCAGGGCAGTTGGAACAAGATGATCTTTAAGGTCCATGCCAAACCATTCTTTGATTGATCCTATGATTCTATGATTCTGTGATTTGTGTCCCAGGCTCCTGGGGACTTGATCACCCAGAAAAGAAGTCAACTGAGGGATATCTTGTATCTTCTCCAATCCTTACCCCGTCCTACTGAATCCTGCCTGGGAAAGTAGGGAGTTATGGCAGCCAAGTTGTCATATCCTTATGAGTTGGGATATGTGCTTCTATGTGTTGTATTTGAGGACTGCTAGGTCCACTAGATTAAATAAATACTATGAGTTTCTCTAACACTTTTCCTGTGAAGGAGAACAGTAATGACGAAAGTGAAAAAGTCTGAGTTTGTAATTCAGCTCACACTTACGAGGCCTACAGAAAATTAGGGAAGAAGTTTTACCTGCATAATGAACATTCACGTGCTCCACTGTTTTCTTGTCCCTCCTATAAATTGAAATCCTACAGCATGTAGACTTCCTGCCTACCCTACTCTCTGAGTTCATGAGGTTACTGTTTCTGTGCCTGTGGATACAAACAGCATGTTGTGCCTACTGGAGTATGTTACCATACCTATTGCTACTGTCTGCTGCACTTGTAATTAGCTGCCTCATCATTGCCATTTATAACAATCAGCATATACTTGCACAGCATGAATATTAGAAAGATGCTAGGAAAAAAACCCAAAAACCAAACAAGCACAAACTATGTCAGCATTGGGTTGACTTCATCTTTGGATTAGGTCCTTGGTTTAAGGGAACCTACTTTGATACTGTTTTAAAAGGATAAAATGGATTTAGAGTCTAGAAGTCGTGTTAGGAGGTTTCTTTCTATATAGTGCAGTATATTCCATGCCTTCCCATTCTGCAGAAGAGTTGTGTCAAGGCAACTGGAATAAATACAGACAAAATCTTATAAAATGCATATTCAGCTTGCAGAGCTTCTCCTGAAGCTCACTCTCTGGTGTAAGGTATGAATGAGCTGAAGGAGGAGGGATTTTTGGTATTTGAAAATGTATTCATATTGTATTTTTCTCATTGAGTATGAATTGGATTAAGACAAGGTTTTTTCCCTATCAATTTGTGGCAAATCAAAATGCCACACCTTGCAGGTGCTGCTTGAGACCAATATTCTTGTTACTTCCTTAACTACTGGCAGTGAAATGTTGTGAGCTCTGGAATGTACTTAGCAGGTTTATCTGTTCATGTGCGGGAGTTTATTCAGCAGGGCCAGTAAGATGAAAACTTTCTGTGTGCTAGGGAAATATGTCCTCTTTTTAAATATATATGCTATAAAATGAATGAAAAAAAAACCTTTTTATTTCAAATGAGAAATGATGACCAACCCTAAGTAGAAGCTCAATAACAAATGCTTGTTTCCTTCACTGGAAAAATTTTCATTAGTTTATATTTTGCAGTATTAGGGCAGAAATTATTAATAAGATCATGGTTATGTTTAAATGATAAAGAAAATAAATTTTTGCTTCCAAGGGAAAAACAATAAACAGATATGAGAGTATAAGAGACTAGTAGAGCTTTTAAAAAGTAATTGTCCAAGAGCAAAGTTAGCATTTAGCATCTCACTTCAATCTAAAGGGCAGGCAAAATGTATCATATATGCTTGAAGTTAAGCCTCACTTGCCCCTGGTTGTTAGGGATGAGAACAATTATTTGCTTGCAGACCACCACTGCCTTTCCCTTCATGGCAGTTCCTTGCTTTCCAACTTTCCCATTGAACTTTTCAGCTCAATTTCTGTTGCGTAGGCAAGGACAGAGGTTGGCAGAAGGCTGCTTTCCCTCTCCCAGAGCATGAACTCTACTCAAGCTGTTCCTCAACGAGTTCAAGGATTTCATTATTCCAACACAATGGCCCAGATTTCCTTTTTGTCCTTTTAAGTAATATAATCACTACAAAAATTCTATTACTTGCCTAGTGGTGTCTGTGATTTGCTGCTATGGAAGAGACTGTTGAAGACAAACAGTCAGGACAATACTGTTTTGTAATACACTTGCTTGCTTGCTTGCTGTGGTGTTTCACAGAAGAATGTCAAATCAGCTTTAAAAATACGAATCAGTGCCTAGACATGTACACTTTAGTTTGAATAATGTCCATTTTTTTTGCCAGAGTCATTCTGTTCAGATCAATGCAATTTCATTGAGCGAACTGGTGTAGTATACAAATAGCTGAAACTTGTAAATGAACTTACTTGGATTTTGATTATGGGCTATATCCTAGGATTTTGGGAATGACGTTCAGAGAAAAGACTCTGATGTATGATGAAGTCCATCATTCCTAACACTTGGTTTCAGAGATTGAATTGTCTTCATTCACATTGTAGCCATTTTTTAAATATATTTTTATCTTCAAATCATTTGGCTTCAAGGATATTTTTAAGGGTTTTGTGTTTGGTTTCTTTGCAGTGAATTTAATTACACCTTCCCAATTATTTTTCGTAGTATTTTCATATCAGAGAGAAGAAATAGTTACACAAATAGTGCAAGAGTTGCAAAGTCACATGCTTAATCATTAGATCTTACAGGAAGAGCAACATTAATGTAAACAATAAAAAATAAAACCCCACATTTTATTAATTGACAATTTTCCCTTCATGCACAAAAAAATGGTAGGAAGCATGTAGTTAGAACCTGTGTGGTTATGTAATTAAAGACTGATCCTATCACATGTGTAGAAGAGGAGAAAATAAAGTTTGTACAGACATGATTACATCTGGAATACCTAAATTCTGAGTTGTCTTGGCAATGACAATAGTGTCATGCACTCCAGGACAGTACAGGCAGATTCTGCCTGTTTGTTTCACTCTTCCAGATACCAGTCAGAGGTTTTTCCCACCTTCTGGGTACATACTGTCTAGATAATTCACACCTTTCTTCTTCCCTCCTCAGATTCATCCCTTTAACCCAGTTTTTGTCCCCTCGTGCCTGAAACAGAGAGCCACATCCAAGCGCCATCATGGGGATGACAGGGAAGGTGGGGACAGATGTTGAGCATGCAGCTTCCTCATCAGGTTACTTGAAGCTGAAGCAGTTATAGGCAGTAAAAATTGATTTTTTTCCCTGTATTCCCCAAGCTGAAGCATGTTCCACCACTCTTTGTGGGAACAGTTTGTGTGCAGTCTGCTTAGTGTTTCATCAAGGCTTTGAAGGTGGGTTGTTGGAGAGTCTTCAGTGCTAAAATTCAAGTGTTTGTGAGAATTTGAAAAGGCTTGCAATTTGGACAAATTAGGATAGACTTTTTCAAGTTATCCAGAGCTCTGCTTCTTGCCAAATGTGTAACTCTGAAGGTTCTGCTTATTCATTTATGTTTTGAGAAAAAAGTGAAGGAGCAGCCAATCTAAAATTGACTCTTTGCATCACAAATAACTTGTAGATGGATTGACCAAAAAAAAAAAAATTCCACTGGCTTCTTAAAGCATTGTTTGCCATAAATCATAAGCCTGTTTGTAGTTCTTCACTGTCTCTAGCACTTCATCAGGTAGTTTCTTTACTAGTTTCTTTTATCTTTCCATGCTTGAGCAATTACAGTCTTCCAGACCTAGATAGCACTTAGTTACCATAATAGAATTGTCTGTAGGAATTAAGTTTTTACTGAAACAAATCCTAATAGAGCTGCATTTTGTAGCTCACTAGTCTGCCTTGAAGTTTTAGCAGCCTCTTTTATCTTCGTCTGGCTGAACTGAATACCACAGACAGATCTATGATTCTTATCACTTTGAGGGCTCATTGAATGTTTAGGCCATTTGATGCTCTCAGTGGGCTTTTTAGTTATGTAGCTTGAGAATAAAAGTGGCTGAAGTTCAAAATGGTTGATCCTATGCAGCTTTCATGAAAATAATTCACTGGTTTTTAATGGACTGTATCAGATATGGTGGTCAAAGTAGAGCATTTTTCCAAGATATTCATGCACATGTTGCACAGACAGCACAGAGACTGCAGGAATGAGGATCACACAAGTAATTGTCATTTGCAGTGAAATCTATTTCTGTTCAAGACATTGCCCAATTTGATTTCCTTGAAAATCCCTCACTTTTGGATAGTTAGCATCTCACAGTGCTGCCTGGAGTTTGTGGGCCAGCTTGCTTCCTTTCTATGTGGTGTGCTGTTTTTCATCTTACAATGATGTATTATTGTACATCTTACAAGGATGTATTATTTGGTACCACAAAATTTAGTGTTGCTTTAACCCTTACTGCCATGTCTATGTTTTTACTGATTTTGAGCTGTTCTGATGTTTTGTTCTAGTCTCTTTTATTCATATTAGAATTATTACAACATTTTTTACTATAAACAAATAGAAACATTTTGTATAATTATTGGTGAATATTCTTAATTCGTGAACATACTAAAAATACCACTACAGTAAAGGATCCTTATATCTTGATTTAATCCATTGGACAGCATGTGCCTAGTATGTCTCCATAAGCTTTGATTTATTTCAGTGGATTCTGAGCTTTCCATATCCAAGTCAAGTTTCTTCCCACTGTTTTTAGGTTATTGAATTCACTGTAGGGATAGAAAAATGATAATTTTACTACTGGTAGTAGAAATCTTCTCCAAGCAGCGCATTTGCTGCAATGTATTTACATTTCTGTGTCTCATGACAGAGAAACATTAAACGTTCAAATTCCAATTCAGTTCTGACATTTTTGCACAAAGTCTGTCTCAAAGGTTGTAGTGCATAATGTTTTGAGCAGCCCTATTAATGTCAATATTAGCAAATCCACTGCAAATCAGTGATGACTGTTACAGTAATTTGCCTGCCTGACAAGGTTGGCTTCAGGAAAGCAAGACTCTCCATTGTTTCAGGAGTTCATGTAAGTGCCATACAGTGTGTAAAAGATGAAATCACAGCCTGTGCTTTTAATTTTCAGAGATCTGCTACCTTCAGTCTGACCTCATAGGCATTTTTGTATAACTGCTTTTTGCGTACCTTTCTTGACTGCAGAGTGACTGCTTAAAGCCCTGATAAAGATACTTGAAGACATACTGGTACTGATATAGATTACCTATAGATCTATAACCAACATTTTAAAGGATAGTATTTAAATTATTTTCTTTAAATGATTCGATGTGCCTGTCTTTAAGACTTCTGTTAAAAGGTAGACTTCTTTTCATTGAGGCTCTGTTTTTTTTTTTTTAAATCTGACTTTAAAAGCTCTAAGGGAATGGACCAACAACACACAGAGATAATTATACACAAGGTTTTCATGTCAATAGAAAGAACAGCTGCAAAATGTATAAATGGCAGCATGATGCTGGTTGCAGAACTGCAATGAGCTGTAAAAAAACTAAAAATATATTTGTTTAGGTAGTTTTGTTTTTGTTTTTGTTTTTATTGTGGTCATTGCAAATGCTACTGTAGTAGGTAGTTTACAGACAGGAGAATTTTCATCACTGATTTTTCATCAGTGCCTTTAAATCTAAAGTAATTAGGAAAAATTAGTTTTTGACCTGGTGTGCCTACTTATTAGAATGAATGTATTGATGTATTAGTGCTATAATACGTCAATAATTTCATTCTTATTAATGAAATTCACTGGATTTTCTAGATTTCTGTCTGATTTGTCACCATCCAAACCATCTCTTTAAGTACATAATTAGGGAAAATAAATAATTATAAGAAAAAATGTCAAGTTGAATCTGATCAGTTACATCAGGCTGTTTTCACCTTATCTATTGCTGCAGGAAAAGAAGTGTGTGTGAACACTTAAGTTCACTGGCACCTGTGCCAAAATGATGAGTAAATAGACACCTGCAGAGCAGCAAATCCTGAATCTTTCAGACAGAGCTGAAGCCATTACACATGATTAACTCAAATGTTGGGTATCCTGATTTTAGTTTATATCTTCAAGGGTGCTGCTTTTAAAAATGAATTAAGTGTGCCTATAATGGTTTTCTGAATGGTGGTGCTTTAATTTCTGACTGTATCCAGTTGAGTGTGGATACTATGAAAGTGAATCATATATGAGTAATGTGTTTACATCACATGGAGATTAAGACAGCAGTCAGTGGAGATGAAAATAGTAGTGCTGCAGCACAGGCAGGTACACAGTAAACATAAAATGCAACTACATTCATTGATTAGTTACAAATGTATTCTGCTTCTACATGTGGCAAAGAAAAAAATGCAACCCATGCAGGCAAAATATGGTGCATAGCAATTTAATCTCAGTTTGTTTTATTTTTAGTCACTCAAAACACAAAATAGGAGCAAGTATGCTGCAAGGACTGGAAAGGGGAAAGATGCACGAGCTAAACATTTTGGACATGTCTTCCCACCCACTGCAGAAATCATGTTGTCCTCATTTGTTTCTCCAACACCAAGGGAAGCCCTTCTGATCAAAGTGGAGCAGTTATGGGCAGTGCAGTTGTGTCCAGACCATGTCCTGGCTTCTAAGAATGAAGATTAAATCACTGCACTGTGCTCTGTTCATGCTCTGTCCCTTCCTGGGAAAAGCAGAGCACAGGAAAATGGGGGATAATGTGAGTCTGGGTGGCACAGGAACCTTTGACATGTGCTCATGAGAATATGGGCACAACAGGGCCTTACCTTGGATGTAAGGACTGGAATTCTCCCAAGTTCCACAGCATGAGCATATGCTGTGACAGTCTAAGCACTGCTGTGAGGTGGAGCCAACAGCCTGAGTTAAAGCACACACTCTGTGGTGCTATCTAAAATTTTGGTTTCCCAGATTTCAAAAATTTAGTCTGCTTGCACAATCCACAAGAAGTGCTTCCAGAGAGACTGATTGCTGATAGGGCTTGCAATAAATTGACTGAGAACAAAAGAAGACACATTAATTTGTTCAGTTTGTACATTATTGTAGCCAGATATTTTTTTAAAATGCAACTTTCTTTGGATGATAAATTGAATTATTCTTTATATCTTTCTAAATAGTGACTATATAGACACCTTCTGTCTTAGAAGTGAAGGAAATCAATAAGAAATATAAAATCAAAATACATATTGTGTAAATACAATTCAGACAGTAAGAGCAGAAAGTCCTCAGCTGTGTGCCAGTTGCTGTGCAGCAGCATGTGGCTCAGCAGGCAGTTCTGCTGCAGATGTGAGCCTGCTTCTCCACACTTCAGCTTCTGGTAATTATTCCACCAGTATGTGTGTGGGTTTTCTCTATTTCCACTCTTCCAAATGACATGAAACCTTTGGCTCCCAAAGGGCTGTGCTAAGGTTACCTGTAGATTGAGCAATGCTCTATGCTGGTGCAAACCCCGGAGAGCTGAGCCCCATCATTTTCTCTAGCAGGGGTTTGGCCAAGGGTGACTGGTTGCCTTCTAGCCCTTGTGCATGGATTTTCTTTCTGCAGAAACTGGTGGGGAGCAGACTGGTGTTCAGTGGTGGAGCAGGCTACGAGTGATGTGTAGACCTAGATACCAAATCTTAGAAATTTAGATAAATAAACTGTGACCATCTCACTGTCTCTGATAAAGCGCATTCAGTAGAAGCATGTCTCTGAAAGCCACACTTTGGCAAATCCTGTCTTCTCTTTAAAATATAAAAAATTTATAAATGCATGAGGCATTTAAAAATATATTCCCGTTCTTTGTATCAGTAATGCTAAGTCTTGTTGTCAACTGAGTTCCAATGGCAGCCAAAAACAACTTTTCTGTCTTTGCTCCCACTGCCCATAGCATCCTTTTTTTCATCCTAGAGCCTACGGAGTTACTATTAAACTTAGAAAATTAGAAAAAATATGTAAACGACCACCAAATTTAATTTTTTGTTGGATTTTTTTTTTGAAAACCAAAGCTTTCCTGGCATTGTCCCACAAAAAAACATTAACTGGAGGTTTAAAGGACAAGAAATAAATCTGCATGGCCTCTGTGCAGTATTCCTAATTGGGGTAATTCACTTGTCATGAAAGTGTTAATTAAATACGCAGCTTAAAATACTGCCCCTTTTCATAAGCAGTGTCTCCATATTATTGCTTTCACTCTACAAGCTTTTCTACAGCTGCTTGAAGTTAAAATGTCATTAATGGAAACAGAAATTGTTATATAACATAACTTTATGAAAGCTTTAGAGAATGTATGCCATAAACAAAATTTTCCATTGAGGGCTGTCCACTGCTTTCTGTGCTGTGTTGTGTTCTCAAGTGACATTGAAACATTGCAGCTGTTTTGGCACACTTTTCTGTATTTCCAGGTTGATTTAGCAGTATGACAAAAACCTGGAAAAGAAAATAAAACAAAAAGCTCTTTGGTGTTTTTAGTGCAGAACTATCAAAACCAAAGAAAACAAAAAAAAAGGATACTGGAGCTGTGAGGAACTTGAATTTCACTAAAGCAAGAAACAAAACAAATCTTCACATTATTCAGTCTATGAGAATCAGTCAGGACGCTTTTATTAGGCATGTGTGAACTTGACTCTGTCTTGACTCTCTGTGCGTGAGCCTCCTTCATGTGTTGCCTTGAAGCAGAACCCAATATTTTCCACCCTGCACTGCAGCTGCCTTCCCACCATCCTGTCCCCAAGCACCTGAGGCTAGAGGTGCGTGATGTGCCATCTGCTGCTGCACAGTACACACCTGTCAGCATGATACCAGACATTATAAAAAGTATGCATGATGAATAGTCCATCAACATATTCATAACTGTCTGAAGATGCATAGTTGGTTGTGTTCATTGAAAATAATTTATTCTAAATGTTTTAAAGTAAATATATCAAATTACTTTTGTCTTTTTTTTTCCTACTAAAAAATTCCTGTATAACAGCAGTCTGTTGGTGATGCTTTAGTAGAGGAAAGGTTTGTAGTACTATGAAGCTATTTCCAGCCAATTAAAGGAAGATATTTGATTAAACGTATTTTTTTGCAATGTTTCTTTCAGATGCAGAATGATATTGTCAGAGTCATGGTGTTTTACAGAAACAGAAATTTGAATTTGACCTCTATAATGATATATTTACAATAATGGCATACTAAAAGAGGGTTTTCTTATTCTCATTTCAGTAGTGTGTGCTACTTTGTTGGCCCCTGTAGGGGAATAACATGAATCTCCACAGAGAATGTTTCATATCTGCCTTCATTTTACCAGAGGAAAATAAATCTGTTCAAATGCTCTGGTGCTCTGATTTAACGGAATCAAAAGTGCTGCGTAATATCAGAAATTTGAGTATGTTTCAGGCTGATCTGGGCGTACTCCAAAAATTCTCTGTGTCCTTACATGTGTTTCATGTCCCTTGTAGAGCAAATCAAATACATTATTCAAAGCTACGTGGCCTACATGTCTGTTCAGATTCATTGCTTTCTATTTCTTCTACTTTCAGTTGCAAAGCTGAAGGACATCCTTGCCTCTCTAGAGTATGCAATGAACCCAAGTGGTTGTTTTTGAAAGCTGTTTTCCTTTATATGTGTGACAACCCAGAGAAGGTGGTCTGTGCCATTCAACCATTTTTACCTACTGAGCACTATTTTGTTACAAAAGCACTGGTGAGAAAGCTGCATCAGTTTTTGCAGCCACACATCTTTTTGCTTCAGGATATCAGCAGTGTAGTTGGGTTGTTGCGGTCCCTGGATGAATTATTCAAGCTCTTGACATCAGAGATTTCTGCTAGCGGATTGGTTGGTGCTGGGATAATAAAATCTTTCCACAGAAAAAACAGTGGAGAAGGATGATGGCAGTGAGACCAGCAGAACTGCTGCTTCCAATACAGCTGGCTTTGTCTGGCTGTTGCATCTCAGCGAGAATATACAAGGATGTTTTTAAGGTTTGGCTTCATGTGAATTCCCTGATAAGAGATGGTGGAGGATTTTTGAAAGAGGCCTGCATTTCCAATGAGGGAAAAAAATCGGTTCATTGCTGAAAAATTACATGTGTCTGTATTTTAAAGAAACGCTGCACATGAGAGAGGGGTAGAAGCTGCAGCAGCAGCAGCAGCAGAAGCAGCAGCAGCAGCAGTGTCTATGGCTCACTATAACGGTGCTGGTGGCAGAAGTGCTCTGTTATGGAATGTGCTTCCCGAGTTCTTTCAGCGCCAGCAGGGTAAGTGCAAATACGGACCTGACAGTCCTTGCAGGTGGGGAGAGCATAAGGAGCTGTGTGACACACATGTCTTGTAGGTAGAGGTAAACAGTACCTCTGCAGAGAATTTAATCAATTAAAATAACACAGTTGCTTCCAGGTAAATTTGTTAAAAGCATATTTACAATGGAATTTTTAAAATTAAAGCACTACTTTTGTTATGTTCAGGCATAGATTTTACAATATATCAGTAAAATCAGTTCTTTTTAGGCCTATGCAACATGAATGCTAAAACCAAGGAAACTTTATTGTTAGTAGTTCCAGTTGGGCTCATAAAGAATATATTGCTGACATAAATTCCCTTGAAACAGGTTATTTAAAAAGGCTATTTCTGCTGTTTGGTGGTATGACTGGAACTGTGTATATCTTCTGCTGGTAAAGTGTCTCTTTGGAAGCTGGAAGCTGGTTCTCTGCTTTCCAGTTTTTGTCAGCAGGCTGTTTCTTAAATCACCAAGATGTAGTGGAACTACGAATTATGGAATCATTTTCTCTCATTTCTTTGATGAGAAGTTTGACTTCTGAAGGCCTGGTTTATTTCTTTTGGCATGCCTTTTTTGTATCAGGGTTGTTTTTTTAAGCTTCAGAGGTGTGAATAAAGGCAGAACTGGACTGATTCTGTGTGTGCTTGATCTCTATCCCTACACTTACACAAAACCCAACAGAAGTGTACAAGTACTTCCATGGAAGTTAATTTGGCTACATATATATGGAATTGCAGAGCACAGCTGACGTTTGTTGTATGCCAAATGGAAAGCACCTTGTTCATGTTTAGGAACCATGCAGTGAGAAGTCTGTTTTTCAGAATGTAGAAACAAGTATCACGTAATAGTCAAGACACCTCCCTGACAAAAATAGTCAGTGTGGAATGAAGCATGATGCAGTATCTTAGTGATATTTTTCATAATTTGCCCATGAGTGCAACAAGTAGATTCTGAGAATGTAATAAATCTTAAACAACTTATGTAAGACCACCTGCCAATGATATCAAAGGAAAATAAAGAATACAAAATTATTTTCTGAGGCATAAAGAGTGACAGTCTAGCAATGGATTATGGAGAGTGTAGGTATCTTTTTTTTCCTCTGGTATTTCTTATATGTGAGATAGTATTTACATATAAAGAAAGTATCCCTGAATTATAATACACAGACACACTTTGTGGGAGCTTGTATATGGTCAGGACGCTATCACTGTCCCACTGAAGATAACATTTTTACCTGTGAATTTTGTGTGGTGCTTTCTGTCTTTATGTACCTTCATTGTGAAGCAGCATTGCATGAGTATAAATCAGGGAGCTAAGCTCATGATGCTATCTTATAAATGTTTGTTAGTTAGTAATGCAACAGGCTTAGTAGTTATCTATGCCAGAATTTTAACGGGTATTAAGGTATATTCATTTTAATTTTACAGATGTGGAATAGGGAAAATGCTATTCAGTGCTGCACAAGTCACTATCAAATGCAGTAGCTAAAATTAGATACTCCATCTGTAGGCTTTGGGATATGCATATATTCTTATGAAAATTAAATATTTAACAGCAATTTTATTTATTTGAATTTTCTGTTGGGAAATGAAGGCAGTTATTCAGAGCTGATGATGATAATAACATTATTTGTTTTTCCATGAAATAGATGTTTCCTCCTATTTTTGAAATAAAAATCTCCCTCATGAATACTTGAATACCTCTGTTGTGATACTATTCTATGTGCCAAAACTGGTTACCCATAAGGAAGGGGCAGGACTTTGTGGACTAGTTATAGTGCTGTGATTCTCTTCCCTCCACTGCTGTGACCCTTGCTGCTGCAGTTGGAGGAGCTCATTCGGGAGCTATTTTTATCTGTGCATCTGGCAGCTGTCCCACAGGGACGATCTGACAGTCAGGGAAATTCACTGCAAATCAGACAAGTGCTTCGAGACAGGACTAAGGGAGGTAGTAAGTAGTGGTGTAGAAACTGCCTGAACTAGCTAATGGCTCTTTCCTGGCAGGATCTCCCAGAGGACAAATAAGTTTGATAATGCAATTTCAAATCTTATTTTTTTAATATTCTAAATATTTTCAAATACACACACTAGGAGTATTTTTTCTAAGTCCCCAGCTGACTTTCTACATAAAAGCAGTTTGACTGTCAGAGATGTGGATTCTAGTTAAAAAGTATAGAGAAGTTCTAGGTGCTCAGACCTTGGGTAAGTATAGTATGAATTTAGAACTCAAATTTAGCTTGACATTCAGATTTTAAATGGTATATTTCTGGTCATTGGCTTGTTAAGACTTGAACTTTGTCATTAAACTCTTCAAATAGTTAAGTATCAGAACATTATTGTAATAATATGAAGTATTTGTGATAAGTATTTAGAGGCAATATTGACTGTCTCAATAAAATATAGAGCTATTTCTGGTAAATGTGGAATGCATTTGTTGTCAATAGCAAATTTTACTCTTCCATAATGTAAATCTGAAACTGTCCGGTGATGTCTAATCAAAATGATTTTCTTTTATTCTCAGATGAACAAGAGTCAGTGCAGAAACGGACTTTCACAAAATGGATCAATACTCATCTGGCTAAGGTAACACATGGCTTTGAAATTTATTTATTTTTTTCAAGCAAACCTTTTAATCTTTGCTTATGCAGCCCTGGAATATAGAATATGTCAGATTTCTCTGAGCAGTATTTCATAAAGCTTAAAAAGGATCCTCATCATCTGCACACCATTGAGGATGAACCTCATCATGGAAGTGGTCAGCTGCAAAAGTGCAAGTGACGTCCAGAGGCAACCACCCAGCTTCTTTGGCCAGAACTGAAAGGGAGCACAGTAGCTGCTATTTCAGCCAGAGGAAACATCTGAAACTGCTTTCTATGAAACAGAAGTATTAACCTTATTGCACACAGTATATTTGAATGAAACCTAAGTCATGTCTGGTGTAGTTTGATAGAGGCATACTGAACCAGTTACAGACATAAATAGTGCTTCATTAATCCAGTGCTGAATTAATTATCTGATGCATTGTGGGATTTGCTATGAAACGATTGTTACCTCTTCTTAACACAACTTGAAACTCCTCGTTTTTCCTTTAAAATAGTAAAGTCTGTTATTTACACACAGTTTTAAAAGTATTAAGTTACAATTGCTGCCAACTTTGTCTGAACATATAATCAGTGAGATTTAATTTGGCATTTCCTGAAGTTTTTACACAACACAGCTCTAACCATAGTTATCAATTAATCAAATAAACTAAAATTTTAAACTCCAGAGGAGCTTTTTGAAATGCATATTTTTAAGCCTGAATATTAATGATCATTAAAATTGAGTAAAGGATATCTGTAACAGCACTGCTTTAGCTTTTGTGTAAGGAATTGGCTAATAATACCCTCAAAAATGAGCCAAGCAAAGCAGGAAGCCCGTATAATGCCATATCATGTGATTTGATCTAATGAGGCAGTATGGTTGAGCAACAGCATTTATTTACATTCCCGAGGAGTGTAATTGAAGAACTTACTATGAAATCAACTACAGCGGCATTGTAAAATTCAACTGCAAGAACAAAGTTATCTTCGGTACTTCGTGACAGTTGATTCTCTCTGGAAATGACATCTGTCCCCCCATTGTGTTTGAAATAATTTGGAAAAGCTCCTCATGCAGGACAGAACTTAAGCACTCTATATCCTCTTTACTTCAACTGAAACTGAAAGGCATTCAGTATTTGCTAAAGCATTACCTAAGTGGGCTGTGAACGAGTGTCCGAGGAGAAAAATAACTCATTTCATGTTCATCTACTTCTTAATTGTGTTGTGTCATTAGTAATAATCTGGTAAGTATGGACAAGTAGAACTATTAGATAGGTTATCAATATCATACTGTTAGGTATTATGAGTGTGTGTGGGCATGCCATGATAATTTCCTAGTCTACAGACTAATCCTTGGGAAGAGACAAAGTGGCAGCTTCATTAGGAGATCTTGCCCTGGATTGGGATTTATGAATGTTCCCTGCTGTGCTGGTCCCTTTGGGCCATGAGGCCTCAGGTGAACCTTTCGACTTGCATGATCTAGGTGGGTATTCTTTAATGGGTCTGCTAGAATAAAGACTGATCAAACACATTCAAACCAGGTAGTTATGCAGCCACAGCCCTGACTTTTAGCTGCCTGAGGGACCTTTTAGTTACTTGTAGTAACTGGGTTGTGTTAATTCACACTTTAGCAGGAAGGTTGTTTCTGTATTACTTTTATTGATGGCTGTCAGCACGTTTGCCTCACTGCTCGTGTCAGATGTGTTGCTCATCTGTCTTTGCTTCCCATTCCCATCGTTATGCTGCCAAAGGAGAAGCACTGCTTTTAGAAATTAGACTCAACAAGAGTGACCCAGGCCATTCAAATTCTTAAGTTTTTAAGCTTAAGCTTTTAAAGCTTTGTTAGCTATGTTTTTGGGAAGTGTGGAAATGTGTTTTATGAGTTAATCACAGCTGTAGGAAATATAGGTGGGTCTTTGAAGTGCCCAGGACTATCCTTCCACTCATGTTGTGACTTGTAACCCAAACATTCAATATTTAGGCTATTTGATTTTTGTAAAAGGTTGTAGTGGGTTTGTTTGTTTCAAAAGAAAGTGGAGATCTGTTAAATCTCCATTGGCTGGAAGCCCTTGAAATATGATAGGGAAAAACCCGGGAAGGAGACCCACTTTTGGGCAGCATTGTCTGAATTCTGCTCTCATCTTTGACCCAATAAAAAGGGGAGCATCTACTAGTCTGGTACCTAGCAAGGAGCAGTGTGAAGTGCTGGCCTCAGACCTACAGCAGAGAAACAGCAACACATGCTGCACCACTGTGGGGTGGAGGAGCTGGGAGTGAAGGAATGAAGCTGAGCTGGGGGAAATGGAGGATACCTGGGAGGAAGGAGATTTGAATTTTGTCTTTGTTTCTCACCACAGATTCAGAATAACTGTGCTGAATTTGACTCAGTGTATACATTCAAAATTAACAGTAATCTCACTTCAAATTGTCTTTCTGTCTCCTGGCTACTCTTGGAAAACTTTGTGTTTCTTTCCTTTCATTGCCATTTTTGATAACCTTGTAAAATTATTAATGGAGTAAGTAATAGGAATAAATAAGAGAAAACAGAAAACTATAATTAAGGTATCTGTAACTCTTAACACCATGGCTATCTAAAGAAATGTTTCATCATAAATGCGTTTGAGGGTTTTTGAATAAAGTACTGCACAAAACCTCTTGATTATTTTTTGAGGCATCTTTTCAAAGTCTAAGTTTAAAACACAGAACAAATTTACACCAAATATTTCAAAAAGGAGTCACTGCTTGCATTCAGAACAGCAATTGCTTAAATATTTTTCATTCTATTACTTATGCCAATTTTTGAGATAGTGGATTAGATGAGTAAAGAAGATGAAAAATATATCACCTTCTTAAGTAGCAGAGGCATGTGCTTTTTATTGCTTTCTTTATATTTTGTGAAAGTTTGGGGGAATAGTAGTTTCAAAGCTTTGAAACACAGACTGTGAATTGGTTTAACCCAATCAAATAACATTTTTGTTCCCAGGTGTAGGGGTAATTTTGGTGTTTGTACTCACCCCAGTATTGTTGTAAACCCACTAATAGAATGAACAACAAATACTGAAAGTTTATGAAAAATGAAGAGAGTGCAACCTCCTTGCAATTAGGTGTTAACATCTCCAGGGAAGTAAAAAACATTAGTAGGAAGTGTATTACTAAGAACATTTTTGTCAGTCTATATAATTAACTAATTTTCCATATTAGAGGGTTCTTATACAAGAGATCTTGTGACACAGCTGTTGTATCTCCCTTCTGTTCCTGTTTTATTGGTTGTGAGATCCATGGTGTGTGCTGCTAAACACTGGCAATGTTTGTAATTATTCAACCTTCCAGCAACTAAATGTACATTTAGGCCTTCTGAGTTAAGGGCGATTGTGATTCTCACACTTCAGAGCAGCAGCTCTTACCGACTTTGGTACTTGATGGTTTCTTTGCTGCTTCTCATGTTATTCCGTGCTTTCTCTACACCTGTTCCTCCCCAAACCAATGCTCGGTTCAAGCAGAAAATACTGTTGGTGTTAATTTGCTTGGATGACGTGCAGGGGTACTTTCACTGCCTTACCATAGTACCAAGCCTCAGTTGGGGTGTAAATATAGTTTCTGTAGCTTCTGTCAATACCACTGGAGGGTGGTTCAGAGCAAGAGTTTGGCTTGGATGATCAGAGATTTTATCTACAATGTGAAGCTATGCACTGGGAAAACCAGAAGTGCTTCCCAGACTTGCTTTGCTAATGAATTCCAGATGACTTTTGGCTTAATCTTGGGATGAGACAAATTCTGACCTCCACCTCAATTTGTGAGTAAGGATACCACAGCACACAGGCTCAAAGGGAGCTGTGTTGTGCTCAAACAGGTTGTCTGAAAAGCACATTACGGGCACCAGAATTATAGAGTTCTGTAAATCTCACCCTTCAGTCTAATTGTATCCTAAATTGCTCACTATTAGAAACCCATCTCTCTTCATTGCTGTAGAGTCAATTTCAAGAGACAAACCTCACTACTGGGGCATTTGGATAGGTGGTGAAATTTCTTTAGGCCTTCACCTCCCTTTGGATTAGGATGGCAGCTGCTATAATCCTCTTGTCATTATGGCAAAATTATTTTAACACGTAATTCTTCAGTGTTTTGTCATATGGTAATACTGATGAAACCAAAGCCGCTCCAAGCTTCAAACAGGAAATGATAACATAGAAGGTGAGGAAAATTAATTGCATTTATGTCAACTGCCTATGATTCAAGACTGGGACAAATTAATCTCCAGTGACCTGCTTGCTCCATTGATTTCTATGGTGTTATATTAGTGAAGAAGAACATGATCCAAGGAAGAACATTATCTATTGCATTGCTAGGAAATAAAAAAGAACTATGACTAAATATACTCTCATAATGAATTGTAGTGCTACTTTATTTTATATACATGAGACGATAGGCTCTTCTATTAGTGTGACTATTCGAGCATGTCAAATTTCAGATGAAGTCTGCTTCCAGCAGACGAGTTATTTTTTCACTTTATGCCAAAATTATGTTTTATTGAAATACTAGTTTATCCAAGCTGAACAATTTTTTTGATTTGGGGAGCCAGAATATTTTGCTTTCTCCTGATTTGTTATTGCATTTTTACCTTTACAAGAGCAGGGTTTCATTTGTTAGGTTCACCTTTTCAAATCTCTATTTCTACACAAAAATAGTAGCAGATAAGCACTTTTTTAAACAAGTACCCCAAAAGTAAATTATTAGACCTACAGTAGTTTCAAGAATTTTGTAGTCTCATTGTTATTTTAGTGAATTAGCAGGTATTGTTATGATTACTATCATCATTATCATCATCATCATAATCATCATCATTATCATCACCATAAGGTATATGAATTCCACAAGCTGATGGAAGATGGAGGATGCTTATTCTATTTATCAGCTAGACCAAGTTTAAACATTTTATTTCTGAGAGACATTTTGTGATCATTAAACTACTGACCAGCTGAGAGTGGTAGTTCCACAAACTGGCATGCATTTAAGAATACAGAGTTTCATTATGTGACCTTGTTATTTAAAATTTCTAAAATATCTTCTGTTTACATATTTTTGAGTATTATTATTGTTGTTTTTGTGAATGTGAAGACATTTGGGGAGCAGTTTGTCTCCAGTAGGAGCTAACACGGTGCTGACAGCACCGGAAGCCTGCAAGACTGAAGGAGAAGAGAGAAAATACAGCAACTCAGTGTAACAACTGTCAGCTGTGAGAAAGTTGCAGCATCTCTCAACCAGCTGCACCACTCTAGGAATCTTCCCTTCAGACAGCTCCTCCTTGTGCTCAGACTGAAAGAGTGAAATTTCTGGGAAATATTCAACACTAGGGAAAATAATCTGATGGATCTGATGGAAATGTGACGATAATAGTATATCCATAAATTGTGCTTATTTTATAGAACCAGAGGCAGTTGTTGGTGTGTTTTTCTGCTGTTTTTCTGCTTGTTTTAGGGACCAGGAGATTTCTCCTTTGTGTCATCAGTGGCAGAAATCGACAAAGCATTACAGTCCTGTGCCAGAAATGTTAAGTAGTTAAACAGTATGGTGGCAAAGCAGTGGTTAAAGGATATATTGATATTAAACATTATGAAACACAAAGAAGGGGACCAGCAACTCTTTTTTGGTTTCTGTTCAAAAGGAAGGGAATTAAGATGTAATACTGGTGACTCTTCATGATATCTGAAACCTTCTCCCTTTTCAGCGCAATCCTCCCATGCTGGTGAATGACCTGTTTGAAGATATCAAAGATGGGGTAATGCTAATTGCCCTTCTGGAGGTTCTTTCAGGACAGAAGCTGGTAAGAGCTTTCTTCCTTCTAAATATACAAGATAGTTGCATAACTTCTGTGGGATATAATTTTCTAACAGGTTTCTATATTTCAATACTGTAAAAAAACTTACTCCTTTGTAGGAAAGTAAGGTTTTCACAGAATGGATTATCTGATTACAAAATATTATTACAGATTATTACAGGTGTGCTTGATTCTATGCATTTTTTATTACTTTTGCCATAGTAGTTCATAAAAATTGCTTATTTGTGTTACTCTTCTGGGTTTTGGTCTGTATTAGTTCATCTGGGTTTTGCTAGTGTGATACAAAGTCTGAACTGCAAGTTATTTCTAAACATCTTCCAAAAAAAATAGACTTTTCCTGTTAAAATTATGGCTTTGTCTCAAAAAACCCCATACAAGCTCCTCCAGTTTCATGGAGGCTTGTATCCATTGCCCTTAACAGCTGCTCTGCTACTGTAAAGAACTTCAAATGATGCCAAATGGCTTTTTCACAGCCAAGTTATGTGCAGAGGGGACAATGTGCTCACAGCAAATAGGCTGTCTCTTCGGAGGCAGGCTAGTTTTGTGCATGTGATGTAGGAGAAAAATGAAAGTATTTTAGGCCAAAAAACCTGACTTTTTCTGACTTTTACCAAACCAGCTCGCAGATCAGGTGGCAGCATCTGAAGGAGCAGCGAAACAGTCTGTCATTCAGCTTGCTCCAGGGCTCAGGTGTTACAGGCTCCCTCACATGCAGGCAGTTTTCAGTGCTCTCCTTTTCATATTTCACCTCTATTGTGATGGCAGTTGAACCCCAAAATTAGGTAGTAAATAAAACTTCAAAAGAGATTTTACTGTGAAATGGGATGAAGCTGTACTTCCCAGTGTGTTTCTGCTCCATTGAAATATATCCATGTAGTTTGTTAGTCTAAGACAGAAAGCCTCCCTCTTGTGGTAAACCAGAAGTAGTAAAGCAGGAAAAGAATTTTAATGATGGCACCTGTTACAGTGAAATGCACTGGATTGTATCCTGCCTATATTAATTAGGGAAAGACAAGAGATATTCCAAAACTAGAATAGTGTCTGGTGAACTTAAAGGTTATGTGTACCAGTATGTGATATTCTGTAGTAAATGCCAGAGGAATTTCAGAATTTATAGTAGACCTTTGTTGAATCCATTTGTAACATTGTGAACGGGAATTTAAATTATAATAGTTTCACATTTGCATTACAATGTAAGATTCTGTAGGGAATTCAATTCCACTGTAGAGTATTAGAAACCTAGCATATGTTCTTGATTAAATTAAAATAATTCTGTATTTTTTTACCCTATATGTCTAATGTTCAGCAAAATTCATTGTTCAGTGGGAATTCAGCTGGGGTTTTAATTGCCGTTAAG
This sequence comes from Grantiella picta, assembly GCA_013397955.1. NCBI lineage: Eukaryota > Metazoa > Chordata > Aves > Passeriformes > Meliphagidae > Grantiella > Grantiella picta. The sequence goes on along the minus strand of VZRM01008172.1, from coordinate 1,584,942 downwards.
GTATTAGAGAGATGGGATGAAAATTCTTAGGTAAAATGTCTTCACTGCACTGACTTTTAAAAATAACAACCACTCTGACTTATACACTGAAGGCAAAAATATTTCAGAGAGAACGTTGTCTACTCTCAAATGTGTATATATATATGTGTGTATATTTATATATACACACAAATATATATGTGCAAAAATAGTGGTAGTTATTTTACATAGGAACAACAGTTCTCTGATTTAGTGATGTTTATGGACCGAAGCCAACAGCTTGCATCCTGAGATTGTTAAGGCATTTCTAGCTTTTTTATAATGGAATTATAACATTTGTGTCCACTGTATCTGTCAGTCCTCCTGTGATGTCCATGCAGAGATACAATTCAACAGCTTCACTGTTCCAAGGAGTATTTTTACATAGGCACTGGCAATAATCTAGTACTTCGATTTTTAAAGCAAATTGGCATAAATCTGATTGAATTTTAATCTGTTCTTTCTCTTTAAGCCTTGTGAGCAGGGACGTCAGCTGAAGAGGATTCACTGGGTTGCCAACATTGGCACAGCTCTCAAGTTTCTAGAAGGTAGACGGGTAGGTATGATAGCACTTAGCCCTGATTTCCTTTTTTGTTTCTCTTTGTTTCCATAAGAATATGATATATATCTACCCACCTGTTTTTATTCTCCAAAATTTGAGCTATGTATGCAGTCTTTGGTTTTTTCACAGGGCCTAAAAGCTGCTGTAAAATGAAAATTGTAAGGTCCAACACTAATACGAGACAATGCATAGGGTGTACTGTGTCTTTTTTTTTTGTTTTAATTTATAATGATTTCCTTTTATTTTTTTTCAATGTGCTCTTTGGTTCCTTATGATTTCTACTCCTGTGTTGCTCTTCTCAGCAAAGAATGAACTTTATTTCAGGAGAGACATTAATTTCTAATACAAAAAATAGATTTCTGGTCTTCACTAGCTTCTACATACAAAAATCTACTCCATGAAATTATAGATACAAAAAATTTGGACAATGTGACCCCTTATTAGCTTGTCAGTACTTCATGCTAATTCCTGGATTTATTCTGGTCAGTGCTGTGGCCATTTTAGAAAAGGAGAAAAATAGTTTATAAATTTAACAAAAGAAAATCTAAAAACTCATTTTGATTTAGTTATGAATATCACATAAAAGCAATGTACTTCTACCCTTTTTCCTGACTTCTCTCTGCAGTGGATTTTTTTTCATTAGATTATAGGTATTTCATTCCCCTAATTTCTGCATTTTAGTTCAGTTTTTCTCAGTGCATATGTTGCACCTGATGAATTTTGTCTCCACAATGCTGTGCACTGGGAGTTGTTGGATTTTGGCAGTCTTTTGCTCACTTTGACTCTTTGACATGTTGACCTAATTACATTTATGTTATATGGGAAAAAATCTTAGTAGATGCTCATAAAAAGAGATCTAAAAGAGAACTTTTTAAAATTGCAAATGCATAGCCAAAGCAAAAACAGATAGGTTCCTGAAGCAAAATTCAGCTTTAGCTCCCAATTTCACTGTTTGAGGAAGTAAAGTTTGTTAGCACAAACCATACCATATGTGGCCTGAGGGAGGAAGCTCAGGCACAGACAGAGCTGTTCCCTGGTGAGACCTCTGTAACCTCAGACAGGGCTGGGGTGAAGAGCAGAACTACCACACTTCACTAGTTTATGTTGTCACAACATGATGGGTCGCCCAGCTTAGATCCCAGAAATACTGTAGCATTGCAGCTGGGAAATGGACCCTGCCAAGGATCAAGGGAGATTGCCAGAGCACTGTGTTTTTCTTTCTGATAGCTCAGTATTTTCCTCCGGACTTGTCGTAGTTGTTGTATTAATATCCCAGATTTTCTTCTGGAGGGAGATGGAAATCTGCAGAGTGTCAGGTGTATCAGGGTGGTCGATAGCAGTGTTCCATAAGCTGAATCCAACCTAAAGGATGTGTCTTCCCAGTCAGTCACCCTTCTCCTCCCAGAGGAGGTGGGGATGCTGTTCAGACAGCAAATGGCTGTTCAGCAGCTGACTGTCATCCTTGGGCTGTACTCAAAGGGGAACAAATGCAGACAGGACCTCCTTCCTCCATGGGTTCTCCCATAAATGAACTTTATTACACATTTAATCAACTTACTGTTTTCCCTGTCCAAAGAGACTTCTGCTAATACTCCTGTTGCACTACAAACTGCAGCTTGCGATTAACAGATGCTATTCTGGACAAAATTGGTTTTCTCATGGCTCTGTAAAGTTTATTTTTAGTTTTATATCCATTTTATTGGTGTATAAGATAAAGGTAACTCAGTAACTAGACTAAATAATCTATGCTTCTGAGAACAGTAGCGTAATCAGAAGCTTTAGCTGAGTGCCTGTAAATCTTTTGATTTGTGATAGATATTAAAATAACCTTGCTTTCTAGAAAATAAAAAGCTTTTGTTGTAATTGGTCCAGCTGAGAGAATAAATTATATTTTTCTTCAGGTAGGTAATAGAAGAATTTCCTTATTAACGGGTGGAAAACCAAATAATGTCAAGTTTCCTAGAGTTTTGTCGGTTTCTTGATAGAGAGGATTGAAAATGTAACCTATGGGGACTTCTCCTCTGCCTCTTGCAAAGCAGAGTTAATTCTGGAAAAAAAATCAGAGCTCTGACTACAATGTTTTGTTTGCTCTTGGAATTATCTAGTGGGTTTACAGTTGCTGATTCAGAGAAATTCAGTCTTTCAACTGTTTCAGAGAGAGGTCACTTGAAGTCATTCTCCAGCTTTTCTTTAGACTGTCAAGGTTTTCCCGTAACTTTTGTCCTTGAACAAGCTTGTAGTGCATGAGCACTTTAGCAGTCATTCATGTTTTTATCATGATTGATGCCTGACTCTTAATTTTGCTGAGGAAATAAATACTAATATATTAGCTGATTTTCCAATACTACTTGTTTTATTTCATTTCCCTGATCATTATCTACATGTTAGTTTATTGTATATTCTGTATCCCCTCTTTATTTCCTTCTATCTTATGAGCTTGTTTCAGGGTCATATTTTATTCATACTATAGATTAGCATTTGAGAGTTAATAGTAATGAAATCTGTTCTCATTTCTGTTGAAAAACTTAATTTGACCTTGGACATCTAATTTTTTCCCACTCTATTTTTAAAAGAGCTATTGTTAGGCTTGTCTTACGAAGGAGCCTTAATCAGTGGTTGTGATATCCTTTACAATAAAATGCTCTTTGCAGGAGAACTGTGGCATTATTTTTTTCCTTTTCTGTCTTTTATGCTTTTTCTACCCCTTTCCTTTTTATATTTTTGTTCTTAAACTCACTTTTGTCTATTTATTACACATGATTTGGAACTATATCAAGAAATCCCTGCATAATTTAGGATCTGTTGCAGAGTATTTAATTTGCTCTCCTGATTAAATTTTTTTGTAAGGTGTGCCAAAAATGTGCTTTGCTTGCATTATAAAATTAGGTTAATGCATTTACCTAGTAATTAATCATTTAAAATTTATTTTTGTATCATATATTTCCTTTTGCTTTTCATGCTAGTCCGTATACAGAGGATCTCCGGTTTGTACAGTGTTTCTATCTAATTTTTATTTTTCTTTCTGCTTGAAATTGTTTTTCCTACAAATAATAGCATGAAGTGTTCTTAAAAGTTTTCCATTACTTGGAAAACTTGTCTAAATGTGAAATTGCACTATTTAATGTGTGGGGGTTTTTAATTGAGAAACTTGTTTGATTGCAGAAATGCATTTCCAATATGAAAGCTATTTGAAATGCATTTCATAATTGCTGGTTTTTGTGTGGGATACTAAAATGTGTTTTCTTTTTTATATAGATTAAGCTGGTCAACATAAACTCAACTGATATTGCTGATGGCAGGCCTTCTATTGTGCTTGGCTTGGTGTGGACCATAATTTTATATTTTCAGGTATGACAATTTTTTATACATCAGAGTTGCTTGCACAAATAATGGTTCAGAGATCATCATATTTCATGAACTGGTGTAGTTCAGTCTTTCACCATAACGATGTCACTTTGTAATTAGCTGAGGATCTGATCCTGAATAAAGCGACAGTTGATGGTAGAGGTGCTTCACATCGAGTAAAATTAGATACTTGTCTGTGGATTCAATTGGTCTTTGCCTAGACTGGAGTTCTTTCATAGCTGAAACATATTCTTCTGCTTTCTCTAAGGAATACAGCACAGCAATAGAGGAAAATAATAGAATTGTGGATTCTTGTTACAAGGATCTTTAGCAACCACAGTGGTGACTGTGCTGTATGTCTAATTCCAATGCGATGGGTGTCAGTCAGTAATTATTCTCAAGCCATACAAGCAAACATGGTGATTTCACTGGCAGATGCAGATATTTGCAAGGATAAAATTTAGCTCTGAATGATGTAGATTGAAAAAGGGTTGAATTTGTACAGGAGAAATCACTTGCATTCTGTTGAAGATAGGTGGGAGGAAAAAATGGCTTCTAAATTCTGTCCGTATGAGTTAACAAAGTGAGTCATTGCTCAACACTTAAAATAACAACTAATTTTATTGCTCTTCTTTATGGAGTTCTTTGGCTCCCTTATGATGTGTCTTTCATGTCTCAGGGATGCTGTTCTCCTCAGCACCAACCACTGTGATGCCTCAGTAGTTCAGAATTCGTCAGAATGAAAGTTAGTCAGAATGATTTGAATGTTTTAATTTATAGCTCATTGAAATGAACAGGGAAAATTATGCTTTTCAGACTTACTGAAACTCTAGTTCTCTTCATCATTTTTATTTTGTCGTTTTTTGGCCTTTCCTTTAGTTGTCACAGGCAGATACGTAATATCAAAATGACTGAAAGCAAAAATGCATGAGAGCTGTGGTTCTCATGCTGGCAGACTCATTCTGAGATGTGACAAAACTTTGGATTTTAAGAGGACAGTACAGAAAATCTTGCAACATCCTCTGGATATAGTTTTGTCATGTTAAACCTCCAAATTGTTAGTGTTTTGATTCTTGTTTTGATTCTTTTAAGAACATTCAAATGAATGTTCTTAAAAGAATCAAGGTAAAGATTTTCATTTGATGAAAGGCATAATGCAAATAACTGTCTAGACCCTCAACAAGCACTATCAATGCACTTTACCTGCAGTACATTCACTGTTTCTTCACAAGGTACCTCTAAACAAAAGCACAATTGAATTTATGCCAGAAGAGTACAATAGGAAGTTAAAAAACTATCCAGATGAGATCACTGAGGTCACTGCCATTCTTTAATTGAATGAGCCTTCTCTGAAATTAGTGGATTGTTGGGTTGTTTTATAATCTGAACTCAAGCTACATCTAAGGCATTGTCTCCTATTTTGAAGGTAATTTGTCATTACATGACACACTTGCATATTGTTCTAGCTGTAGGGTATCAGATGCCTTGTAGTTCTGAATTTCGGACAATCACCTGGACACATACATTAGCATTTTTAAATCTCCTGTAATACATATTTAAATGAAATACAGTTAATCATGGCTTCTGCCCAACTTTATTTTGACAGTTGTATTGGGAAATTACTAAAGAAACTGGTGTGAATTAAGAAGATTATCTACAAAGAGCCCATTAACAATTTTTTTCCCTGCAGATTGAAGAGCTTACCAGCAACCTCCCACAGCTGCAGCCCTTGTCTAGCAGTGCTTCTTCTGTGGAAAGTGTTGTCAGTTCAGAAACTGCAAGTCCCCCAAGCAAACGGAAGGTGGTAACCAAGGTCCAAGGAAGTGCCAGGAAGGCTTTGTTAAAATGGTTGCAGTACACAGTAGCAAAGTAAGTAACCTACAAATGAACTGATTTTATATTTTAAATGCAAACTTTTTGCTCAGGTTCCAAACTCTCTCAGTCAAGGGTCATCCTTTTGCCCTGTATTTATATAGTACCTTCCTATATATATAATTGTATAGCCTCTCACCCAATTCTTTTTGACAACTGAGGCTGCTAAATGTTACCACCATACAACAATCAAGTAATAAGTAATGATTTACATTAATTTTGCATGCAATCGTATTTTATAGTTTCTGACTAATGAATGGGATTATCTCTGACAGAATGAGGAGCTGAAAGGGGAATTAGATGTGTGAATGACAATGCATTAGTCCCACTGCCAAAACACTCAATGTGACACTGCCAGTACCAAACTGATTAAGCATTCCTTAGTGAGAGCTTGTAGGAACACTAAATTCTGGCACTTGCTGTTGAAAGGCAAGTGATGAAAAGTTATCTATACCCTTCTGCAGTTTTTTGATACAATGGAAATATTATTACAAAAATTGCCCTGAATCCAAGTTATTTTGGAGCTATTTCTTGCTATGGTTAGTTAACATAAGAATTTTCTTCTTTGTTCCATAAGATTATCCCATGCTGTTTCAGCTTCCAAAAAGGCATTAACACCCCTCCCCCCCAATAATTAGAACAAAGATACTATAGTAGTTAGGTAGCTTCCACAATAAGAAAATACAAATCAGAGGTATAAAATGGCATGGATTTATTTGCTCAAAATTAAGAATCACTGGTATTTGAAGACATCAATTTTGCAAAATACAGAAGGGAAATGGTGTCTCAGAGAAAAAAATGTAATTATAAAGACTTTATCTATAGAATACAGTAATCTATAGTGCAGTAGAGTCTAATTTAGCTTTCTTCCTTTGTGCTGTTGTTAGTGAGATACCAGCAACAGAAAGTGATCAGTTGCTATTTCCAGATGTGCAAACAAAATGCAAAAAGATTCATATATTAAACTTTCAGTTTTATTGGGAAGATTAGATAAAGTGGGTTGAAAGAAGCCTAGTGCTATCTAGTGCTACACTTTACCTAGCCCTGCTTCACCTTGTAATTTGCAAGAGCTACTTCCTTAAAGTCAGTGGAAGTGTTTCATTGATCCCAGTGAGCTTGGAATGAAGCTTCACTCAGAGTAACTGTTGCTTGAGCCTCCCAATGCCAAGACTACCTCGGTGTCTCGGTGCTTGCTTGTGCAGACAAAGTTAAAAACACTCTTGCTGTCTGTGGACCACCATACCTTTCAGAATTACTGGTAAAAGAGGCAGTCAGAAGTGTAATTTAGTTCTGATTACTTTCATATTGTATATTGCTATTTCTGGTTCATTTGTGTTTCTTTTTTAGTGGATATACTAAGTGTTCAGGTTATATGGAATTATAGCATCATTCATGCTTTTGCTAAAACATGAAGAAATTTGTGTATTACAGTTTCCCCTAGACAGCAGTGATGTCACTGTTAATACTTTCATTTTAAAAAATAACAGATTAGTGCAGAGTTTTTGGTATTTTATTTGTATGACTCTGATGTCCCTAACTGAACAGCAGCAGTCTTAATGGAGCAAGATTTATAGGGAGGGAGAGAATAGTGAATGGAGCTGTGTACATCCACAGACTGTGTGTGTGTCATATAAGAACTTTGAGAACTTCGGTGCACTTCATTGCTCATTGCTTCAAGGCTTATTGCCACTAGCAAGCCCACTGGAGACAAATACATCATGAACATGTATTAAAAAAACCACTTGGATCTTCATAGGCTGAAATGAATTTATGCAATGGATGGATGGAGCTGTAGTTGACCTGATTTAGCATTACAGGAATAAGTGGTTTAGGTTTATTGATGGGTAACCACTGGCTGGAGCATTCACGTCTCCCCCGTTGTTTCATGTAGTCCTGATGTTATTAGTAACTTCTATTCTTTTCATATTCTTTAGGCAAGTTGGAATTGAAATCAAAGATTTTGGACAAAGTTGGAGGAGCGGCGTTGCATTTCATTCTGTTATTCATGCTATCCGCCCAGATTTAGTGGACATGGAGAAACTGAGGGGAAGGTCAAATAGAGAAAACCTTGAAGAAGCCTTCACAATTGCAGAAGCAGAACTAGGAATTCCAAGGCTCCTTGATCCAGAAGGTACATAATGCATAGTTTAAAAAGGTTTGAACTGCTTGCATGGGTTAAGCCAGATGTACTAATTCATAGTGTTTAGACATTTAAGCAGCATTTTATGCCATTCAGCTAAAATTTTAATTTTCTGTGTTCAACACTTCTCTAGATGTGGATGTTGAAAAGCCAGATGAAAAGTCTGTCATGACCTATGTAGCCCAGTTTTTGAAGTACTATCCTGATCCTCATCATACAGTGACTGATGTGCCAGAGAATGACGTAAGTATCTCTTGCATAACTATAAGAAACAGTTTGTAATGGAGGGGGGCTTTACAAATACATTCTTTTAGTTCACTATATTACCTTTTGATGAGCAGTTCAAGTGACAAGCAAGCACAATAAGAAAACTGGAAAGATTAGCTAAAAATAAAGGAACAAGTGTTGCAGATGTTTAGTAGGTGGAGAATATAAAATGGTGATCCTGCAGATACTTTCCTGTTTTCAGGAGTAGTAGGAGAAAAAAATAACACAAATAGTTATTGTAGATAGTAGCAAACCAATGTATCCTAAAGTTCCTAAACAGGTTTTTGAGCATAACACCGATGAGATTGTAATAATTCGTTACCTGAAGCAATGTGTCATTTATGTTTCTACCACACTGGGTTTCTGGATAAGAACAAGAATGATCCAAGATACTGTTTTGGTAGAGTCTTTGGGCTTTTATGCCTGAGAGGCATATTTACAATTTTGACATAGATTCCTTTCTATTTCACACTGATGTTTAACTCTTTGCTCTAAGGAATTGTTTTCAATCACGTTTTTTCCTTGGCATTTGGTTTGTGTGTGCTCTGGTGCATTGGCTTTGCACTGGAAGGTGATACTCAGCGATGCCAAGTTATCATGACTCACTTCCTAGTCCTGATTTGCTTTCTTCATGGCAAGCACTGGAAACACTGCTGAGACAATCTGCTCAGCCCCAGCAAGAGAGAAAGAGGAAGCAAGTTTTATCTGTGTTTCTCTGCATTCTCTACAGAGGTAGAAAAGACCTTTGAAAGGATTGACTCTCCTTACTTATGGCTGTGTGAGGGTAAGGTAGCTGTAGCTTTGCTGTTTGCTTCCAGTGCCTGAGCAGTGGAACTTAGAATATTACTTGCTGCAGGATTAATCTGAGGACATACTTGTGCCAGTGTCTCAGCATCCCACCGAGCAATGGGGCTGCTGGAGAGGACTGAGTGAGCACTGGAGCCTCGTGCTGTGGCCTGTTCAGGCTAAGGCAGTCCTGCGATCTCCATACCATGGCACACAGGGACATTTCTACTGCCAACAGCCCTGGCCAGGCCTTCTGCCTGTGCTGGGGCTGGGTTTTGAGAAACAACCTCACCACCTTCCCCCATGCTTTATGCAGAGATGGTGCAGGAGAATGCAGGATTCAACCCTCCCACACTTCTCCTGTCTCTGGCTGTACCCACAGAGGTGCTGGCACACGAGTTACGAAAGGGCAGCTGATGAGTTGCATCCAGAATTCCAAGTGAATTACTAGGAAGCAGAACAACACAAATCAATTTGACATGCTAACATGCTGATCTCACAACCACTTCCTTTTCTTACATATCACTAAGATATTCCACTAGCAATTCACATAAATTTCTGTAGAACTGCTGACCCCTTGCATGTCCCGCTGTAGAAACCAGAACTCTCAGACTCTGAGAAGAAAGTAAGAGTTTGACATTGCACTAAATTACTAATGTCATAATTCTTTATTTCCTGGAGGAAAAACTATATTGCTCTTTACTCTCCTGGAGTATCCATGTCCATCTTTACATTATTTGCTTAGTTTAGTTTCTCAGGACAGAATTGACCTTTAAAATGTGAAAGTTATGTACTTACAACACTCCACCTGTAGTCAGCAAGAGATAGACACTTTCCCAGATGGCATCTTTCTTAAGATGGTGTCCTAAGCAAACTATCTTCTGGCAGCCCATGTTGCAGACTCTTTCAATGGAGATAAAATAGAGTCAAATTAATCCATCCCTTACGTTAAGATAGGCAAAATTTTGTTGGTAGTTGATTAAAAAGATTTTTGTTTTAGTGACTAGTATAATCTCCCTATTTTTAGCCTTTCTGTCTTCCTCCTGAAGTATAGTCTAAAGAAATATTTATCCTACAATAGTAGAATCCAGGTACCTGGGAGAAATAACCTTGCAAAACTCTTGTCCCCTGAACTCTTGGAGTAATCCTAATTTCCTTTTTAAGGATATATTTTACCTGACATGTGTTAAGTGTCTGCTGTAGACTAAGTTGGACAGTAGATGCTAGATACAACTGGTTTTATCTATCTTGCCAAAAGAATTGAAAAGCAAATATCTAAGTTGCAGATGCCTACATTAAGTTAGAAGAATCCTTCTTCAGACTGGACTGTGTCTGGGTGAATTTTGGCAGGGAGAGGGAGGGCTAGCGGAGATTTCTTACTCTCTTCCCCCACCCTCCAGACAACTCAGCTGCCACTGTGTTTCCTCAAGATGTGTTGTCCACACAAATTCCTCTTCATATTCCCTGTTGATTCAATGTTCAGTTTATAAAGAATTTGCATTGGAAGAAGTGGAGTAATGATTGAAGCTTACCACTTATTTGTGGTCAGAGGGAGCAGCTATTTCCACATGCATTTCCAGAATTAAAAGGGGTCTAATATCTCGTGCATGGACCAGCTATGAACATATGTGAACTTGTGTAGTCAACACATCTCAAAGAATCACAGATACTCTAAGGTAAGTAACTATATTGCCAGATAAAATAAATCATGTAGTGACTAGCAATCTGGAAATCAGATCTAGTATGAAAACTGCTTCACTAGATGTGGTTACAGACACGTGAGCTTGATAATAGTTCTAAGTACATCTTGTATTCCTACATGTGTGGCTCTTACTGTTCTCTCTGGACTTTCTGTCTGCTTTGCTTTATTTTATTTTGCTTCTTTTTTTTTCTTCCTGCTTCTCGTTTTCCTATTTGTTTCATATTGCTAGGAACTTCAAGCAATCCCAACTTTTGTCATTTCTTTTATGAAATTTAAGGTAAGGGTATATGCTCAGAATAATTACTTGGATAGGACTTTTCATGGTTGTTATCTTTTTACATCCTGCATATATTTGACTTTAGATTTGGAGATTTTTTAATGTACATTGATTTGCTAACCTTAAATTAATCTTTCCAGAAAAGCAAATAGATTAACATGATGAATCTATGTCCTTTCTCTTACATGTGCTGATCTTAAAATCCTAATGCTTAATTTTGCAACTTAAATTTAACTTAACAGAAATACTATAGAAAAACAACTCAACTTTCCTATAATAAATCTCAGACTATGCTTTAAGTTTTCTTAAGTATAGATATAAACATGAAAGAAATAGATTATAGCTCAATGTTTCTGCACATCTAAACTCATTTTAGATGGATATTTTTGTGTGTCTTTAGGTTTATAGAGTAGATAGTAGAGTGTATGATTGTGATGTATGTGGACTGTGGGTTGGAAGGAGAGCATGTTCATGTGTAATTGAATTACATGTGTTGCTCCTTTTTTCATCAGAATTATGATATTTTTAAAAATATTCCTTTTTAACCATCCTAGACTTTTAGATACTTCTACTTTTCTAGTATTAACTGAGAGAAGTTCAGAAATCTAATGTAGAGTATATGAAATGGGTATTCAGAGGTGAAACTTGAAGACTGGAGAAGTGAATATATTATGAAATAAATAAGAGGTCTCACTGCAGTCCATGCTCAAGGGCTTTTTTTAGTTGGGATATTTTTATTTCTGAATAAATATGCAGAAGATATTTTAAAGTGGCTAGGATCAAAGGTTCATCTTCATCTCACATTATGTGTTTCTAACTAGTGATGTATTAAAGCAAGGATTTATACTGATAGCAGAATTATTCCTATATTCTTAATCCATTCAAGTCAATTTGGGCACCTTTAATGGGACTTTATACATCCTTAGCCTTACACAGCCCCAGTGCTTTGCTTCTTAAGCCAGAGGAGATTTGAAATGGTAAAAGCTCTGCTGATTTCCTTATCATGGTATAAATTTAACTATACTTAAAGCTCACCCTCTCATAGTATTTCTGATGTAAAGTCTCTCTTCTTGTGCTCTGATGAGCAAGTAATTCAGAAGATAATCCTGTCATCTCTGACATTTTTATGCCAGCAGAATTTCCCCAATGTAAAAGGAATTTCCTAAGCAGCAGCTGCAAAAATAGCTTTCTGAGCTTTTCCAGGGATTTAGTCTGCTTCTGCAGAGTCATTAATAGCTCATCCCTGAAGGTGATGCCTGGCTCAGCATTCACCCTGTGTCTGTGCTATTGCTGTCAGGGAGTGAGTTTCAGTAACATATATACATCCAGTAACACTTATATAAATATAAGCCAGAGTTTTCAAAAGGAACAGCATAATTAATTTAATTTCTGCATGAACTTTTTTGAAAGGACTTCATTTTTTCAATACATGTGCAATACAACTGTTTAATGTCCCTGAAAAACAGGTGACTAAACTTTCTTGGATTTAAAATTTAGTATTTGAAAACTCTGTTGTGTCTGTGCCTGAGAATTTGAACAGTTCACCTAGTTTATAACTACATATTACAGAGCTAAACAAAATACTCCTTTTCCAGTCCATAATTAAGGTTCTCATCGTATTTTCAGCTCTCAAATGCTAGAGTATTCTGTATTATTCTGTAATTTTCAAATTAATTCTGGCATATCAGTTAATAAAATAATGTTTTGATTTTGAGTCTGGGCTAAAAACTTCCTTTGCAAATTTAAAATATACCCCCTTATCATATTGGAACTCATAAACACTTTTCTCTAAATACCTTCTTCGATGTTCCTTGTCAGTTGAGTGCTCCAGTTCTGTTCGTCTCTACAAATGAGTGAATATTCATGGAATTGTGTAAAGATAAATTAATATTTAAAATGCTGCTTGGAAGTAGCATACCAAGTGAGTCACAGGATTTTAGATAAACTCAAAGAAATGGATCAGAGATCAATGATCCTCATGCTGGGGAAAGCACAAATAGTTATATTTATTCTAGATAACTTGTTGTGTGGTTTATCTTCTGATCTATATGCTACTTCAGATGTACAGGCTTTAGAAAATAGTCTACATATCTGTGAGAATGTCCTTTTGATTTTTTTTATAAAGAGTAAGAACAACTAGGCACTAATGAAAGTCTTGTTTTAAGAATGATAGCTCATTAAATCTGGTGGGTGTTGATGAAAGGTGCCTTGGTGTCTCAGAAAGTGAATCTCTTCTGTTGATTACTCACACTGAGACTTTAAAGTGCTTTAGTGTCAACCAAGGACCAGAGAATCTAATTTGCAGGTGATAAGTGACGTACTGAACTGGAAACCCGTGAAAACATACGAATAAATAAATAAAAGTTTTATCATGCATTGTTGCACAGTGTCTTCTATAGCATCCAGTTAGGTGGTTCGTGAAGCACCTCCATCTTCTGCAATTCAACAAAGTTATAAAAATTTTGCTTAGATAACTAGTTTTTTTAAAATAGAGAAGACTTAATGCCACCTGTTAGCTTAATCTTTTCCCTTATTATCAAAGAAACAGTATGTGGTTTAATAGAGGTGAGGCTGTTCCTATGTTCTTTATATTCAGGTACCATAGTGGTTTACTTAATCCCAGAGATAGATACTCTGTTTCAAAAAGATTTGGTCAGACTGGGTTTTAGCCATTATTAAATTTATAAACTGTGATGATGTGAACCTTGTAAAACACCTGTTTTGTTCAGATTCCTGTATGAACTTTTGCAGGCACATTGATGCTCTGTTAAAGTCTTACCTTAAGGAGTAATGCAAATGTGAGCTATACGGGAATGTAAGACAGTGTTTTATGAAACTGAGTTTTATAGTGTGAATTCAAAGCAATATACAGAACATTGGGGCACACTTGTTCTCTTCATAATTTCAAGAATATCGTACTGAAAGTTTCAGTCTGCAAGGTTGTTATAGGATTTTCAATCCATTAAAATGCATTGTTTTGTATTGCTTCTATGGACCTGGCAGCTAAATACTAATAGACATCTTAATAGTCTTACTAAAGTTATAGCTTCTTAAGAATAGAGTTAATTTAATACCAAAGTTCTTTTTTTGTTGTCTGAATGAGTTAAGATGCTGTCTTTTTATATTCTGCCTGGCTGGATTCAGTGATCTTAGAGGACTTTTCCAACCTAATTGATTCTCCTTATAAGAAGTACTCATGAATTTGCTGTTTTTCTCAAAAGATCTTCATGTTATTTTCCCACACACAGACCAGAAGAACAAAATTTTATTTGCCTTCTCTGTATTTTAATGATTTGATAATTTGGAAGCGCTAGGAGCTTTGGCTTCTTGGGAAACCATGTGCATTCAAGGAAAGTCCAGTATTACAGGTAGCTGGAGCAGGGAAATGCCATCTCTGTCCTGTGCTGTTGCTCAGGTATCAGTCTTTGTGTGTCAGAAGACAGCAGCATGAGCTACAGTGAGCTTTGTTCAAGCACAGCTGCTCTAACGTCATGTTAACCTCACTGCAGCTATCTGGCTATCAAGATAACTGTGATAATTGCAAATTTGTTGTGCAAATTGTGTCCAACCAACTACCACTGTTTTGAGTAGAGGCTCAGTAAAAGAATCAGTATAAATACATTAAAGAAGGACTTCTTTCCTATCTCAGGAAGCTGTCCTTTCCTTGGCTGAAATGCAGCAATAGCTCTATGTTTTTAAAATTATTAAGGGTAGTTATAATTTACATATTTTAGGCAGCTTTCAAAGAAAGGAACCATAAATTGGCTTCTTTCCCATGTTAGCATCATTTCTTAAAAGACAGTACTTTGTTTCTTAAATGCAGGCAGGAACTACTCTTTTTTTAATCTCAGTCCAGTTCTTCTTTCATGTAATGCTTGAAGTGTAATCACTCATTTTAGGTGATTAACTTATATGATGAGATGTTGCATTTGGTCACTGTAATAGGCAGACTTGTTGTCTATCTGTTTCTGATAAATTTAACAGTAACAAGTTCTAGTTTCAAAAAGTAGCTTCTGATTAACAGCCAACACTTGGTTCACTATCTGGAAATCTGCAATGGACACTTGTATCATACTTGACAACCTGCATACACAGTGCACAGAATGCTTTCTGTTTTCTGATAACCTTTGCATATCACATGCTCACCCACCTGAGACTTCCTGTTAGTATTTTTCTGTCCAGTTCCAGGTTACTGAATTCCGTGAAGAACTGCAGCCTTACAAAGGCACAGTGCCATGACAGACTGAAGTGTTAAAGGAAAACTGTAAAACAAATATTCTTTTCTTCAAAGCCATAAAATGGCATTGAAGGAAAAGAAACTGAATATAATTGGGGTTTCTTTCTTTCTTTTCATTTTCCATGTTAAAATATTCAAAATATTTCGCTAACTTCTGAACTTGGAGCTTGATGTCAAGTATTACCCTGAAGCTAATCTGACAATAACTTAACTTTTCAGCAGTAGCAGACCAGCTAATAAAATGGTGGTAAAAGATTGAAAAATCCTCTCCTGTCTCAGCTCAGTTAACTTTTACTGAAAATTGACTTTACAAATTTGTTGAAGACTAGAATTAGTTGTTAAGATATCTTTAAAGAACTTTGTGTTAACATCAGATGAAAATGGCAAATATCTCTGACACTGCAATGTCCCAGTTTGTCATGATTTCACAACTGTAGCAACCATGTCTAGCTGCTGACTTCTCTCATACTGAGAAAATGCTTTTCAGTTAGGCTGTAAGAAGGTAAATGGTGAGAGAATTTGGCACATTTCCTTTCACTACAACTAATGACCTTGACTTGCTATAGAGATGTTACTTTCTGGACTACATCTGACAGCTCTACTAAAAGTCTCCAACGGGTTTTTTTTTTAAATGTGTGGTTGTACTACATCATAGAAGGAAGACAGACTGGTGCTAAGAGACCTAAAAGTGTGGGCAGAACAATTCGAAAGAGACATAGCCCGAGCACAGGTGGCAGAAACAAGCTTGCAAGAGAAATATCAGGTAAGCAGCAGGGAAATTTATGTATAATAACAAATTATTGTCATCATTATGTGTGACAGGTACTGCAGTATTTTACGCAGTCTGTACATATGTGTGAGTCAGTAGAGTGTTTAAAGAAATAACGACACAAAATGTCTTGCCTGTTATTGGTGGGGGAATTATAATGTCAGCTCCATCTTTGGTACGTAGGACAGTGCACAGATGGTTTGCCTAACACAGAGCTTTTCCCAGCAGTGTGAAGAAGGACTGTCCTAGTTAGAAGAGAGCAGGTGTCTGTGCCACCCTTCCAGATCCTGCACAATTTAGCTCAGATAGGAGGTGTGACTGAAGGCTGGGTGAGGTGACAGTTGGAAAGGACAAGGATTAGAGTTTCATTTTCGTCTGCTCTCTCAAAGGTTAATGTCTAAATCAGAAATACAAAACTCGGACTAAATTATTCTCCTGAAGCTTTGTTCTCTAAATGCAGCCACTGTCCCAAGTAGCATTAAATCCATTTGTTATTTTATCTGATCAATTATTATCTCATTTCATATATGATTCAGGCATCTGATAACTGAAGGGAAATAAAAAAGTCCTATCAATTTATAAATCATGAATACACAAGTAAATATAGAAGTTAAGTGCTATTCCTCTTTGGGAGGGATAAGGACTCCTATCAGTAAAAAATTTTTGTAGGTTATGGTGCTCCATAAATGTCAATAATTTAACTCCTTGACTCTGTACTAGAATTGATTTGATTTTCTCTTTTTGTAGTCATATAAGCATTTCAGAGTACAATATGAGGTAAAAAGGAAACAGTTTGAACTTGCAACCCAGTCAGTAAGGAAAGATGGTAAATTATCACTTGATCAAGCTGTGGTGAAGCAAGCATGGGAGAGAGTTACTTCCAGGGTAAGTTGAAAATCACTGTGCTATGTATTTTTTTATTAAATGAAGGGTGGAATTAAAAATAATTTAAACACCTGTTTGCTATTGATTTTATTAGGCATTAGGAACCTAAAAGTGGACTGAATTTCTGGCACTGCTGAATTATTTTACATTTATTTTGAGGCTATTTACTGCACTATCATCTTTAATATTGCTCAAAGATAGACTATAAACTTTAAAAAAGGACTATACTTTGAGATTTCCCTTCATTTGAAAGTGTTAGCAGTGCTCAGCCAAGTCCAAAACATTGTTGATGTTTGAAAGAAAAATATGCACAATGCCCCTTCCAAACCAAATGTTCTAATGTAAATTGCTTGTTTTTTGAGACGTTCTAATATAATGTTTTTTAATACCACTAAAAAAACTTTCTGTGTAATACTGAACACAATAAATGAGCTTTTAATTCTATTTTTGACCTTTTTGCAATAGTAATAAATTGATGTTAGTATTTATAATTGAAACTTTATACAACTGAATGAAAAATCCCAAGCAAGTTAGATTGTTTTTCCCAGATAAAAAGTTACTAAAACATTATTAATAGTGTATATCCATACTGCATTTTTATATATATATATGTCATATATTTAACAGAGGATATGTTTAAAACTCTTCTGGACTTTTCACATAATTTTCCATATGTTTTCACTCCAAAAACTGGCATTGCCAATAAGACACGGTGTTTTATTGCTATATTCTCCCCTCGACAGTCCTTTGAGACTCATTTGAACCTTACACACAAAAAATGTGTTCAAAATAGAGATACAAAGATTTTATGCAGGAGCATGAATTAAATAACATTGGCAGAAGAAGGTCTTGCATCCCTTACTGTGCCTATTAACTGATGAAATTCCAGATATTTAGTTTTTCAGTTGTTCCAGTTTATTTCTGGTCATTCTGTAACTCAATTACCATTTAGAAAGGGTAATACATAAATCAACAAATTCTTATAGAGATTTTGTTGCCTGTGAGAATGCTGTAATTTCTAAATACATATGGAGTAATATACCTAAATTTATGTCTTAAATATACTCTGTCAAGTGGGGTCTGATCTTACAGTGTAAACTCTGATTTTTATCAATGGACTTATTTGTATTATTCAGCAAGGGAGGATTTCAGTCCCTTTACTTTTATTTCCTAGATGCTTGATTGGCACATACACCTTGATAAGTCTCTTCCTGCACCTTTGGGCACCATAGGTGCTTGGCTCTACAGGGCAGAGGCTGCTCTGAGGGAAGAAGTGACTGTTCAGCAAGCTCATGAGGAAACAGCCAACACGATACACAGGAAGCTTGAACAACATAAGGTAGATGTACATGCATTCCTTCAGTGCATTATCCTCCATTGTTTCCACAGCTTTGAATGATCCATATCCTACAAAGAGTATTATTTCTAGTTTCTGTGCATTGTGTTTGTCTTGTTGGTGGCTAAAGCTTGGTGTCTTGTCATGGTGATTTGAACTGTGGTGTCTGTATCTTACAACCAATATTTGGAACTGCTTTTGAATGTTTTTACTTCTTATATCTGAAAGATACCAGGTATTAATATTTTAATTTCTATGGTAAAATTCTGTAGGGAGCTCGTAATGTTGGGTTCATTGTTCAGCCTGTGTGAACTAATTGGGTGAAACAGGGAAGAGGGAATAAATGTTCTAACTGTGCTGACAGCCAGTGCAGGCGATATGCATGGTGGGGAGAAAATGAGAATGAAGTGAATTTTCATAGTGTTGTGATGACAGATAGCATGATAGCCATCTGTGATGGCAGATAGTGCGCTGTGGTAAACAGGAAACTTCTCCAGATGAATTTAAATAATTGTATCCTTATTCTTTGCTGAGTCCAAGTTCTCATTTAAAATCAAAACTGTGAGGTTTTTTCCCTGTGGATTTACATAATATGTATGAGAAAAATGTGTTGGTGAAAAAAATATGCTGGTGAGATGATAAGAGAAACTGAACCAGTAAATGAAAGGGAAAAGGGTCTAGAAAAAGGCAGTACTTGAGGCTGTATTGTTTTATATTGCTCTTTTCTCCTATATCACTAATATTTTAAAACCTGTTTGTGGATTTGTTATTTTTTGCGTTTAGGATTTCGGTGGTTTTTTTTGCGTCAAAAAGTAATGTAATAAAAGCTGAAAAGTTTCATGGTCAGCTGATTACTTTTTATTAGAACAATTGTAGTTAGAAGACCTATTTAGTAGTAACTTACAAAATTTAACAAAAACAATCTTAAAATCTGTGAGGAAGATACAGATTTTTTTCAGGGTCTTGTCTCTTATAATGCTGAATTTCATTAACTTTCTTGGTGCAACATCAAATGATTCAGGATTCATAGGATTTGACATTGGTTTAAAAAAAACCCCACAAATCAAACACTCTTTTGTTCTTAGAATGTGAGCACTATAGACCTCCTTTTGATACATTCATAACAAGTACAAAAGCGTGTGCCCTAAACTGTTTTTTATTTGCATCAGAAATGCTGTGGTGAGGGATTTCTATGCCAACAAATAAACTTTGATTTGTGTTAATCTGTGCCAGGGGAGTTTTCCCATGGGAGTGGGATGAAAAAAGCTTCAAGACAAACATATGTAATCATATCTGTTCCTGGAGTTTGTTTTGTTGCTCAGATTTGAATTGATGAATCGTAATGTGCTACTGGATTGCACCAGAAATGCATTAGTGTATTTTTTTTCAGTCCTTGTTTCCTTGTTTGCTTCTGGTTTGTTTGTTTGTTATGGTTTTGTTCAGATGACATCATTGCTTTCTTTTTATCTTTGTCTCATCTGACAATGGGTTATTTTAGTGAACTTTACGGCTTCTGGCCATTTTGAATTTAGTAAAAAATGTACCAACTTATTTGTCAAACCTCATGCAATCAGGCAAGCGCTTATGTTTATTTTAGTTGATATTGCTACCAAGATGCAAGAATTAAGGGCAATGTCAATGCTTGTTGAGGGTCATTTCCCAGAGCAGGATTTCATTTCATGACAACACTCTGTAAGTTCTTGAGCTTCCTGTTGATGTTGGATGAAACTACTGAGGTTTATTATGACTCACTAATGCGTGTAGGGGGCACCTCTTTTTGTATGGCAAGGTCTCAAATGCATCTGAGGTATTTGTTCCAAGTCTTTCCTTTACGTGGACTATGTCAGTCACAGGAGTTTTCACCATGGTAAAATCAGCACATCACTTGCATCTGAGAAAGCCTAGCTCATTTCTCTTCACAGCAAGGTGTTAGCTGAAGTGGAAAACAATGAAAACACAGGCAGGTTGATGGGGATAGTGGGGCCGTTTGGTGAGCTGAGCCAGAGAATTACCACTGATTCCTCCTGTGCAAACAGTGGGTGTTGCCTGGGGAGAAACCCTTCCTTGGCACACAGGAATAAATCCATATGCATGATCAATACAGAAGCCTGCATTTTGTTCCCTCAGGTAAGAAAGGGGGAACCTTTGTACCATCTTTGCTCAGCAGGCTTCTGAGCACCTTGTGCTAGCAGCTGTCTGTCTGCAGTAAAAAAAAACATCATTCTGTGCCCTCTCAGCCACTCTCTGGGGACTTGACGTGTTACTGCTAACAGTATCTCTTCAAAGAGTGCTGCCAGTCATTCATTTCAATATGTAATCTCCAGGAAGCCGTTTGAAGCAGTGTTGCTTAGTTACAGTTGAAGTGTGCTCTGCTGTAAGGGTTTCTCTGGCTCAGTTCATATCGCAGCAATACAGGTCGGGTGCCACATTCCGCAGTCGTTCGTGCAGCACTGAGACAGCGATCCCGAAGTCTTTTTGATGGTGAGAGAGTGAAAAGTTTACTAAATATGGAATATGTACTTAGAGAAGGAGCTATAGATCTTCTGCCTATATATAGTGGAGTAGATTAGTTGCTGAAAATTTCAGTCTATACTTAGCAAAGGTTAGTATCTGTTATAAAGATTTTAAGAGTAAATTTAGGAGGGTTATGCTTTTGTGATGTTAGCATATTGGCAGACTGCATTTCAGAGATTATTTAATACAGCTAAGAGTTCTTGTTTTGTTAAACCTTTGCAGTGTATCCTGTTTTAAAATCTTCCATAATTGTTCAAAATAGCTGTAACAGAGCTTCTCTGTTACAGCTCATAAGGGGGTTGCCAGTGTAAATGTTTGAGTTGATGTAAATGCTTTTGTCGTATGCTTTACCTTGCATGGAAATGTGAGAGCATGACCAAATAGTAACCTACATTGAGTCATCAGAGACGGCTTAAAATTGTGCTTATTAGTTAGATAGCCTACCGAGAGCCTTTTCTCTCCCTCCCCTCCCTCCCCCCACTCTTTCAATATCCCTCTCTTTCTTAAAATCCAATCAGGATCTGCTGAAAAACATAGATGGTCACAAAAAGGCATTCCATGAGATCCACAGGACCAGGTCTGTTAATGGTGTGCCCGTTCCACATGACCAGTTAGAGGATATGGCAGACAGGTAAGGCTTTCAATCTGAAATAAAAAGCTTCTGTGCATGAAGGGGAGCCTGTTTGCTGCTTAATCTGTTCATGTGGAAATCACTGTCTAGCTACATTTCACAGTGGCAAACTGAGATGGAAGGGAAAACATCCTAGAATATACATTAAAATATATTGAAAAACCTGATGCTTTTAAGATTGATGAGAATCAAAATAAGCTATGGATTTTGGATGGAAATACTTCTTTTGTATTGATGCTGTTATTACTTGTCCCTGGAAGAAATGTTATATAACAGCCAGGATGCATGTGAAAAAAATGACAAATGACTTTGCAAAACTTAGTAACAGAAGCAAACTGATGATTTTTATGAATAAAAACAGAAATATAATTAATTTGTTGTTCAAGAGCTGTCAGCAGACTATCATCATACATAATTAAATGTGGACTCTGAATGAGGTGAAAGATTAGAAAAATATCAGAACTGTAATTAAAGCTTTCAGTCTCTCCTACAAAAATTAATATTGCTGTATTTTACTATACTGTGATTCATTTTATAGGTTTAATTTTGTTGTCTCTTCGTCTGAGCTCCATCTGTTGAAGATGGAGTTTCTGGAACTGAAGTACCGTCTACTGTCACTCTTAGTCTTTGCAGAATCAAAGTTAAAATCATGGATTATCAAATATGGAAGGCGAGAGTCTGTGGAACTGCTTCTTCAAAATTATATTGTAAGTTGGGGGTTGTCTTATTTTTATAATTATTTTTGAAATATTCATATTTAAGTTTGCTAGAATTGTATAAAAGAACAGAAACAGACATCAGATTTGTCAATCATCAAGTTTATGATTGCAATCCTATGGAATATATCTTCAGAGGTGAATCTGTCTTCCCCACGGAGGAGCATTAGTCAAAAGGCTGAATGTAAAAATTATTCTTTTTGCACCATTTCTTGAAAAAGAGAAATAATGTTCCAGCTGCTGTCTGATAATTAATTTAGTAAGCACATTTGGAGGTTCCAAATCCTAGATTTCCGCTTACTTTGTATAGCAATTCCAAAGAACTTATTTTCATCTTCTTTTACACCTGCATAGATGCACTTTATAGTGACTGTATGGAGGTAAAGAGTTAAAGACAGAGGAGGTTTTTGGCATGCATTCCCACACAGCATTTTTCACAGTCTTCCAAGAGAATTTTTAAAAAGGATGTTATTCTACCTCTGTGTAGATGTTCAATATACTATACCTATAGGGAAGTAATTTTCTTCTTTTAAAGAATGATTTTTCTATTCCATTTAACATCTGTATATTATACCCACTGCTTTATTTCTGTTCTGGAAAGAGTTTGCTCCAGTTCTGCATCAGCCAAATATCATGTTAAGAAACGGAAACTATTGACGTACAAATGTTCATTGATAAGTTCTCTTTCAGCATTATGCTGCTGCATCTTTTTAAATTCACACGTGCACTGTCAAGTGTAGGTAGAATGATACTACTGCTGTACTTCTACATTAGGGCATGAAGGATTCTTTCAAAAGCAGGGTTCATCTAAATATTTTTTTCCCTTCTATCGAATCCATATGGGAAAAATTGCATGGGAAAATGAAGTCTGGAAAGAACTCATACAGTTGCAGAACCATTCAGGGCCAGGTCAATGTGTAGAGAAAATTATTGATGTCCCCATTTCTTTGGAAAGAAAATTCAAACTCAGTGGAGTTCCTCTATAAAGTGAGAATTCCTGTGTTTAAACTTCAACAGCTAGGGACACATAAAAAATCAGGAGTTGGTTAACCCTATTTTTTAGACAAGCTTTGCAAAATTCAGATAATTACTTGGAATAACTTAGTTTGCTGGAGTGATGTGCCTTACCTAGGAGTTTTAGTCCATTTCTTTACTCTCTAAGACTGTCAAAAGAAACTATTAAAAGATGAAAAGGGAAATAATAAAAAGTAGATTTAGCTTGAATTTTCTTTTTTTTTTTGTGTCACTTCCTTATTTTTTACTTTAAAATGATCATCAAGTTGTTAATTTGTATATTAATTTGCAAATGCCTCAATTGTTCTTGTGATTCAGACCACTAATGCTGAGGTGATCATTAGGGAAAGAAAATGTTTCCTTGCATAATTTTTGAAACTACGTAACATGAAAATGAGGATATTAGGACAGGAAGATAAATAAATTTTATTTTCATTCTTGATGGCCTTGACTTCTGGCTCCTTCAAGGTGTGATGGAAAGATTTATTTGCTTTGGCTTACCTGGGACCAGTTTTCTAGGACAAAAGGACAAGTGTTATTCTTCCAGTATATTAGGAGTTTTACGTAGGAAAGCTGTAGTCAGTACCTTATAGTCAGTGACTATATTAGTGGGAGATAAAAATGTAAGTCTGTTTGTCTGCCAAAACAGACTGGGGAATGTCAGCATTCTAGGAACATGCGTAATTAGGATCTGTATAGAGCATATGCCTGGAAAATATTTATGTACTGTAGCTTAAAAATAAAAGTGGTGGTTGTTGCTTATTCTTATCATCTTTTCACCCATCTGTCATACACCAGACGTAAAGGTCAGCACAGATTGTACACCATCAGCATCAATAATATACTATTCTAAATTCTCAGCTGTAATGGAGATACTAGGTGCAGTTATCCATGGATTTTAACCCATGGAGCTGTGTTTTAGCATTGCTGTGTTAGCACTTTTTTAGCATCATACGGTATATTGATTTGGTAAAGCTGCTTATTTCCTTCAAGGAGTCTTGTCAGATGGGAAACAATATTAATTAGTAAAATGTCTGTATTTAATTTTTGAAAATATTTCAAATAGCTCTAGAGATCAGTGTTATGTCAATATTTTTTACTTTTTCATATGAAGTCTTGAAGGTTTTGGTTGAGGTTAAAATGGCTGTATGGGTTTGGTGAAACCAAAAGTTATAAGTCTGTCACATAATTGATGATAAAACATGTAGGTCTTCATACATGGCAGACTTTGTTTCAACAGGAGAACAAAGAAAAATTCTGGTTTTTCTTGACTTCTAGTTTCCTTGGTTATAAAAATGATTCTAAATTATGCACTAGATAACTGCTGTAACTTGACATTGCAACTGTCAAAGTTTTTAAAATAGAAGGGTTTTAGATATATACTGGCTGGCAGATTAATTTTTAAATGTTTTTTCATGTTATATAACATGAGTCAATGAACACACAAGATCTGATTCTCCTGTTCAAAATACATTGAACTTTGACTGCATTTGAAACCTGGTTTTATCAAAACAATACTAGTCTAATTTTGTCTATTCTGGAATTCAGAAGCTTGTATAGACATATGTGGGGTGCAGATTCCTTAATTTTGTATTCTGTAGCTGAGGAGGGATGAGATGTAGCAATAAATTACAAAACCATTCCAAGATCTACCCTTCTCTCCCTGTTATAACAGTGGTAATGCAAGATACAATGTGCTTGCATAATATAGAGCTATAATTATGTATTTCAATTAAAGGAAATAGCATTTCTGAAAGACATGTGAAAAAAAGGTCAGTGTCATTTGCTGGAGAGGATAAAGAGAAATAAATGTCAGAGGCGTAACATTTTTACAAAAATATTTCCAGATAATTTATTCATCGCACTATAACACATTACAGAGCTAAACCATCACTGTCAAAGGAACAGCTCTGTGTCACACTTTGGAAAAACAGCATCTCTTTGTGCAGAGTTTCCATAATCTTACTTTTGCCAATTGCAAAGGAGGTAAAGAAAAACTGAAGAACAAGGCAAATGTTTCTCATCTCTTAAAGTGTAACCTGTTTTTTTGCAGAGGCATAATACAGGAACAACTAGATCTTATTCTTATGGTGACATATATGAAGGAAATTTTCTCTTTTAATAAAACTATTCCACTTTAATTTCAGTGTAAAACAGCTTTCAATAAATAACTTGTAAGTTAATTACTCAGTTTCCGCATATTCTAAGTATCCTATGCTAGTAAATTCCACCAAGAGAGCAACTAAGAAAATGTTAAATAACATTTCCATGTGGAAAGTAAATAAATCTGTATACTCTGCTGTACCATTAATTTGAAAAGTTAAAATTTGTATGCTATTTTATAATTATAATAATTAAAATACGATTTTATAATGATGAAAAGATGAATGGAGAAATAATGAAGTTAAAAGTTGTCACCAGTATCCTGATTAAATTTCATAGAAATTATTCCCATTCTTAATACCCATCTTGATTTTATCTGTTACAATTTTTTTTGTCTTTTCAGTCTGTTATTGAAAATAGTAAGTTCTTCGAGCAGTATGAAGTTACTTACCAGATCTTGAAACGAGCAGCTGAAATGTATGCCAAAGCAAATGGCTCAGGTAAATGTCTCTATTTCTTTCATCACTGGAACAGCATTTTAATCTCTTTAGACATAAATATCCTCTAAAAAAGTTTCTAATATTTGTTTCTTCCATGCAGCAAAGCTGTTCATCACCAGCAGCTGCAGTTCACCAGAGACAACAGCCTCTGTTAGCAATTTCAGATATCCTCTAGCATATAGCCACTGGTCCAGAGCATCCTGCCCTGCTGCTATTTCCAAATCTCCAGAGGAGGGTGTCACATTCAGACTTCCTCATGGGAAAAGCCCATTGTCCATGCTAACCATTGGATTATTTCTGTGTTGTTAATTTGGGCTGAAAGTGTGACAGAAACCAAATTAGGAGTAGGGAAAATCATGTTCTAGTGCCTGGAAATGCTCCCTGGTGTGGCTTAATTCAAAAGAAAAACACAAACAGGGAGTTGGTCCCAGTATTGTAGTTGCCAAATTATCCCTTGGTTTATTGGAGGTTCTTCGGTAGCTTTGGAAACCTGCAAGAGGAACTCAAGTGGTAGTTGCAGTATGGATATACATGAGAAAAAATGTGTAGCTGATTCAATAGTTGCCTTCTGTCATTCTTGAATACTGCTGAGTTCACTGAGAATTCCAGGGCAATATTTGACCTAGATAATTACAGACATGACATCACTTTAATCTGTAACATAGTGATGTCTGTGGAGGATTGTTGCAGCTGCTGCTGAAGGAGGGAGAAAATGGATACCTCTGTTTGTTATGAAATTTAAATTGATAGTGATACTCAAATTTTACAAAAATAAACATTTTTACAAGGTATTCTTGTAAAGAACAAAAGTCACAGATTAATTCAATGCTATTAATATAATCCAATAACAAATTCTTTTCTAAAGGACAAGTACTCACATATATGACTTCAGCAATAGCAGTTCAAATTAGCTAAAAACTCTTTAAAACAACTATATTCTGTATATTTTATGAAGTCTCAGCATTTGTTTGGCCTTTTTTCTTCTGTCTTTTTCTTTTTTTCTTCTGGAATGAGGACATACTTTTTCCTTTATTCACATGCAGAAAATACTAAAAGTTAAATGGCAGAAATTAGCAGCAGTTTGGTTTCAAAGTCAATGGAAGGAAGATCAGAATTTCATTCCGTACTTTTCAATGCAGACATAATATGTGTTTTTATATTATACATTTCTCATTTTCTGCTTTCTTTAGGCAAGCTTATGTCTTGGTTTCTTTTATTGCAGATTTAAAAGGAACACCACACACAATATGCAGTGTGACTGTTTTAACTTAGCATTCCTTTTTTGTACTTTCCCAAGTCTTTAATTCACATGTTTAATTTTTCAGTCATGATCTTGTGCTAAAATTGGGCTGTGAACTGAACATTTGTATGTAAGAGCCTACTGAAATAGAAGTTACAGTAAAATCTAATACCCTAATGACAGTGAATAAGCATAAGATAATCTTTACAGAAATAGTAATGAAACAGAATAATCAATATCTTTCCTGTATCTCAGTGGAAGAAGTTGAGAATGTGATGAAATTCATGAGTGATACCACAGCTCAGTGGAGGAACCTCTCAGTAGAAGTGAGAAGTGTAAGAAGCATGCTGGAAGAAGTAATTGCTAATTGGGACAGATACAGCAGCACTGTGGCAGGTCTACAAGCTTGGCTTGAAGATGCTGAAAAAATGCTGAATCAGCCTGAACATTCCAAAAAGGTATTCACTACTAGCATATGCATCTGGCTATATAGTAAATTGTGAAATGTGGGATTTGGTTTTGCATTTGCTTAGGTTTTGCTCAGACTTTGTCATCCTGTCTTCATTCATCATAGCAGTTTCTGTGTTTGCTCTTATAGCATCTAGAGGCAAATACATACATACACAATGAAGGAAAGCCTCATCTGTGGTACCATGTCTAGAGGCATCTTTGGCACGAATATAGGGCAGCAGTATTGCTCAGAGATAGGAATGTTACATGATTCACTCAAAGGCAAATACAGCTCTTAGCACCAATGTGAGTAATCATGGACTACCTATAAAGACACTTCCACTGATTTTTCTGGATGACGCATTTCAGTACTCGTTACCTTCAAAGAGAAGTACTATTAATATGTGTTGTAATATTTGATGGGTGATTAATTCATTTACCTTGCATCTCAGAAATCTTTTCAACAATTGATTTTGGGAACCTGCAGTTATAAAGATAGTTTTTCTATTTTTTTTTTCTGTTATAATGTTAGAGTACTGAAGCACTAAGACTTAAGTTTATAAACCTTCAGTAATAACCTGGATTAACTTGAATAGTCCTGCATTTAATAGGCGCTGAATTTGTACCTGATCCCAATGTAGCAGCTATCTAGCTCTTAACACTAAAGTAGGGTTCTCATAGGCTGTAAGATGATACAATGCCATCAGGTCAGAAATGAGCGTTTCATGTTAAATGAAAGAACTGTATATTTTGTTAAAGTTTGCTCGTTTAAACTGATGTAAAATAGTGAAATACACTTTTAAAATAAAAATAAACCTGTGGAAAAAAATAATCTGGCATAATACAGATAAGAAAAATTATTCTTGGGCAGGAAGGATGACTTCAGCTGATAAGGGAGATCTTAGATACTGGTGTATGTTTTATGTAAGTAACTGTACAATAATTAAAATGAAATATCCATAAATATGAATAAAATCAAAACATTTACTTTTCTGATCAGATGTATAACTTTATCGTTAAAGATTTGCAAAGCAGAAATTTGAACATATCCATACATTATATACTTGCTTCTGATTTCTAACATAAATTCAACAAATAGTTCTTCTCACTTTGATATATGGCAAGTTTCAAAAAACCTTGTTTGAAAGACTTAAAGCTTTATTCTTCCCAAAATGCAAATTTCTTCTTAACATACATTGGCTCAAACCTGTTAAAGGTTACTGAGTGGTAGCATAATCTGCCTGTAGACTGAGATACATATTTTAAAAGTTAATTCTGATTTTAATGTTGAATTTAGCATTCCACAGCAATGAAGTTTTTACTTAGGTAGTTCCAAGGATAGGTGTGATTTAAAACCAAAATAAATTCTTACAGTGGTTTATAAAAATAAGTCTTACAGCCATGAAGAAAAAAGCTATGGAATACTAGGTAGAAGATAACTATTGTTTGGAATATGGCATTAAAAAAATTTAAGCATTTCAAAATATTTTTCTGTAAACCCACAAAGATATCAGTAATATGATAGAAAGTTTCTTGTTTGCAAACATTGCCTGCATTATTTAAAACCACTCTATTCTATCCTAGGCAAAGACCCTTGTAGCTCTTCATCATGTTGTCATGGCTTTTTCTTCTTTCCTTTATCTCTGTATCATTTCCAGACCATCACATTCCACTGTCCTTTTCGGGAAAGAAAGTTGTCTGTTGGCTCCTGTTTTCAGAAACCTTGTTTTGAACCTGTAGCATTGAAGATCGTGCAAAAAAAAAATAGCAGTATGCACTTGGATTTTTCAGACTGTTCCTTCTACAACTCCTTTGTTTCCTTCCAGTACCTCTTAAGCACTTTCTATAATAATTCCCTTCTAACTGCACCCTCCCACACTTTTCTCACACATCTGTATCCAGAAGGGTTTAGACAGCTTTTAGATCTCATGTGGTGACTTACTTAAAAAGAGCTGCATTGTTTTAATTGAGAATGAGGTGTGCTTCCCAGTACCGTCCGAACTTGTTTAAATTTTAAACATGTTTAGGTTTAAATGCTTTTGAAATGGAGACACTCCCCAGCAGTGTCTGCAGAAGGTAACGGTTTGTGGGAATAAATATGTGGAAACAAGGATGTGAGCAGTTTACCCCACGTGCTTTTTTCTTCTTGACCTCTAGTGAGCCTGACCATTGGAAAGCTCACCAGTTCCAGGTTCAGTTGACTTAACATATTTTGGATGTGCTCATAAAGATTTGCCTTTGCACAAAGCAAGGGGTTTGTTCTACTGCGAGAGTAAGAAGATTCAAACTGCAGATGCAATTTACTGAGGTGATTAAATTTAAAGAAGGTGCCCTCATGATTCAGTCATTTGGAACAGACTGTGCCATTCATTGAATTGTGCATTGTTTGGGAGAAGGGTGGCAGGGACAAGCCAAAGCCATGTCAGAGAAGATGTGGATAATCATGAGACAGTGATTGAGTCCTGTTTTGTTTACTGGTATAGCTGGAGTCACAGAGCCCAGAGAAAGATGCCTTAGGAGCTATTGCCCCTCATCCTGAAGACAGGAAAGGAGGGAAAGGAGGTGTTCTTTGTCTTCTCTACCAATTTATGTGCATGTACCTGCCTACAAGAGGCTCTGGGACAGAGAGGGAGACAAAATCAGTGACAGCAATCTCTTTCCCCTCGGCATTCAGGTGCTCTCAGATAGGAAGAAGCAGCAATAAAGAATCAGTCTTCACAGGTCTTCTGGGTTGCTAGAGCCTGGAAAGCTGCATGTGGATCACAGCAGGGGAAAGACCTCTCCACAGCCTGGATATGGACTGTGTTACTGTCAGCCCATACTGTTTAAGGATGAGACAGAAAATAGATGAGCCCTAACAGTGTTTTCAGTTATGGAGTTTTCCCTTAAGGAGGATTTTCTTTAGTTTAACTGAAGCCACTCACTGGAGTAAAATGAGCTGTAAGTAAACCGGCAGGAATTTTTAATTCCACAGGTTATGTTCACAGACATTAAAATTTTATCATGGCATATTTGAAGTGAAGAGCTTCAGAGGATAATTGTTCAATGAGTTTTTATTAAGTCATGAGCTGGTGAACAAATTTTAGTTTTGTGATTTAAAGTGAAGGCTAATTGAAGAGGTTTTGGAATTGTATTTTCATTTTCTTCTTCAGGAGTTCTTTCGGCACTTACCTCATTGGATCCAACAGCACACAGCCATGAATGATGCTGGTAATTTTCTGATTGAAACATGTGATGAGACCATTTCCAGAGATCTTAAACAGCAGCTTCTGTTGCTAAATGGAAGATGGAGAGAGTTGTTTATGCAAGTTAAGCAGGTAATTTTACCCTTATTACTTTTTCGTATTTATTTTGTCATTACCATGCAAGCAAGACAGATTACCTTGTTAGCAGGAATATAGGACAACTTACTAAAGCGCCTAACAGTTCATCAGTATTTAAATTAGAAATTACTCCCTAACAGTAATTTATTTTATTGAGGCTCTTCCTTTATTTACCTTTCTGGTTATACAGCTGTTTTGGGGGGCTGGGGTGGTGGTCTACATTTTCAATTCATATAAGCTGTAGCTTTACATTATGGTCACCTGTCTTGATACAGTGAATGTTATTTATACATAACCTCTACCATTCTACAAAGAAAATTACTGGTTTTCAGTACCTATTGTAATTGTAAAAGCTCTGTAAAGCTAAACAGTAAAAATAGTGAAAATTATAATATTTACTACTCTTTGATGGAAGCTTCTTCCAATTATTGTGCTGTGACCATAAGCAGGGACAATAATTAACTAATTAACTAAATGTTTTCCCCATTTTGGTCAGACTTCTGTCTTGCCTACAAGCAGGCTCTGATAGCAAACAAATAAACATACCCTTTCTCTCATGTAAGAGACTCAAATGACACAAAAAGAATTGTTGTTTCTATATTTGCTCTTTAAAAATCAGAGATGTGATCCTAATTACATAGAAGTATTTCACACCTCATAAACACATTACAAAATACCTTTGTTATAGTCACTATACATATATTGATATTGTCCCTTTTCAGTGATTTTAAATAGCAGTTGCCTGTTTGAAGGTACTGAATCTGTTTTCTTTTCTGGCATTATTATATCCTATGCAGTCAAGTTAAAAGGAAAAGCAAATAATAATTGGCTCTCTTTTATTGTAACTCTTCCAGACTGTTGACAAGAATGTTCTCAAGCTTTACTTGCTGATGCTATTTAGAGTGATTCACTGATGTTAATTTCTCTTCCCCTACTTATGCAGCTTGTTTCGTATGCTGGCTGTGTGAGCTTTTTTAATACTGGCTTTTTCACCATTTCTGTCATACAGCTCTTTCTACTTTCTAAGACATGTGTTTCTCCTTCCTCTGGCCAGCATTCCTTTGTTAAGATTCCCCTTAGCCTTTTGCTCTTCTAGGCTTTCCTTGTTCTGTTCTCTTTGCTGGATTTTCAAAATTGATATTGTAGGTAGTGAGAAATTAATTGAGTTGTTGATTCTAGGGTACAAACAAATGAGTCTGTTCGTTTTAGCATCATTACTATTGGAACTAATGCAGATGATTAGAGGATTAGTTTCCATTATATTGTATTTTATTGAATATAATTTTTCCAGCAAAAAACTGCACTAAAAACATGCTAATTCTCCTAATCATTACTTAATTGCTAGATATCTAATTTGGGGTGGGGGGTTTTTGTTTGTCTTTTTTTACTTTCCTTTTTTTAGTATGCTCGAGCAGATGAACTGGACAAAATTAGGAAGGAATACGTGGATGGCATTGCCCATTTGACAGCTTTTATTGAGGGAAGCAATAAGAAATTTTCAGCCCCTGTAGAAGTGTCCTTTCATGATGTCAAAATGTTTGTACAAGATTTAGAAGTAAGTGTCTTCCTTTTGTTTCTTTCTTCCTCCTTCCTTTTGTTTCTTTCTTCCTCCTTCAAAAGAAAGAAATTTACAACTTTTTAGTTCTGATAGCATAGAATTATTTTAGTATATATTCCCATTATTAACTGGGGTTTTTTACCAGTGGTGCTTTCTTTTGGTATGATTTCAGCTGTAGCTAAAATATATATCAATATATTCTATTAGTGACATTTTTAGAGTAAATTTCCAAAACCACTGTCTCACTAGGTATTTCTTTCTTTGTAGTTTCAAATCACATTCAGGTGAGTTGACTGATACTCTGGCTCAGTTTTCATGCATTTGAAATATGATCCAGTGTTCACTAAAATCAGTGATGAAAATAATTGATAATTAGAATATATATAATTTATCAGTCTTTTATCTCCCATGAATATATAAATACTGTTGTTGAATACTTTTTTTTAAACACTCATTTCAGAATATTAAGCAGAAATTGCCTGCAATGGAAGCTCAGTACAAAGCAGTTTCAAGAACAGTGCAGCTTCTTACAAAAGAAGTTTCCCAAGAGGAAGCAAATGAAATGCTGGGAACTTTGACACGGCTCAAAGAGCAGCTGAACAAGGTTGCAGAATACTATTTTTTAAACTATATGTTGTTGAATGTTGAACTAATAAATAGTATGCCTCTGTACATAAATTCTCACGCATATGCATTTGAACAAATACATAGCTGTAAAAATAGATTGATTCAGGGTGGAGATGTTACTTAAATGTTAAGACTATGATCCTTACATTCAATACTCTTTTCTTTAAGAAGTAATAGAGGATCAGAACTGCTCTATCTTAAAAACACTAGGTAGCAACTATATAAATCTACATGCAGAAAAGATTGGTATTGATTGAATTTTACAAGTTTTTCAATAACTATTTTTTTGACCAAAAGGTTAAGGAGCATTCCTGTGCCCTGGTATATGAATGCCAACGTCTGCTGTCTCCACTGGAAGAACTGGAGAAACAAATCACACATTTTTATGAATCTCTTGAAAAAGTCAATGAAATAATTTCTATCCTGGATCCTGAAGCACAACCCACAACTGTTCTTAAACAAAAAGCCCAAGTAAGTTTCAAAAATATCTTACAAAGGTCTGCTGCCTCTGAGTATCTACAATTATCTTTCTAGGAATTTGGATCCCAACGCTGTAAGCTTAGCAGGTATTTCTTCATATTCAGGCAAAAGACATAGCCTTATCCTAAAGTCAGCTTGGCATAAATATAAAAAGATTGAAATCTGTGTTCCTATCTAATGTCCTTGGTTTTAATGCAAGAAGTAAACATAAGACTTCTTTTTTTTTAATGTAGTGGAAATTGGACTGAAGTGTAAGAACTACATAGGATTTTTATTGAGCACATGAAAAATTGTCATCAGAAACTTCTGTAGGTTTCCTTAGACAATTATGTAAGTTATTTAGAGACTTGGAAAAGTGGTTTCTTTGAAGTGAATTGCAGTATAACATTAACTTTTCTACATGGCCAATAAGCATTTCTCTCTTGAGGAATTTGGACCTAGTCAGAACTCTCTTGGAAAGTTAAATGAAAATAGGATTTTTAAAATCTTTTTTCACCCTGTACTACTTCGTGCATGTTTTCTTTTTCTCTCTTTATTTTTTTAAAGTATAATTCCCATTACTTAATGTGATTTATAATGAAATCTGCATTCCAAAACCTGGCATGAAGGATTAATTTGTTGAAAGGCAAGGAAGGTTGAGATCTCAACCTGCTACTGAGAACTGTCATTCTTGTGTCTATTGATTTCCCTGTTGCTTACTTACAATTACACAAAAAGTACAGAAATACAGTAAAATTAAAACCCAGAACAATGTATTGACCTACATTCTCTACAACTACCCAGAGGGCTTGGGTACACATCTATGTATTCTTCTATGAATAGCTAGAGATCTGTTTGAGTACAGGACTTTGCATTCAAGGAGAAAGTTGTGTCGTCTGTGTTATTTCATACAATATTTTGTGTAGTCTGTTGACCATGGTCCTTTGACCTCATCCCTTTTGTCCCCACTGTTAAAAAGCATCTTCCTGTTATTTTGCCAAACTTTTCTCCTCTTTGTTCCTGGCCAGGGTGCATATATGTTTTTTTCTTTCAGGATTTGGTAGCTTACCAAGAAAACTGCAAGAAGGATGTGTCTCTAATTGAGAGAAATAGTCAGAGTATCCTTCAGTGTGTGACTTCGACTGAAGTGTTAAAGCATTTACAGCACTCAATATTTCAGAAGAAAGCTACACAAGTTCAGCTTACTTTTCAGGTAAAAATGCCATACCTTGGTGCATGTTTCTGAAAATTTGTTCATATGCACCTGATCCATCCTACTGTAGCTGCATTTCATCACTCTGTAGCTACTGTCCTGGGTAACCCTGACGTCAAGTTATTAATGAAAGACTTGTCTTTATTAGGTAATAGGTGATCAGGGGACTGACAGTCACATTCTCCATGCACTTATTCAGAGCTGAGCCTGCCACAGAGGAACCTGGGGTTTAAGAGAAGTTTCACATGCCTCAGACTCCTTTGGACTGAGGAACCTGAAATCCTAATATCAGGGCTGCACTGGTTTCTGTTTATCCTGACTTTATTATCTTGGCTAGTTATTTGCTTCTATATTCCCACACATCCCCTTTCACAGAAAGCATGGAAGATGGAAACTTTTGCACATGCTACTGTTGCTGATCTTTGTATTTCCTCAGAAAATGCAGGGGATTGGAAAGTTGCAAATATGTTGTATTTGTTAATGCAAAGATGTGGTGTTCAGATTATATTCACCCTCACCTGTTGTTACTATCAGTTATTACTGATATTTTTAGGGCTGTTCAGCCCAAGTCTCACCCCACTCTTACATGAAATTAGCCATTACACATGGTGTGATTTTTTAGGGTTTTGGGTCTTTTGCAAAACCAGAGATGAACTCAATGATCTTTATGTGTCAGTTCAAACTGAGGATTTTCAGTGATTCTGTGACTGTCTCAGAGTCATCTCTCCACATAATGGGTTCATTACATTTATTTTCAGGCAACTATTGTTCAGGATAATGCTTTCTAAACTGAGTTTTAGATTACAGAAAATCACCTATTCATAAATAGCTCTCTCTGAGAAGTGAATTTCAAAATTTGTATTGTATTTTGTGGGGTGTACCTAAAGATTAATGGTGGCTGATTTATAATGTAGAAAAAAATTATTTAAGTTTAGTTTATTGCAACAAAAGCAGATGTACTTGTAACTTGGTAAATTTACCATGTTCAACATTAATTACTCTGTTTCTGTAAATTTGGAGGGTGGTTTATCTGTTTTTGTGTTCGAAAATAAACCTATGAAATAG
This sequence comes from Grantiella picta, assembly GCA_013397955.1. Lineage (NCBI taxonomy): Eukaryota > Metazoa > Chordata > Aves > Passeriformes > Meliphagidae > Grantiella > Grantiella picta. The sequence goes on along the minus strand of VZRM01008172.1, from coordinate 1,549,333 downwards.
GGCATAATCATACAAAGTGTGACATACCTAGAATTAAAATATTGGAAACTGGCAGTTTTTCATGTAAAGAATACATGCCTATACGATTCTATTATTATGCAGACATTTTTATCAGAAGGCTTTTAAAATATTTAGCAAGATGTTTATGTTGAGAACTACAGATTTGATTAGCTCTCTGGGTAAACTCACTACAATTCCTTACGCTGAGGTTATTAATCAATGAGGATGGTGAAGTGGATGAACAGTGAGCAGTGTTGCAAGTGCTTTGCAGCAGTTAAACTGCTGAACTGTTCATTAATCCTGGTAAATTTTCTTACTTGCTCACGAAATTCTAACCCCTGAATATTGCAGTGCACAGGATGGACTAAAAGGCAGACTAATGGAAGAGCTGTGACTAAGGTTGCAAAATGAGGATTTCAGCAACTAAACCGCAACATTTGCTTTCTTCTATGCAGCTTTGTGCCTGGTTACTTCTCTGACATACTAGTGTGATAATCATACAAACCTCTTCTAGGTCAGAAGAACTGTAGTGTGGAACTGGTTGGATCCATGGGTCAAACCACCCTCACTTCAGTCATATCAGGGGGAAGGTAGTTTGATGCTGGGAAGAATGAAATGGCAAGTTTCTGGTCATACCTGGTGCTTTACATTTGAAAGCAGGCTTTAGGACAGAAACTCACTAATGAAGTGGCAGAGGGATTTTGAAAATATCAGAGACATCTAATCTACTGATTTTTATTTGAATGATGACATTAGCACAAGCCTCAGGATTAGAAATTGGGGAAATGGGAGCATGAGAGGGAGAAGCATGGTGAAAAGCATATATTTAAAAGAGTGACACAAATTAAATGCATGTTTTGTAAAATCATGGTAAAAGAGAGCAAATAAAAATCAGTTTGAAAGTGCCAGCTCATTTTCTTTGCTTGTAACTCAGAATATGGTCAGGAAAGCTGGTGAGTGGAGAAAAAACATAGAAGCAAATAGCCGTTTGATGAAGAAATTTGAGGAGTCTAGAGCAGAACTGGAGAAAGTAATACAGATTGCCAATTGTTGCTTAAAAGAAAAAGGAAATCCTGAAGAACTTCTCAGGAAACATAGCGTGAGTAAATTCTCTGACCTTCCTCATGGAAATCTTTCAGTGCATGACATACAAGTGAAAAGCCTACTTAATTCTAAAATTGACGTGGATTTCTTGCACGTGTAGAAGTTATACTGATCAGGTCAAACTAATATTAAGATTGAAAAACAGAAAGGAAAATTGTCAGCTCTCTTACTTAAGATTGGATGTCAGCAACCAGAAGGTGAAAAAGCCCTGTAGAAATTAGGGTGGGATTTTCAGTAGAACTACTGGGAGTTAGAACACTATATTTTGGCAATTCACACACATCCACTGCTCCTTTTTTTAAATTATTATCTGTATCTGTATTATAACCATAACTTATGCAGGTAGTTTTGAAATGCATTCTTGTTAAAATACCATCTCAGTGTACTGGCTGAGAGTACATTAATTTGCTGGGCTTCAATTGGCTAGAAATAGTTATTTCCTTAGCTCAAACATCAGTTCTTCAATGCAACAGAAGTAACGGAAGAACTGAAACTTAGAGAGTGTTTTAGGGAACTTCGTGTTAGCAGGCTACCATATCAATAACCAGCTTCACCTTCTCACCTTCTTGCTTTCTGCCTCCACTTCAGGAATTTTTTAATCAGTTGGATCAGAGAGTCCTAAATGCCTTTCTGAAAGCATGTGATGAACTTACTGACATCCTCCCAGAACAAGAGCAACACAGCCTGCAGGAAGCTGTGAGGAAACTCCATAGGCAGTGGAAGGTTAGTGAATGATGTCTCTGGATATTGTAAATCTTAGTTTTGGAAAGGTTCTGTATGACCTATATATTTTTTTAAAAACCCTAAAATAAAATAAAACAAATAATTTCTATTATTTGGCTTCCCATACATTTGGAAAAAAAGAAAAAAATAGTATTTTACAATATTAGATACCACTACACCTACAAATAGCCTCTTGAAAAAACCCTGTTAAGTCAAGAAATGTGAGAAATTAGTTATAAAACCTTATTTTCCCCCCACTACATACAGCCATAATGATATTTGTGTTAAGAGCATTTCTTGAGACTAAGTGCTAGCTTTCTTTCCTTTATGCTGCTGTTGGATGATAACAGTTACTTGCCCAAGCAAACTAAAGAAATTAGTAAGACGTCAGGCTATCAGCTTAAATTGTGTCTTCTGCCAAAGACTCTAACAACTGAACTAACTTTGCTCACCAGCTATGGAATTTTTTGCCTGCTACAGCATGTTGCTGGTCAAAGCTGGAGTGATGGATGAGTGGTCTCACTAGTAGGCAGGCAGAAGCCTCTGGAAGCAACTGTGAATACTATTTTATACAGGAAATATTTGCTCTATCTTGCCAAAAATGAAGATATCTATGTAATGTTCTTTTTACATACACATTTTGGTCACAACTTATGACCTTATGATAAATCTAAGACATTGGTACCAAATGAATAAGGGCAAACTCCTATCTGTTCATGAACATATATATTTTATTATCAGGTTTTAGATCATTTATTTGTAACAACTTTGCACTGAGGTAGTGGGAGTAGTGTTTTATCTCTGTGCTTCTTTATTGCCCCTGTGGGTACGTAGGACCTTCAAACAGAAGCCCCATATCATTTGATCCACTTGAAAATTGAAGTACAGAAAAGCAAGTTCCTGGTGACAGTGGAGGAGTGCAAAGCTGAACTAGCTCGACAGAACAAGGTGTTATCAAGAGAAGGCAATGAAAGAATGATCAAGGAGCACATGGTATGAATTATATGCCTCCATGGGGGAATTTACAGAAATACATTTCAATGTCAATAATAAACAGAAGTTCTGACTAACTCTTAAGCCACCAAATGCTTTGTGTCCAACTTAATGTAAGATCAATTCTTGAGGTCTTTAACAAAAGAAATTATTTTAATTTAGTATATTATGAACAATATATAGATATGCTTCGTGATTTCTTCCAGTTTGTATTTTTGCTGAATTTTCTGCTTTGTCTCCCTTCAGTTGTTCTTTGGTGATAAAGGATCTTACCACCTGTGTGAGAAAAGGCTACAGCGAATTGAAGAACTTTGCCAAAAACTGCCAGTTTCTGATCCAGTGAGGGGAACATTGGAAAGCTGCCAACGAATCCTGAAGGATCTGAAATCCCAGATAGACAGCACATACATAAAGCTAACAGAGCACTCGGACAGCTGGAAGGGCTATAAGAGCAGGTGTCAGCTCCCTTCCTACCTGGGTCTTGCAGAGCCTTTTGGGTGGTCACTTCTCTGTGTGTCATCATAGATCGGTACCATGTACAGAATGATACTGTGATCTTAGCTTCAAGTAGAAAACTAGACTTTATGTAGTAATTCCACAAATTATAATGGGGCTTCGAGTGGATTTCATAATTTTTTGCTAACATTTATGAGGTTATTGTTTGATGGTGGCAATTTTTTGTCTAACCTTTTTCTTTTTTTTGTTTTTGCATCATGTGATGTCTTATTTCAGATTTTCTGAATTGGCAAATTGGATTTCTTCAACGGAAAGAGAGCTAAAGAAGATAAAGGAAAACGTTAATGATACTGCCAAATACAAACAGTGTAAAGCATCTGTGGGGGTAAGCCCTTGGCTTATATTCTAACAAAGCTATGGTCATTGCTGTTGGGACTCTGGATAAAATTGTAGTCTAAAATAGTGCAACTGTTTTACTGTGGAAACCATAGCAGCTCTGCTGGTTCCTGGTATTCTTAAAAACATTACCAGAAGAAAGTTACACATACAGCAAAGTGTGGCAGAAGTTCCTGCTTTTAAGAATTTAGAGACTGACAGGTCCCTTTCCCTCTATATTTAGAACATTAAAAATATAGGGGCAGATAGAATAAGTATTTGCTCCTCATCTTACTGCATGCAGAGTTAAAAGTGCTGCTCAAAGAAAAGCAAAAATTTCTTGGAGGGCAGGTTTTTAAATGATCTTACATTTAGTTACTTATATTTAATGAAATCTTCCATTATAAAAGTTCTGTTCTGCAATAGTCTAACAGGAGAGAAGAAAATATTGAGTTTTCCTCTGGTGATTTACAACAGAGTGGTAGAATACCTGAAGATTGATTTGATTAGTTAAATTAGTTTTAGGCAATAATTTATTGTGGCACTTAGGACCCAGCTTGG
>VZRM01008172.1:1499252-1545074 GCA_013397955.1 Grantiella picta | reverse complement strand
TTTTTTTTAAATTTCATATATTAGGAGCACCTACATACTGTAGGTGTTTATGTGAAATGAGCAGGTTATGAGTCTAACTATACAGAGAAAAGTTATTAGGATGACCTTGATAAAACTGAAAACCTTTAGCCTAATGGGTGCTTCTGCTCCAAAAAGTCTGATTTACTCATATAGTTTAATTGCTGCCAACACCTCATCAGCACTGCCACAAAGATATAAATGAACTACTGGGTGAAAAGGGGTGTGCGGGGAGGGGGAACTATTTAACTAGGAAAGAAATTACACAAAACTTTCTATTGCATGGCATTATATATTTGGGAAAGTCAGCAATTAAGATTTAAATTGCAACTAAGAAATATCGTCAATATATGGAAAACATACATGTGGTACCTGCCTTCTATCTGTCTATGTATCTGTAAGTAAAAATGTTTGTGAGGGAGAAGTACTCCACTGCTGCTTACTAAAGAACAGTGTAATTAGCAGTGGAGTAAAATATGTGGAAGAAGTGCAAAATTCCAGCCATTGACTGGAACAGAATCTGATAGGGTATGCAGATAGAAGAATACTACATTTCTAGTGTTTCAAGATAAAAGAAAAGTACTATGTTTACACTACTAATCTTTGAACTGATGCCATGAAGGTCAGTTATTGATGTGTCTTGTTTATTTAAAGAAAGTATGTTTTGATTATTTTCTGTAGGAAATTAGGAAGCATATTCACAAGCATGGAGAAAATCACAGCTGGCTGAAATCTAGACTCACTGTTCTGTCCACACTGTGTCCTGATTTGGAGGCCAAAGAGACAGAGGATGAGCTCTGTAGACTTTCCAATGACTTCAAGAGACTTCTAGACTTGCTGGCTGAGGTACAGTATGAGGGACACAAGAACTCTGCATTTTCAGTGTCACATGAAATGACATCAGTCATGGCTTCACAAGTTCCCTGCTGTGTTTTTTTAATTAAGCCACAAGCCTTCAGCAAGGAAAAAATTAATTTGTACTCCATGGGTAGCAAAGTATTGAGAGTAGCAGGCAAAAAATACTGACATTACAGTGGATCTTCTCCCTTTGCAGAATTGGAAAGTATCATAGTAAATGTCTCTGGAATCAAAATGTCCACATATCTGGGTTTTTTAAAATCAGTTCAGAATGAACATTGCCAAAACCATGTTGTACATCAGCTAATGGATACAGCATTTCACTTTAATCTTGATTTATTTCTCTTTTCTGCTGAAATAAAGCACTACTTTGAGGTCACATCTAGTCATTAAGGACATGGATCACACCCTGAATTTGCAGGAAAAGGCTGAAGTTCTCTGAGGCCTGAATGAAAATGAGATACTCTAACTGTGGAAATCATGGGACATTTCTAACTCATAACAAGTGAAATCTCTCAGAGCCACTGAACCCTTGAGTTCTGTCGGCTCTCAGGGAACTTACTGCTTCAGAGTTTATACAGTTAAAAGAAAAATTAGGTGAAACTTAGAGCATCTTGCACTTAAAAGGTGGATTAAACCCACTTTAAAAAAAAAAAAGAGTTCAGGAAAGAGAAAGAGTTCAGACTTCAAATTTCATTGTTAATGTCAGTTCTTGTGGAGGAGTTTCAAATGTATGAAAGTTCTATGTATTTGTTGAAATTTCTCTAAGCTTCTGTGGCGTGAAAACTGTGGAAAGCTTGAGCAAGAAATGTGATTTCCAACTGACTATAAAAAGCTTAAGATACTATCTTTTTTTTTTTTCTAGTTTTTTGGGGGGTGTTTTTTGGAGTTAAATTACTTTTGCTTTTTGTTTCCTCTAAAAGTCAGAACTAAGGGTAAGTTAATGATGGTAAGTTAATAAGGATAATAAAAGGAAATAGGAGATCGAATTATACGTCATTTGAATCTAAAAGTATAATCTAAATGGCACTATATACACTATAGTTAAATGACTACTGATTTTTAAAAGTCTGAATACTATTTATGAAGCTTGTTAATCAGATGGATGAGACTGTTTAGTCAAAGACTGATACTGGGTATTTCCAGAGTTCAGCAATGTTTTTGGATTGTAAAAACTAAACAGGAAAGTGAACGGCTTGAATTTGAATGACTCTCCAAAATAAAAAAGGGAACAAAAGGAAAAGGAAAAGGAAAAAAAAAGGAAGGAAAAGGATCTAGAATATTTTGTGATTAAAATTTTAAAACACAGGGAGCCATATGAGGAGCAGAGCCTGTACTGAGAATCAGCTACAAATACTTAGCTGAATCTGGGTGAGCTTGCAAGGATAAGGAAAGTATGTTTTTTCTAAGTGATCACCAATAAGCAGCTGTCACAGATGGCTATTTGTCATACAGCAACGTAATAGGGGGTATGTTTGAAGAAGAAAAAGGTCTCCTCAGCCATATTTTAAGTCTAAAGACACTTTTTCAGTGTAAACTTAAAGGTGTCAGGAATACTGGAGATAAAAATGGTTTTAATTTTAAAAATCTACTGCCTGTTTGAAAAAATATTCCAAATATAAGTGTACCCCTAAAATACAGATGTGTCTTTCAACATGAAACACTTAAAGTTATCTGTAATTGTAGATTGAAAATACTTTAGGCGCTGTTGGAGACTGTGTCCAGTACAAGGAAGAAGTTAAAAGTGCAATAGAAGAGTTAATCAACAACTCTAAAGAAGTCCAAGCAGAGGCTGAAAAGATCCTGGATACAGAAAGTTTAATACAAGCTCAGCAACTACGACTTCATCATCAGGTAGGTCAATTACTCATGTCCATATCCAATTTTTTTTAAAAGAAGAATTTGTGTTCTGACAAAATTTTGTTTTGTCCATTAACGTAACCCTTTATATTTAAACTTGGAAGAGTTATGAAGGAAACAGTCCCATATTGCCTAGTGTTGATTTATTTTAATAAAAAATGTTTTCAGTATTTTTAAAATGTTAAATGTCAACTACTATTTCATATGGATTTTTGGGCACAATACACCTGAAAAACAAGTTTCATTCACTTTAAATTTTGGGTAAATGTACTCTGCAAATATGTAGACTCTTTTTACCTTTTTAAAGCTGAGTTTCAGATTAAATTATGGTAAATTGGACACAATTCTGGCTTTAGAAATTTCTCTGGTTTAGATGTTTGATGTGGCCCCAGCTTTAAATGTTGGAGGGAAGGTGTTCCTCTAGCCTTATTTCCTTCTCTGGATAGCTGTTGTTTTGGCAGATGGACCTCCATTCTGTAGCAGTGGAACAGGAGGTTTTTTTATGCACTGTTAACAAATCAAAACATCTACAGGCTACAGTAATAATCAATGATATGGCTTTTAAGGCCAAATATGGGAAATTAACTTTGTGAGCTGCTCAAAGCTAATGAGAATAGGAATAATGTACTGCCAATGTTTGGGCATAATTTGTTTTATATTAACATAAATTTCTGTGGAGTCAGACAGCTTCCTGTCTGACTGAGCACTTCCAAGTCTTACCTGTGTCTTACGTAAACTCTTTGGTGTTCATAAGCACTATTGTATGTGTAAAGGTTTGTATTCATTCTTTAAATACTCTTCATTCCTTATCCATTTTAGGAGAGGTAGTAGAAAGAGTTAACTTCTCCTTGAGTTCTTTTTCTTGTGGTATGGAGTCTGCCAAGGTAGAAACATATTTTGGCACAGACCTGAAAGTACCCAGAGTAGAACTGAGCTAGCTGTGAGTTTACCTAGCAAGGCTGGCATGGCTCAGGCATGTTAGAAAGGAGAGAGGATGTATTCTTAGGAGTTTCTGATAGTGCTACAAACCAAAACATTTCTGGGACAGAGTTACACAGTTTAGCCAATCTCTCCCTGCTCTCTAATAAGGCTGATACATTATGTTCAATCTGAGGCTCCAACCTGTGCCTCAAGAGTGCAGAGCAGACCTGGGTGCAGTCATGAGGAACACCTGTGCCTGTGACTCCTGCTGTGGGTGGTTGCTCAACTGCTGCAGCTTCTGCTTTCTCGAATGTGCTTTGGATAAATGGCCACATTTTCACTCTTTTTCTCACATTCATACACCACAAATATAGCATTTGAAATTTTGGAAGCCAAGGCGTATATTTGATGAGTCCATGAGACTCTCAAGAATACTTCCCCAGTTTATCCCTTTGTCTGCTACTCTCATCGCACACCCCTGCAAAACCAGAAAGGGGCTGCATCGTGCCAGTTTCCTAAGGGGGCTGTAATCATTCCTGTTGGATGAACCCTTTTAGCAAAGGACAAGGAGACTCCGTGCAAAAAGGCAGGATGTGCAAAAGCAGATTTCCCAAGCCAAGCGGTTGCAGATCGAAGGTGGCCTGCCCAGTACAGTGCGAGAGGATTTACAAAAGTTAGAGGGAACACTGGAGAACATGCAGCAGACTATGGAGAAACGGGAAGAGCAACTGCAGGTGGGTCCTTTGCACATGGAAATAAGACCTCATGCTTTTTTCTTCCTCTTTTCTTTTTTTTCCTTTAACTTAGGAAAACCCAATTTTTTTTTTAGTATCTAAAAACTGAGCTCATTTTCTCACCTCTGACTATTGGTCCTTGGGGTTTTCATGATCAGTACCTCTATGAAAACTTCTTGATGCTACTGTATATCTCTTAAATAATAAAGAAATAGCATTCTGTCTGTCAGTGTTTAAAAGTCTCAACTATTCAGTCATAATAGTTAACAGTTTTAAATAATTTATCTGTGAATTAATTTTTAGATTATGTGTCTGTCCTGGTTACTAAAGATGGCATTGCTCTTTGAGTGTCCTTAGACTGGATATTAACTTAATAACACCTGATGTGCAAATATAATCCTCACCACTACTGTGTGAAATGCTGTGATTCTAAATTTAAAGAAGGAAAGAGAAAGTCACAGGGAAATCAAATGGAGTACTTCAGCTTGTAAAACTAATCACTGACTGAACTGGGATTAGAATTTATAGCTTCTTGCACCCATATGTGATTTGCCCTTTACATTTTTCTAAGCAGAATGTTAATCCAAATGACCATTATTCCATGCAAATGTTTGAAGTCACCCAAACTATTTTTCATGAGAAAATACAAGATGAGAAACATGATCAATAAATGTCAAATAACTTCTTACTGTAAACCGTTATTATTGAAACCCATTTTTTCTATAAGAATTCCCATAGATAAAGTCTTAAGCTCTGCTTCAGAATCTAGAAAATATTTTTTTAAGCAGTCATATTCTTGTGACAAGTAATTAAATGCTATATGTTAATCAAAAGCCTACATTATCAGAAAAGAGCAAATAGGTCCGTATGTGTGATTTTGCCATGAGTAGGGATTTTATTCTACCATTTAACTGTAATTTATTTCATTAAAGAACTTGAAAATCCTTTTAGGTATTTTTGACTACTTGTCACTGTAAGTCTCTGGATGTATTACTTCAGACTTCTTACAGGACGTTCAAATGTATGATTTAAATATTACTGGCAACTTAGAGAACAGTGCTTTTTAGGCACAGCACAGTATGAACCAGTGAAAATTCAAGGAAAAGGTTTTATTTGGTTTAGAAGAGTTTCATCTACTCAGTGTTCAGTATATGGCTTTTCAGCAAATACTATTTTATGTCAAGACTTTATCTTTTTTCCTTTTTCAGTTTCATACAATGAAAATCTTGTTTTCTCCCCTTTGATCTCCTTCTGTTCCTTTTTTGGTTTTGTTCATCTGGTTTTTAGGTCACAATAAATAAATGGGAGCAGTTTGAAAGAGACAAAGAAACAGTAGTAAAATACCTCAATCAAGCAAGCTCTGTACTGGAACGTATTTTAAACTTCAGCAGTTTAGAGAGCCTCTCCTCAGAACTGGATCAGACAAAGGTATTGACTGTGTGAAATGCAGGAACTGAGGTATCTTTCTGCCTTGCCTGTCAACATGTGCTGAGTGCATTGCCTTCAATCTTTGCATAGTTTCCCATTAATGCCAGTGCAAATTGCATATTGCATGTATTCCACAGAGGAGAGACTGCGTGAACTGTTTAGAGGTAAAAAGTCATTTTATGAAAAGTGAAGGATTTCTTAAAGTCTGCATCTGAACCGTACATAGGAAAGTTAAAATGGTTTTGGGGACTTCCCATTTCAGGCTCGATAATCATCTGTGCTGTAAATCCAGTGCTGAGCACTTGAATATCAACATTAATAGGGTGCACTTTGGCAAGGTTGTGTGGAATGTGACAAATAGCACCCTTATCCTGAGAAGAAAAAGGAGAGATTTCTACCCCATGGAAACAAGCCATAACACGCCATTTGCCCTTAGTAACACAGAATTATCCCAGCTCATTTTATTTACTGCTACAGAAGTAATAACAGCACTTATTTTTAACTCAGTGCCATGGTTTAAAAACTGCTGTTAACCTTTGATGAAAGCAATAATAAATTATACCTATCTTGATTATGCTTAGCATCGATTGTTCTGGGGTGTGGGTTTACTGTTTGTGACAGAAAATAGTTGTTAGACAAAGTGAAAATACAAAGTATTAGATATTGCAAAATACACTTTGTAAAAGGTAGGATCTAAAAAATAAGTAAAGATGCATGTAATCTTCTGCAGTGCAAAAGTAAATTTTTTGAAGAGCTATAGAAGAAACTTTGATTTTTTGAGTTAAAAACTTTTGCACATATAGCTTCCCTTGAAAAATTTAATTCAATCTAGTTTTCTCAAATTAACTTTTCTTAAATGCAACACAAAATTAACTTTCTTCAGAGTTTTTTTAAATGTATTTACACATTCAAATATACATGTAGGACACAGGTGCTATTTTCTAACCACAAACATTGAGGAAAAATACTTATTGTGTAACTATATGAAACTCTTTATAGCTGAATTAATACATCTTGCATCCTTACAGGAACTTTCTAAACAAACTGAAGCAATGGCAGTACAGGCTGAGAATCTGGTGAAGAATTCCTCTGAGATACAGCTTGGTTCGAAGAACAAACAGTCCCTTCAGCATCAGGCAAAATCAATCCAAGAACAAGTGAAAAAAGTGGAAGTTACTCTTGAAGAAGAGTATGTTCTAAACAAGTCCTAATATTTATTCTTCACTATAAGATTGTATCAGATTTCTAGAATACCTTGTCAGCATTTTGTGTTGTCTCATCAGCTCTGTCATTTACTGCTTGCTCTGGCATAGTAACCCAGTTATGGTACCAAATATGTCAAAAGAGTGTGTGCAAACAATTTCCTTTTAATAATATGTAGTTCATAAAAGTTAGTTACATTTAACCTGTCACTTACCTTTAAGCCCCAGTCTTGTGAAGAAGGGATAATTGAGCTCATTCTTGAGGTACTGGACTGTTTTGGAAAGAAAAATCTCAGTTCAAGTATTAGAGCAGCACATTTACCACATTTGCCTCTGTTTTCAGTATTCCACTTTCTCTATAGCAGTATCAAGAAGTGCCTTCATTTTAGCTGAATGCCCAGATTACATTTCACGGGCAATATCAGAAGTTGCTCCTGCTGCAAGTAAAACAAAGGCATCATTTTCCAGATTTTGTTTAAAAAGTAAAGGGTCAAACTCCAAGGAAAGCTTTATAAATATTTGGAGCTTTTTGTATTTTTAAAAGTTTCATCCCTTCTCTCAAATGACTAATTCAGTTATTGAACCTGTTACTCAAATTCAGAATGTTGTTATTCTCATTTTACCCCTATACACATACCTTTGTATGTATGTATGAAATCAGTACTTTTGCATACACCAGATCTGATACACGAGTCATAGAGAATATGACTGAAGGACAATGTCCAAATAATTGGGTTTTTTCCCCCATAATGACCACTGTCATGCTAATCTGATTTTAATTTAGTGCCCTTTTTTCCTCATGTGGAAGAACAGCTATAAACCAGAATAATTAGCCTGAACAGCAAATGGTGATATGATCTTTTATATAATGCTTTCTCCAATATGAAGTGTTAGAGTGATTTGCAGTCAAATTCTACCATCTTTTACTAAATACTTTACACATAATTTTCTCTGATGTTAGAGAGAAAACTAGTGTGATTTTTCAATCCAAGAAATTTACCTTTTTCCAACGAGTATTCACTTTTTAAATAAAGTAATTTATTTTTAAAATAAAGTCATCATTGATATACCCTTTAAATGTAGATATGGAATGGGTTTTAGTTGAATGTATGGATTAGACAGAATGTCTGTGCTAGTGTAATAGATAATAAGAAGCTAAATACCTTCTGTAAAACATGCAAGTATATACAACTGTCTGTAGTAGATCTACGGAACATATAGCAAGTGTGTAAGGGTTAAATTTTAACTTGCCTCATCAATAAAATCTTAGCCCAACTAATTTTAATGTGAATGTATTCCAAATACATACGGTACAAAGTATGCTGATGAACAGGAAAAGGAGAGAAAAGTTTGAGCAGCTCTCCACAGTTAGCTACAGCAAGGACTTATCCCATCTGTTTTCCAAGGAGATCATGCATAGCCGTACAGTGTGTTTGGGATGATATTCTTTACAGTCTGTGGCTTTCTTAAAACTACAGCAAAGGCATAAAACAGCAGTTGTGATTTGGTCCCTTGATTCTGATTTTCAGCTGTATTTTCATGGGCTGAACTTGAGTGACATATTTTTGCACATTGTTTTTCTACAAATAACTTGAATTTGCATACACTCTTATCAGTAAATGGCTGTTGACATTCCTATTTATTTTTCATTTTGAAAATAAATAAGAAAAAATAAAAAGGCCAATTTTTACATTTTTATACTACATCTTTTCGTAAAGCTTCCTCTATCTTTAATGGGGGGAGGGAAGTTAAAAACTTTTTACCATGGAATGGTTTTTAGGCTATATTTAGAAAGAAAATGTATTTTGAAATTTTTTAATATTCAAACTTTTATGATGAAACTTTAATATATACAGTGAAATAGAAAATGTGTGTTTTGCAAGCTGTGTGCAGGGCCTGTATTAGCAGTGGTTTCAATTACTTGAAAGGAGCAGAAACTTGTATACTGGAAGTTAATGCTGTTAGGCCTTGTATAATGGCCTTAGACTTCTTACTTGTGACAAAAAAAAGGTGCTTTGTTTGCAATCCTAAACATAGAGGAATCAGTCATAATCTGCCTCTGTTTAACATACCTATAATGTATGTTCCAAAGAATATAAAACTATTAACTTTGAGGGAGTTGAATCACATTTGCTGTTGATTCTTTGGCTTGATATCAAATCATTGCCACAGCAAACACCAACTTCCTATCAGATGGGGAGATTGCTGCTATAAAAAAGCAAGATCAATAAAGCAGTCCAGCATTGGTGACTATGTGTATGACCACATTGCACTGGTTTCAGACATTCTGGTCTAGGGACTAAATTATGAAAATCTATGCACTCAGTTATCTAAATATTTAGATTTCTGAAATAATTATTCCATGTTATTTCACAGAAATTGCATCCCGTTGATGTTCCTTTTCCTTTCTCTTCCTGCTATGATGAGATTCTTGTACAGCTGATGAATAAAGCTGTACTTTCTTTTACCTCTCAATGTCCCCACTATGGCTAATGCCATTGTTTGACTTTTGGTACATAGTCTAAGAGAGAACCATGTTTGAATTTAGATTCACAACTTGGTCCTTTAAAACAGGGAGTTTTTCAAATGACCCTCCTGTACATTGAAGAAGTTCCATTTTTATTTTAGCGAGAATATGGGCAGCTTCATTATATTAAACTGTTTATTCTCTCTAATTGATTTGGTTAATTTTAGTATTAAAAGCATGGAAATGGTGAAAAACAAGTGGGATCATTTTGGCAATAATTTTGAAGCTCTGTCCATCTGGATAGCTGATCAAGAAAAAGAACTGGAAACTTTGGAAAGATCATCATCTGCTTTGGACATACAGATCAGCCAAATCAAGGTGATTAGTTCTTGTTATGTTCAGTATTAAAAGCCCATTTATCTGTTATTTTGCTAGAGGCCAAATGGGAGAAGACACATTTTACATATTTCAAAACTACCAGGATGAAATCATGGCACACTGTATACATGAATATACCAAGGAGTAAGGTCTTACATGAAAAAAAGGAAAATTCTTACAGGCTGCCTTCTCTTTTAGTGTTTGGTTTACATATATGAAGTCTTCGTGTGTATGGTTAAAAATATTATTTATACCCTTTTTATTTTTTGAGTAATCTAAACTGGTGTACAAAATAGCTACAGAAATACAAGTCTGGGGGTTTTTAAAATATTCATCAGCTAGTGGCTATAGAACTTGATTTTAATCTTGCAAGCTAAAGTTATAACTTGATTTATGTACCTTTTATGCTGAATTAATAAAGAAACTATTGCTCTTCATAGCTTGAAAACCTACATAACATTTACTGTTACTATATTTGCACTGTCTTAAATTCTGTGTACATTCCTGTAGATACACAGTGGTTTAGTTTTGACTGAGGTGCATATTGTCTGCAAGCATTGCATTTTAAGGGCTGACTTTGTATCTTTCCACAAATGAAAATGTGAAAATGTACCTTCTCTGGGACAGCATGTTTCTAAGGGTGCAGGGTTTTTCAATAGAGGATGCACATTGCCATTTCCTCTTTTCTGTGACCTACTTGCTCTTCAGAAGGTGCACAGGTGTGCAGCTGCTTGCAGACCAGCTTGCCATTATTTCCAAAGGATCCCATGAGGCACTTTTTTCATGCAACAGAAACAGTTTATCAACAGATTTCCCTGTTCTTAATTTGTTCAAAACTTTACATAGACAAAATAAATAAAATTTCTTGACTTCATCATTGAAGAACAAAACAATGCTTGAATTCTTGCTTCATCACCACAGAAATTTAAAAAGAACTTCCTTATGAAATAATATGTCTGCACTTATTCCACTGCCATTTCTGTATATATAATGTTTTACTTTTCAGTAAGTAATGGACAGGATCCCTGTGTTTAAGACAGAAAATAAGTGCATCAAACAATACTAATATTGCATTCCAGTGTGCCAGTTCTTGTCTGTTTGAATGATGCCTACTTAAGCCCTACTAGCCTATTCCAACCAAGTTCCCAGAAAGGCTGTTCCTTACTATAGATGCAGATAAGCAGTGGTTTTTACAATGCATTGAAAGTTTCTGAAAATTCCATCACAACTCCTACACATTTAAACACCACAGTCAGCAGGTGATGTTTATAAACACCTGAGTGAGCAGACATAAAGCAGAGAAAATGCTCCACGTGAGGCATAGGGTACATGGTTGTACCTCAAGTGAACTAATGAGCTTTATGAGCTGTGATATGTGAAACAAGTCATCTCACCTCCAGTGCATGGACGTAGCTGGAGGTCTACTTCATCAGCATTGCTTTGTGTCTGATTTTGAAGAATTTGTTGTTTGTTGTAAGTTTCCACATGAAACAGTCTGTGTCACAACACTAATCAGCACACTTAGCAATTTTTAGTACACTGCATTAGTAAGGAACATTTCAACACAGGGCAACTGTATAAAAAATATTGTGCTCCTTGATACCTTTGCTGATCAGATAAAAAGCCTGGGGTCAGCTGAATGTAATTATCCTACAAGGCAGTGATAGTATTCTGCTTTGGTGATGCTGATTGCAAAGCCCCAGTGACTTCAGCAGAGCCAGATTTTCACCTACACATTTTCTCAGTAATTCCTGGTGGAACAAAATGACAGTTATCACAAGTAGTTACCATTGGTGGCAGACTCAGTGAGAGTTTGAAAGCCTCAATTATCCACCTTCTTTTATGTAACTGAGTGAATTTAACAGAATAGCGTAGGAGTGAGAAAGCACTGCCTCATTTTGTATCTGCTGCATTGTTAGGTAATTTCAGCTTCAGGGCTGCAAATCCAGTATTTTTCCTCAGCAACATGTTCTCATGCAAAAAAAGATATTTTATAATCCAAATTAATTCAGAATATATTGCATGAAGTAAAACTATAAATTCTTAGAGCACCACATTTTTTTTTTCTGGTAGTCACCCTGCTAATTTTTGACTGAATATTGCAGTAAGCCACTCCTGAGCTTTGTAATAGCAAGAAGGAGACCATATTTTTATCACAATTATAGCAGGATTTGAGCACTACCTATGCTTTGAGAGTGCATTTTCAAGAAAGTTTTTGGTTGCTTTCATATACATACATATCTTAACATTTTTAGATCTGAGAATGCTATTGACATTTCAGTTTCAAAGAAGTCACTTGGATCTTTCAAATCTCTCCCAATGGGTGTTTTCCATTGCTTTTGAGAACTCCACAGACATGATACATCAGCAGTAATTAAAATAAAAAACCAAAAAAACCCCACTGTTGGGAAAAAAAAGCTTATTTCCAAGTTCATTGGTGCCAACTTGATAAATAGCCACTGAATGAGAAACACTGTAAGTTTCTCTTTGGGATGATGTTGCTGCCAGGTTTGCCTCTAATCTGCAATAAGGCAAGAGCAAAATAACAGGAGACAATTGTTGTCATGCAGCTGCTAAAATGTAAAGCCAGTGCTAGTTTGTCGTTATGCATTTACTAATTGAGGTACAAGACAGATGAAAAGTGCCAAAAACCATTATCACCCTTGTTTCATGGTTTCATATCTATACCGTAATGTGGTTCTTTATTTAATCTTCTGCCTAAGGGCATACTCACCCTACCTTATGATCCAATCAGATTTATCCTTTATTGTACCATATTCTTTTCAATTAGAAAATGAAAACAATACTGTTTTTCAAATCATGGCATGTTTTATTTTATAAGTGCTTGAAAACCTGCAAAACATAAGTAACCAGCTGTTAGGGTTCAGCTTCTTAACAATACTTTTTCAGTGACATAGTCACCTTTTTTTATCTTCTGTTTGAGTCTTAAAGAGAATTGTGTACTACTTCCCTGTGAAGTAAGATATGCTAAAATACGAACCATCATGTCTGCTTATGAAAATATGCACCTCAGCCAATTTTAATTGCTCTTCATACACACTGGTTCTAGGGCAGTCTGTATTTTAAACCTTTGCCAGTGTTAGTTTCAAGTCGAAAAAGAGTCATATTAAAGACTTTGGTAACTAGTTATTTCAAGTGGTCAATGAACTTTCCTCTTATGTTTATAGTTCAGTTTAAAAAAGGATTTGGAAAATATTGCTCTAATAATGAAAAACTTACTGTGAATCTTTTTACTATTACTTTACATTTTAGGTTATTAATAAAGAGATAGATTGTAAAATAACTGGAATCAAAAATCTAGACGAGGAAGCCAAGTCTTTTTCCCAGTTTGTTACCTCTGGAGAACGTGCACGTATTAAAGCCAAGCTGACTCAGGTCAAAAGGTATTGGGAAGAGCTAAGAGATCATGCACAGAGACTGGAAGGAACAATCACAGGGAATGCATCAGCACAGCAGAAATATGAAGAAAGTCTTAAACAGGTAGACTATGCAAAATCTAATGGATTGTTTGCAGCAATTTATAGAATTACTCTATATTTTCCAAAATTGAATTAAAAAGTGCATATTATAATAGGATGGACTAAAATAAATAAGGAGATTTCTAAAGTAATTGCAAGACCTAGATACATAAATGTGGGCTTTGAATTACCTAAAAGACAGCTTCAGAAAGACAGTAAAATATATACATTCAAAAAATTATGCTGTCTTCTGGAAAACCTAAGTGATTATCCTGGATATTGAACTGTTTAACCACATCCATACTTGTTTTAAACACTTTAATTTCTATCTTTGGTTGATATAAGGATGTAAGGAAAATAATTTAAGTATTATTATTACCCCAGCCAGGAGGAACTGAGCACTGTTAGCATCTTTTTACTTCAAAAGGCACTCAGCACTACAAAGGCTTAGGATATAAAATTCTCTTAGCAACAAACATTTAAAAGATGTTATTTAAAGAATCATTTATGTAATTCCTGCTGGGTTTAGCTTCTGATTTGCCTTTTTTTTTCATAGGTGCAGCAGTCAGTGTCTGAATTTGAAGCTAAGCTAGCTGAGCCTCTCACATCTTGCTCTTCAGCAGCAGCAACATACACAGCCCTTCAGGATTGCACGGTGAGCATGTGGCCAGCTATTCCTGGCACTGAGTCCAGGGACACTGTGCCACACTATCCTCCTTACAGAAACACCAGTGACCCCGGACCAGGGGCTGCCTGCTGCCCCACAGCTGGGGGCAAAGGCAGAAGGAGGCAAGGGTTGCCTGTCTGGTCGAGCAGCCCCAGGGAAGGCTTAAGTACTTCCTCAGCTATTTGTTGTCACCATTTCAGACAAGCTTGAAGAGTTTCTTTCCCAATTTACAGGGAAAGAAAGCCTAAAAGTACCACTTAATCCTTCTGGTTATTTGTTTTAACTTTATGCATCTAAAACATTATTAAAAGCAGAAGATAAGAAACAAGTCTATTAGATTTTTTTTCTCTAAGGTTTTCATAAAACTTGGATTTTGGTATAGCTAATTCTATGATTAAAGAAAATATATCCTTAGAAGTAGTTTTTCTTGGGCAACGCAGAGACTGGATGGAGTTTCAACTTAGAAACTTCTGTCTGTGATACTAGACATCAGTGGGTGCTTGGATATTTGGTTCAGTCCATTACAAAAGGAAAACAAATATTGGATTGGTATTCAAATTACAAATAATCCTATCTCAGGGAATTTGGTGTAGTATTTTTGCTTGTAAGTTTGGATGTGTTTTTCCAACAATAATCATTGCCTTTCTTTCAAAGAAAATATTTTTAAAAAATATTCATATTTTTCTTTCACAAAAATACATATAATTTCTTCTGAACTTAGTGAAAACTGCTTGCAAAGGCTGTTTTCAAGGGAGACCCGACCTGTCTGCTTCAAGAAAGCTTGATACTAGTTGAAGAAAAATATTTTGCATATGGAGAATTTATTCAGACAGCACTTGTAATCACCATTGTTATTGGCTTTTAAACATTATGAATATGTTTAGTATGCTGTTAAAAGGTCTTGTTCTCTTTAGAGGATCATGATGATTAAATACCTTAATGTGAAATTTTCATAAGCTTGTTCCTGTATAATTCACATTTCCTCCTATATATGATTTCTTGTAATTATAACCATTACTATTGTTATTACTGCACACCTGTGAGTTCGAACTTTAGTGGTCTTAAAGCTATTTCATTTTGGGCTTTTCTAACTCACTGTACTACATTTCATTGTTTTCATATGGACAAGTTTACTGCTTTGTAGAAACAACAGCTCTAGAAAATGTAGTTAACATTAGCTGTCATTTCTATAAAAGGACCTTTAGCTAATGCTGACAGAAGTTCTGAGTAACTCTTCCCTGCTTCTCCCATATCATGACATTGGCTGCAAGTCTGGCAGTCCTCACATGTTGGAGTGAGATTTTGAGTTTGCTCTGTATAAATTAGAGCAACTCTTAGAATGTTGGGAACCTAAAGCTTTTTTCTGAATTTGGAGCTTGGTTCTACATGGATGATGCTGTGTCATACGCCTGTTCAGAAGATCAGACTCTCATTGCTGAGTTTTTTTCTTCAGCACTATTCCTAGGAAAGTCTTTTGCCACCACAAGCTAGTTCATTGATATGCTTGGAACTCGTGTATCTAGGGTGGACCTGAGCAATATCTAAGCTATGAAGTGACTTCATGATCTGATAGATGTAGCATTGCTTCAAGCTTACAAGTAGAACTCCAGAATTTTTCCCACTATTGTTACCATACCTCTGTGGTTTATGTATGTGATTTCTGTTTCTTTTACGTATTCATTAGGACCTTTGTCATACTGTGGAAAAACTGAGCAACCCTTTGGCCTCTCTCTCAGCCAGTGTCCGAAAAGTGGCCAATAAAGAAAAAGCTGCTCAGGAGGTGACAGCATTACAGCAGAAATACGAAAAAGTGCTGGAAAGTGCTAAGGAGAAACAGAGCTTATTAGAGACTCTTCTGGCTCAGTGGCAGAAGTGAGTAAACTCTCACATCTGTTGTGATGGACACAGAGACCTTCTTGTGCTCAGTGTGTGAGACTGAGAGGATGACCTGGTAACTGTAGGTTGTGATTTTATTAGGCAGGAGAAGGAGCTGTCTGCCCTCCTGGCCTGGCTGGAGGGGTGTGAAGCTACAGCCAGGCCTTCAGAGCAGTATGTTTCTGCTGATAGACTTAAGCTGGAAGCTGAACTGCAGGCACTGCAGGTATGTTTCAACTGAAATATTGTCCCCCTACATTTCCTCGTGTATTTGTGTCCCTTTTAATGGAAAGAATTGCTCAATTATAGTACAAGTCAATTGATTCTGGGCTTTAGAAATCTCCTAGGAAGTATTACATTATCAATGGCTGTTTCTCAATGACTTTACTATTACTTTTAACTATAATATGCCAGCTCAAGAAAAAGAAATTTGCCTTGGTATATCCTAGTATCTGTCAAGGAAGGACATGGGTCTGCTTGTTAGAAGATCCTTTCTCCAGAGAAGTTCTTTTATTAGGCAATACTAATGTTTTTTTTTTTTGCATGTGAGAAAAGGTTCAAGATAAAAAAATACTTGAAGGTCTTGAAATCACAATGGATTCTGCTTTACAATTTTTTTTGAACACGAGACTTTCATCCTATTCTAAATTATGCCTTCCCTTGGAATTTTTTATTAATATGAAGCAGTTGACTAAATTGAGCATCTTTTATACCTTCCTTGAAGCCAAGTAGTCCATAATTTCAGTTGTAAATATAACTGAAGAAAAGAAAAATTACTTGGGGAGTTGTTTTTTTGTTGTTGCTGTTGAATGTCTTTTTGTTTGGGGATTTGGTTGGCTGGTTATTATTGGGGTTTGTTTGCTTGTTTTGCTTTGTTTGAGCCAATTTTCAACATCCTCACAAATCTCTTGCACACAAAATACTTTGCAAAACATGGTCTTGATTTTAGCCACTGCCATCATACAGTAGAGCTGTATGGAAAGGTCACACTTTGTCCTGAAGGAGAAAAAAATACCAACTTTGATGAATCCCTACTGAATTGCTGTTGCAGATTTAGCTGTCTGAGAGGTGTTGAGTATCTGCTTGTCCAAAAAGGCCTCATTTCCTCCAAGGATTTGACTCTGTTCACACACTTGTTTCGAAGTGCTGTACTGGAAATCCATAGTTGTTCTTTTATTAGTTTGTTTTTTAATTTGCATAATATTGTGCCATACTTAATCTAAAGGTTTTGCATTCCGTTGTTACCCCAGGATTTGCGAGCAGATATTGAGTCCCATGCTTCAGTCTATAAGAGCCTTTTACAGTTAAATGAGTCGCTACTTCCAACAGCTACAAAGCAATGTGTGAAAACAATTAAAGAAAAATTTGAAGAGCTGGATGAGAGGTGGAAAGCTTTACCCCAAATTGTTGATAAAAGGTTTGTGCTTCAGAGTGTTTTTTACATGTTAAAGTAACCAATATCCCGATGAGGGAGCCCAATCCCAAAACATATTTTTTACAGTATTACAATTAGGAAAACAAAGGTTTAAGATCGATACCAATCCCAGAACTCCCAGGAGTGGGAGGTGGAGAATCCCACACATTTATGATGCTGTCTTTTTTTTGTCATACACGCTCCCCATTTTTTTGGTTAGAAGTGTATGCTTGAAGGAGTGTGGGGCAGGAAATGAAGGCAATGTTGTGTTTCCTCTGTTACAGTTTCCCAAGTCAATTCCAAAATCTCTAATAATCTACCCTAGATTTTTTGAGTTGTATGCTTTATCTTGTTCAAAGCCACACTATTATTTTTAAACTCACTTTGAAAATTTAATTTGCCATAGATATTATAAGTGCTCAGTTGTTAGGCTGCTGGCTCATGTTAAGCTCAGAAAAACTGTCTCCTTTATTTCAAACTGTGTGTTGCCATATATTCAGATTTTTATTATTTCCATGATGAACATACATATTTTACTATTTGTCATGTAGCTTAAATAATAGATCCTGATCAATTACAAAATCTTCTAGGTGCTTTATCAGTATGATTGTTTTACAATATAATGATCTTCTTACATGCTGAAAATAAGGTAAAGAAATTTCCAAGGGAAATGGGAAGGTAAATGACAAGGTCTTTTTCAAAGTCAAGGTTTAGACTTGGTACTTAGGTACTTAGTTCTTCTGAGTACTCCTCTGGACACATTCTTCCTTTGAACTGTGTTCCTTTGAGCAAACTTGGCCCTTGCTTAATTCAGTGGAAGTTGAGCATGCAATTCCTCACCCCCTGCCTAAATTAATGAGATTCTCACCTTAATCCAGTGTTTCAGATGGTAGGACAAACAAAATTGCTATGACTGAAAATTAAAGTTTAGCTTCCATCAGTAACATTCTATTTCTGGGACTACACCCATAAAGAAAAATTGAAAGACATAACTTGGTTGTTTTGGGCACCTCTAACAGTTTATATAAATAAGAATGGAAACAGGAAAGATCCAAAGGTGATTTAAAATGTTACATTATTCCCCAGAATTAAGAAATCTATATGGCAAAATGAAGTAATATTTCCTACTTTCCTTGCATCTGGCATTGATTTTAATGCTGACCAGTCAGCTGTGGGTTTGATTATGAGAAGTGATTAAATTACATCAAGTGCTTTCATATTTACATCTGACATTCTATAGGATCAACTTCCTTCAATCACTTGTTGCTGAGCATGGGCAGTTTGATGAGCTCCTGCTCAGGTTTTCAGACTGGATTAAGCAATTTCTTGCTGAACTACAAGCCACTTCAGAGATAAACACAGCTGATCAACAACTAGCTGCATCTCACAATAAGGTAAACTTTTGGATGTAAATATTAAAGACGGAGAAATTGTACAGTGCGTTTGGCTAAATACTCATCTAGAACTAGCAAACAATTTATTTGTTTGAAAACCAATATGCTGTTGCAGTCACATACAGACTTCTGTTATTTGACAAGTTTAAAGCAAAATTGTAACACTGAGCTATTCCTACTGAAAGCCTCTGAGTAGTACTTCACTCGTAAGTTTAGTACTAAAATATTTCTTGAGCTCTTGATTGGAAGAAGAAACTCAGCCCTATTATCTTTCTTTCCTATAGAACCACTCAATGGAAGTTGAAAGTAAGAAACAGGAGTTACAAAGTCTGAAGGAACATCTAGAGAAATTGGGTTCTTTCAGCAGCCCAGAGGACCAGCAGGCATTGCAGGGAAAGACTGAAGATTGCTTTCAGATCTTCCAGGAGGCAAGTCAAACAACTAGCCAAAGACAGGACGCCCTGGATCAGTTACGAGTATTCCTGGAGCTCCATAGTGCTGCATCAGGAATGCTGCACCAGCTGAAGGAGACAGTGGAGAAAACAGGAAATATGAATAAAGCTAAATCTGAATTACTGGAGAAGGAACTCAACAGTGTTATTAAAGATCTTAACAAGTTGGAATCTCTTGCCGTCAGTTTGGATGGTTCCCTCACTAAGGCTCAATATCATCTGAAACACAGCATTTCTGGGCAGAGGACCTCCTGCAGGGCTATGGTGGATAATCTGGGTGTGGAACTGGAGGCAGTTCAAAACCTGCTGGGAACAAAACAAAGTGAGGCAGAAGCTCTTGGAGCCTTGCAGAGATCTTTCATGGAGCGTAAAGAACAGCTACTGAAGAGTATTGAAGATACTGAGGAAAAGGCTGACAAGGAGGGCCTGAAGGAGACAACACTGCAAGCCCTCCAGCAAAGGTAAAAACGTTGGCACTTTCACACTTGATTGCAATCTCTAGACGTTTTATGATTCATTGGAGGAATGTGTGTCTTTTCTACCCGGGTACTTTATTTCTTGCCAAGCATATGTATCCACTTAGTAAAATTCTGTATGTAAGTGAACTATTTGGATGCACAAAACACTAAGCAAGTCCTGCTAATATTTTATATTGAAACAACAGTTATGAAAGTCTGTGTCTCAAAAATATATTTTGTCTGAATTAATCTAAGATCCAAGCAACTATTAGAAATCCCATATAACATAACTCCCTCTACTCTTGCAGAACTGAAGATTTTACATGTGATGATGGAATTAAAAGCACTTATTTTAATAAAGTATTGATCTAAATATCTGAGTGCATTTCCAGGTGACTATGTGAGGAGGAGGTACATGTATATCTATATGATTGTATAGCAGTACATATATCAGAAAAATCACATTCTGAGCCCAGTTCTAGCAGAAAAAAAAACCCAAATAATGCTATATTGTAGGAAATATTAGGAAAATGGAATTTTATGCGGAGTAACTCTAATAACTGTTTCATTCTTTCTTTCTCCTCTCTCTTGGGAAAAAAAAGTGAATATGAGTAAATTTGAAAACTGCCTTTTACCTTGCAGATTGAGGATCTTTAACCAGTTAGATGAGGAATTGAATTCTCACCAGCATGAACTCCAGTGGCTCATGGACAAAGCAAAACAAATAGCCCAAAAAGATATAACACTTGCTCCTGAGACTGACAAAGAGATAAATCGCTTAGAATCCCTGTGGAAGGATACCAAGAAAGCTATACATGAAAAGTAAGTAGATATTTAGCTTAAGATAAGAAAGGAGAAGATGGGGAAAGAGCCACAGTTATTACATGTAATATCTTCTTGCTATATTAGTTATTAGTAGAAAAAAAAATGTGGGTTAAATACTCAATAGAAGATAAAAACACAGTGTTAACAAGGATATTTGTACCAGTTGTACTTATACTATTAATAAAGCCACAGATAAATCCTCAGTACAGTACTGCCAGATACATATTTTATTACATACATGCTATATTGCATGTCGTTTACTCTTCTGAAAGGTAAGGAATCACCACTGAATTTTCATTATCACTCTAGCTGGCACATATTCTCTTTCTAGCACATATTTTCATTCTCTATCGTATATGTTTTTCTCACAGTTCTATATTCAGTGGTCCTAAATAGTTTTTAAATTTAAGTATTTCTGTCTGCCCAAGGGAACAGGCTCATAATAATCATTAGTGTATTATCAGTTACACTGATGTTATATGATACATGGTTAGATGATCAGTTTTATCAATGAAAGCTGATAAACAAAGAAGATAAAGAAATTAGAGAAAGTTTTATCATACCCTTTTCTTTGTATGAACTACCTCATGATCATATTTAAAGAAAAAAAGTGGTGTTTTCTCTCTCATATAGACACAATTTTAGACCTTCCAGAACATGCTTATTTTGGAGAGCTCTTTGGAGCATTCAGAGAAGAGCCAACTCCTAAAACAGTTACTCCTCTTTCTTAATAATGTCATGTTTCCCAAAATCCCAAAATTCATTGAAAAACACTGTTTTACAACTAAACATATCCAAAGTATTAGTTTTGTTTCTCTCTCTTCAGTAGAAACACCAGGAATGGATTGAATAAGTTTCTTTTCCTCTGTTCATTGCCTGAGCATAAATAGGCTTTCCTGGAGAGAGGATGGGAAAAAAAACCTAGTTTTGTTTCTAGCAGAAAGTTAATCTCTTCTCAGTAGAAGGGCACGTAAGTTGCATATAAAGCTGTAGTCCCAAAAGCAGGCATCTGACAGTTGGAGGGCAAAATAGACAGACCTTAGCATGCATTGCTTAAGTCTTTACTTCTGCTTCTTTTTACCCAGAAAATACTCCATATTAAAGAAGCAAGTTGTTTTGTTTTTTTTTTCATAAAGTGTGAGTGGCAGCATCATTATAATGTGCTTTCCAGTCAAAAGATGCTAAACTTACAAGAAGACTGAATTCTAGTTTCTCTGTTTTGTTTGCTGAAGTAAGTTACTTTGATATCTGATACATATGAGATGGCAGTTCACATACTGTCTCTTGAGTGAGATGTTTTGTGATGGATACACAGTGAATGGAAAAAACAAAATATTAATATTTCCTTGGCTGCTCAGTTTATGTTTAGCACTGCATCCTGGTTTTCCCATGGGGAATTGCTGTCACGTTCTCTATCCTTCAGAAACATGACAGCAAGTGGTACTAACACAGCCCTTTCATATTAAAGAAAGGAGCAGTCCTGTGTTCTTATCGATCTGATGAAGGAATACCAGAGCTTGAAGTCAACGGTAATGAAAGTCATAGACAGTGCTAACAGTGCTTCTGTGATCAAATCCATTTGGAAGGATCATGAAGATGTCAGGAGAACGTTATCAAAGGTAATTACATATATTTTCCTTTGAGGAATTTAAATAATTTTTTTAATTAGATGGAATTTTTTTTTTTGTTTGAAAGGTGCCCTTGAGCTGTTTTTAAAGTTCCTTGAATTTACTGTCAAATCTTTTCAAACTGACATTCAGCGTTTAAACTGTACTGATCCTGATAAGGGAAGAATATAGTCCTTTTTGCATTTTGGTGAGATCTATTAATCTGTTGTTGCTATTTTTAATTTTAATGGAAATGCAAAATGTTAATTTCTGTGGAAAGCATGAGTGGAAAATCTTTATATAAAATACTTTGAGAATATATTCCTATCATAGTATGATGAGATAGTTCTAGTCAACATATTCTAATTTTTTTCCATATTGGGTAAACTTTGGAATAGATAAAAGACCATGAAAGAACAGGAAGTGCACACATTTCAGATGTGCAGTTTTTATATCTGTCTCTTAGTCCCTAAGAGGACTTCTTACATGGTGTATAATGTTGATTCTGGCCATTGAGCAGAGATAAGGTATTTGGATTCCTACATTCTATTCATTTCACTGGATTTTATTTCAAAAATACAAAATTCTGTTGAAGAATGGAAAGGCAAATTAAAAAAAACCAAAATTTCTTTAAGTCTGGAAAATATCCGGTTACCAAGTAGAAGAAATTCAGAATTTGTTTCTGCCACTTGTGTGCTTTATTTATAAGAAGAGTCATCCTATATGATTATGTTCATGAGGCAGCCATATCAGTTGCTTCAGATTTTGTGGAATAGTTAAATGTTAGATATGAGAATTAACAAATGCATAACACAGGGTTAGGGATGGGTATCTGGAAAACTGGATTTTTCTTTCTTTCTTTAAAGCTTAATTGAACAACCAAATATTTATGTCCACAGCACGAAGCTGCCAAGAATGATCTGAGTGATAAACAAAAAGACCTGGATACTTTCACTAGTAAAGGAAAACATTTGTTAGCAGAACTGAAAAGAGTGCAGAACTGTGACTCTACTGCACTGAAAACAGATATGAACTCCATCGTGGACAAATGGCTAGATGTAAGAATCTGGTGTTTATATGCCAAATACAGTTTTTAAGTTTGGTTAAGCTTGCAATATTCCTATTTTCTTAGGATCTTATAGAACAATTGTTTAGTAAAACTTACTTTGAAGTATAACTCAAAGGCTCAGTCAGAGGGATTTGGCATCCACCTTATGCATAATGTTGTGACATCAATTTGACAGATTTTAAATCATGTCTTTCAGCAATGTATAAATGCTACTACTATAAATTTGCTCAGTGCACAGTTCTGAGCATATATTTGGGCTGAATTCACAGCTAATGCATACCAGCATTAAATTGGACTAATAAGTTAGGCAGTAAATTACATTAAGCTAAACCACAAAAGATATGGATATGTTGAGAAAGACAACACCATAGGAGAGAAACATAACATAAAAGCTAGTTACAGAATCACAGATTGGTTTGGGTTGGAAGGGACCTTAAAGATCATCCAGTCCCAACTTTCCTGTTACAGGCAGGGAAACCTTTCATTAAACCAGGCTGCTCAAAGCCCCATCCAGCCTGGCCTTAAACATTTTCACAGAGGGGCATCTACAATTGTGGCAAGCACAGACCTTTCCCGTGAGAATTCTTTCTCTCTTCTTCTTGTGTTTTGTAAACAAAGATAAAGTTTGGATGTTGTTTGGAACGGTCTCTCGAGATATGGACATTCAAGCCTGGCCAATCGGCCTGGAGGGAGGTTTTGAACTGACCAATCTGGGTGACCTTTGAAAGTCTACATAAGTTGGAATTAATTAAGAAAATACACCTTTTGGGCCACACTGAAGAGCTGGACTCTCTCTCTCTGCTAGCGGTTCAGCAGCGACATACAATGGCTCTGGACAATCAGTTCCAGTGTCTCACCAGCCTTACAGTAAAGAATTTCTGCCTAGTGTTTTACATTTTCACATTTATAATAGCAAATTCCTACATTACATAAGAAAGATAAATGTAGGTTTTTTGAAAGATAAAGTTTATTTGAACATAAAACTCTTCCCCAGTTAAAAAAAAAATACAAATACTTGGAGACACTTTAGATTTGTGTTCGTTTTATGATCTGGGTAACTAAATTGAAATAAGAATTCAGAATTCAGAACTTAGAACTAAATCCAAGAAAATCATTTCACCCAGGCGTACTAATTATTTTTGATGCACTTGTCTTATAACTGTTTGCAAAACAGAGAAGTCTAAAATTAATTTGTGAATGGTATTGATACATTTTTCTTTCCTAAAAGGTGTCTGAAAGACTTGATGATGACATTGACCGACTGAGTGTAAGCGTGTCCCTGTGGGATGACATCCTGAAAACTGGAGATGAATTAGATGGATGGTGTAATAAGTGCATTTCTCAACTGAATGAAGGCATCAACAACTTCAGTAACAGTCAGAGAATGGAGGTTCTTGTGAAAGACTTCCAGGTTCTTACCCATAAATCAGTGATAAAAATGTTCTGTACCAAAATGTCAAGTTATGTCTAGCACATAAATAAGGCTGTTTTAGACCTCTGTGTCCTCTACTGGTGGTACCCTAACCCAGTAGCTAGTATTTCTGTCCTTTTTATTTGAAGGTGTTTGCTTCTGACATAAACAAGAATGGCACATCTTACTAAGTCTAAGCTCCTTTATTATTTTGGCTCTAGCAGTTACATTTGGTTCTAGGCTGAATTCTGTTCCAGTAGAAACTAACAGAAATTTTAGACAACTTCAGCTGAAGTTAAGCAAAAAAAGAGATGTTTCCAAAACCTCATGCAAGAAAGTAGATTCTCCAGACAATAAAAAAGATATGCTGGACTGGATGGCAAATTTTGGTGTCAGGTTCTGACAATTTCAGTTAGATGATGACTTTGTTTTCTGGATAGTGTTAAAAACTCTTTTAGAAATCTAGCCAGTGTTCAGGATGCATTCTGCCTCTATTGGCTCAAAATATACATCTGATCAATCATAGAATGAGCCATATTCTACTTCATTTGAAATAAATTATGTCCTGAAGAAGATTCACAGAGAACATATTATAGTAGTATGATAGAATAGAAAATGTTGATAAATCTGTATTTTGCTCAAGGTTAAGCTTTATCAAATGTCTTATGTAGCAATCAGACCACCTAAATTCATTGCTGTTAAAACTGATTTGGGGTAAAAGCAGCCAGTACCCAAACCAGTGATGTATTTGAAATGCAGAAGGGCCAAAATAGCAGATGTGAGCACTGTGTGTACATTTACAGTCACAGAATATATAGACCATAACACTTTTTTTGTCACTTTTTTTGCAAAGACAAGAGGAAGGACAGTTCAGTGACAGCAGGATCCTGCCCTTTCAGCAATCAGAAATAGATGAGCATGGAGCGAAACCATCAGTGTACCTCTTCTGTGGCCCAAATCAGTTGTCACTTTCTTGACTGACCACCTAATATTATATCCTGCCTAGTGCAAAATACCCCCTAGGTATTCTTCTGGGCATTCAGGACAGGCGTTAAGTTTGGCAATTTAATCCAGCAATCCACTGTTCAATCTTTTAATTGGAATTATCTGCTTGATTTTTTAGAAAATTTGGGCAGTAGGATACTGATACTTCAGAACACCAAATTATGATTTTTCTCTTTCACTTTGATATGATGTGTTTAATAAGTAGAATTTTTTTTATAACTTGGATCTATAAATAAAAGTTCCAGATATGTCAGTGTATTTTTAAACCCCTTTTAAGGTTAAAATCTATTTCTGTGTCTAATTTTTTATCACGACCTCATCTGCTTGTAATAAAAATCAGAGACCACATGTAATATACTCAGCTTGCCTTTAAGTCAAACCCAACACCCCCAGTACATATTTCAAGTCAAGTAAACAACAACATTTTTATCTTTATTTTTCCAGTTTTAACAAATTAAAGCTTTTAGGGCATTTTACATGCTAATAATGTGTATGGTTATTTCAAAGGGGAAAATTTCTCTAAACGGAGTCTAATAATGGAAAAGAGATGGGAGGATTTTAGAGCAGAAAACTATGCTTTTCCCTCTGGTTTCTAAACCTTGTTTACATTTCCTTTCATTTTTGAAATTCATGGAGCATCCTTCTGAAAGTCTAAAAGCTTCTTGTAGTTTGGTATGAAAATCTGACTACATCTCTTTTACAGTCTGAAGTCAAGGATAAAGAACTGAAGCTGGAGCAACTTAGTTCCAAAATTTCAGAACTCAAAGAACTGACCCATAGTCAAGAGCCTCCTGCAGATCTCCAGGTAAAATAATTATATTGGTAATTCATAGATTGTGCTCAAATAACTAAGATGACATTCCTCCTGAAATTTCTGTTTCTCCTGCACTGCCTTTTTTCTTTCATGGTGACAGATACAGCATTATTTATATGTAGCATGGGTATTCTTTGTTCATATTTCTCTAGGTAACCTTGATTTGGTTTTTTTGGTATGAACAGTATGTCACAAAGTAATTGAACATTAAGTTCGTAGAAGCATTTTTAATAAATTAAAATAGGAGAAATAGTTTATAACATAGATAATCAGATATGAGACTACAGATATTCTCTCTACTGCACAACATTAAGCTACATCATGTGTGAGTACATGCAGAGTTTTGCCTCCTTGAAAGAATTGTAATGCAGTAAAATATGCTGATTTGCTTTGTTAACCAAAAAGTATTATTGGGTGGACTAGAATAAGGGCCCTGAACTAGCTCGTACAAGAGAAGAGCAAAATAATGAACACAAAGGTGAATGGTTAAGCTTTTGGCTAGATACTTATTTCTGTGTTCTAGGGCAGTCACAAAACCAAAGTATGACTATTTTGGCAGTTTCAAACAGAAATTATTATTTGAGATTATTAACTTTTAGTGTCAGAATTTTTGAAAAATAAGCCGACCTGCAATTTCCATGGGCAGGGAAATATCTTGATATGTATCAGGTTTTAATGGAAGTTAATATAACACTCAAGCCTTGTCCACATTTTGGAACAGGCTCCTCAGGGAGGTTGTGGAAAAGGAAAAAAATCCACCTGGATGCGTTCCTATGTCACATGCTGAAGGTGACCCTGACTTGGCAGGGACATTGCACTCAGTAATCTCCAGTGGTCCCTTCCAACCCTAAAGGTTCTGTGAATCTTATATATGGTATTGTACTATGACTGATTTGATTTACTTTTATTAGTGATATGTGCTCAGCTAACATTACTATAGATTTGCGTATTGCTGTCTTTGAAAAGGTTAATAGGCAAGATTCTAACTTAAATTTTTGTACTGTCTTCAATTTTCACCTGTCTTATACTGAGATACTTAAAGCCTCAGTGCACTTAAGGCTCACCAACTGATATTTTTTATGGTGCTATTTGAGTGTAGGTCATGCTCTGTATATATGGCAAAATAGTAAAGGAAAAAAATCAAGTGTTTATTTTTTCAGAGGTGGATAATAACTTCAATGGTTTGCAGTCTGGCTTTTTATAAGTTAGTATCCCTTTTTTGGATCACTGTATATCTAACACTGAATGCTGAATGGTTGACATTTTTTATGTATGTGAGTATCTCTAGTTAAAGCTGTAAAGAGAGCAAAATTATCATTATGTATCACTTTCCTCTTTCCATTTTGCCAATAAGCATTTACCATAATAAACATTTTTAGCATTAAATGCCTTAATATGTAACATTTTGGTTTTAGTTTATAGAGTCAGATTTGAGGCAGAAGTTGGAACATGCCAAAGAAATGTCAGAGACTGCAAAAGAGACACTGAAAGATTTCAATACTCAGAAGATGCAATTACAGAAGTTGATTGGTCAGCTGACAGACTGGTTAACTCAAGTGGAAGAGACACTGTTAAGCTGTGCTCGTAACCTGGATCCTGAAGCTCTAAATAAAGTAAAGGTTGGTGCTGAAGAAGATTAATATGCTTCTCCTTATGTAGTGATCTTTGGGATTTTTAATCAGAGGTTTTGCTAAGCTTCATACTTAATTTTTATTTGATAAAAAATACATAGCTCCTGCACAGCTGCTAGAATATTACCAAATAATAAAGTGATAGTTTTTAGGAAGTTCCACCAATGAAAAAAATCTTGATTTATTGACTTTATACAACCTTTTTAGAGGATTTTTATGAATCATATGGTCTTTGTTGTGGCAAGAACAGGTTTTGTTACATCGAACTCCTTGGTCATTACTCCAGCATGTTTGCAAGTGGATTGAATCCCTTGCAATATTATGAACTCATAACACATGACAGTAAAAGGGACTGGTCAAAATTCAATTTTAACACAAACATCTACCTCAGAAGTCCTCCTGAGTCATCATATGTAGCAATTCTTTTTTCTACATCCAAGTGCTCTCTTGACTGCATGCATTTTTGCACATAAATGGAGATATTTAACTGTGAGCATAGTTACTATTGATATATTGGCCAATTCACATTTAATTTTCAGAAAATATTCCTCTTAAGTTGGATGTAAAGTCCCTCTCATTCAGAATCCCTGCCAAATACTGGTGTCATATTGCGTCTCACATGTACCTTCACACTTTGTTGGAAATACCTATTTCTATCCAATGTGCCTTGAAATTTATTTATTTCTAATAGAGTAATAAATAATGAGAAACAGCAGTTTTCACATTTCTATGGTGGGTCTTTAGTTTCAAGGATTCATCCCACTTGGAAAATTCAGGAAACATGATCCAGTGCCTCTTCTCTTCATTGTGTTTGGGATGACTTATAGAGCACAGGAGGAAAGAACATATGGGAATGCTGGAGAAAAAGAAAGTTCTTTTGTTTCTTTATAAATACCTTTATAAATAAAAGTTGTAACTTTATTTCCAGGAAACACAAAAGGACCTTCAGCTTCAGCAAAGCAGCATTGATTCAACCCGTGAGACCCTCAACAGCCTCTGTCGCAAATACCATTTGGTAGAGCTGGAAGCTCTTGGTGGCACTGTCACTTCATTAATAAAGAAGTATGAAGCTGTGAATCTGCTCTCTTCCAGAACACAGGCCAGGATGCAAGAGTCCTTGGAAAAACATTTCCTTTGTGAGTCTTCAGGCTGGTTAATATGAGTGAGCCGTTAGCCCACAGCCATGAGTCATTCTGGAGTCTGCCAGAGTTTCCAGTGATGTCACTTGCAATTACAACTTTATTTTCGTATAAAGCCTCTCAAAAAGTCCTGTTACCAAATGCTTATTTGATAACTGTTATGAAACAAATAATTTTACATAAACACGTAAATGAAATGCATGAAAGTACATCTTTCCTCACTATAAGTATTCTCCTCTATCACATAAATACACTCTGTAAATTTGCAAGAAAGATATGTTTATAACCAAATGGAGGTGTTTATAATATAGAAGTACCAATCTGACGTATTTCCTGGGCTCCCTGAATAGTCAGTGGAGAACAGTAAGAAACTTTTAATTTTATTTATTAAGATCATAATCTAGATTTTATCCAGCATAAAATTGGAACATATCATAGACTGAAAATCGACTGTCAAGGGTAGCCTAGTGAGACTGTTTGAATTTGGATGTTTACAGTGGAAACATCTAATTTCTTGTGAAATTAATCCCACTCCCAAGGTCATTGAAGACAATAAGACTTATAATGTTAGCTTTTGCACACTCTTCCTGAAGGATAAAATAATTGCTTAAAACAGCTGTATAATATTGTGGGTAATGCTGTATCTTAAAAAATATTCTCTTCTCTATACTTTTTTATTAAATAAGACACTATGCAAGAATTCCAGGATTGGTTTTCTGGTGCGAAGGCTGCAGTAAAAGAATCATCTGATATGTCTGGGGACAGCAAAGCCATAGAAGCAAAGCTACATGACTTGCAGGTATAGTGGACAATTAAAAAAAAAATCAGTAATTAGAAATTTGTATAGGTAACCAATTACATCTCTAAAATAATTTGTAGATGCTAACACCCTTGTTGTGTTTGTTTTTAAAAAGGTAGTATAAGAATGGTTCAAGGCAGCAGTATGGGCTTTAGAGGGAATACAGTGAAAACTGTGGTCACTGTCCTGAGAGATCAGAATTTAATTTCTTGAAGGTTTATGTGTAACTATACTGTTCTTTTCCTTTTTGCTTTCTTTCTTTTACTTTTT
Organism: Grantiella picta; assembly: GCA_013397955.1. Lineage (NCBI taxonomy): Eukaryota > Metazoa > Chordata > Aves > Passeriformes > Meliphagidae > Grantiella > Grantiella picta. The sequence continues at coordinate 1,514,899 of VZRM01008172.1, read as the reverse complement.
CTATATTTTATAACACTTATTCAACATTTCAGATGAGTACTGATATGTCAAAGTTTGTATGTACATACTTTTGATGAGACAGAACATAAATAGCAGACACCTATTGTAAACAGCCTAATTCCTGCAGTGTGTAACATCTTCAAGAGACTATTAAAGTATCCAGAGAAAGCCATGACTACCTTGGGATCAAATAAGAAAACTGAGTGCTGTGATTTGTAGCACCACTTAATAAGATTTTATTTGAACTGTCTGCTTAGAAATTCTTCCATAGCTAGACGTGGCTCTCATCTTGTTGGGGAAGTCTGACCATGTCTCATAGAAATACTGCTTATCTTTAGTTATCAAATCTTGTGTGTTTAAACTATATTCTTTCATTACACAGGGTGTGCTGGATTCTATTAGTGAAGGACAGAACAAATTAGATGCTGCCTGCAAGGAAGGAGAAAGTTTATATGGTTGTTTACCCAAACCAGTTGTGAGCCATATTCAGGACCAAATAGCAAAGTCAAATCAGAACTTCCAAGAATTCTTCGACCGTTGTCTGAATGACAAGAAGGCCCTGGAAGCTTGTGCCTCACACCTGGGAAGGTGAGCAATACCAGCAGTCACAGACTGCATGAAGTTGTCAGGCTGCCAAAGTGCAGGGCAAAATAAGAATTTATTCCCAGTTACTCTATTCCTATTTGCTTTTTCCTTTGGAAATATATGAGAGAAATTGAAGTTCTCTGATAAAAACAAAGCAACAGGTCTTGCTCCAAGGGTATTGATTTGGTTAAAGAATGGAAGGTCAGGAGTTCTGTGTATCTTAAAAAACCCCAAGTCAGTAACTGAGATTCCAGTAATTTAAATTCCATTTTCTGGATGGAAAATGTGTGATGAGTGTTCATTTCTGCCCTCGCGTTTGAAGATAAGTGTGCTTTTTACACAGCAAGTGCTTGTTCTGTCCCATTACAAATGGACGTATTTCCTAAGGAGCCAAGAAGAAAACACTCTTAAATTACTGCTTAGGGCTGCAATTCTGGGAGTAAAAATATTTTCAGATCCAACTAGATTCAAAACTGTTGCAAATTGCAAGCAAAGGTACTGTGGCAGTAATGGGTAAAACAGCAAGGTGAGATGGTGTGCGTGCACGTAAGGAAAAGATTTTCAAACTTAGGGCCAGAACTAGTTTTGCTGAGTTTTGGACACTCAAGATTCTGGTTCTCTTTTGCAGAAGAAATTGAAAACACAACACTTCAGGCATTCTACGTGTAAATGCTGACAAAAAGCCCACTATTACCAATTTTTCATTCTTAGACTAAGTCATTATAGGAATTTGAAAAAAGCTTTCTTTTGCTCTTCTAGAATCTAGTAATAAATAAAAGTACTGTCACTTTAAATTTTGGAGGCTTCTGGTCTCCCTGTAGTTCCCATGATTTTGCTGAACATTTTTAGCGAGTTGCTGAATATTTTTAGACTAGTAGTCACTGTGGAATTATGTTTTGTGTACAGCTCTTATTCTTGAAGCATGAAATTGATACCCAGACTTGTGGATATTAATTTTTTCCAACTTTACTCCACATGAGAAATATTTTTTAAGGGAATATTTATCTGCTCTGTAGCTTTGAAGATCAGTACAAGAAGCTTGCCCTGTGGATGCATGACATGGAAGAAAGAATAAGCACAGAAGCATTAGGAGAGAACAAACAGCTTATTTCTGAGAAGAAAAAGGAGGTACAAAAAGTAGAGAAGTTCCTGGAAGAGTTGCTGAATTCAAGGTATATTGAAAATACATTTTCTAAAATACTCTCACTTTTTCCTCCACTAGCACAGAATTAAAATTTAACTGTTGGGGTGAAGTGTGTTTTTGAAAGCTAGAGGAAAGTGTTCAAAATATTCTGTGAAAAGAGGTTGAATGCAGGTACTTCCAGTTCTATCGAATTTCAACCAACTCCAATATTTGGTGTTGATAAAATTTGTATAAATAAAAGCTATCATACTTCATTAATAAATGTAAACTGAAAATATAATTTTAAAAAATAAATGTTAAAAATCTTGCTTTTAAAAGCAATCCTGAAAATCACATTTATCATTATATCAATTTAAAAATTTTCTTTCTGTCCTGTAACACTCATATCCAACCAGATTAGCAGAATCCTCTTTCCCATACAGCTTGCTTTACAAAAGAGCTCCAAAATACCTGCATTAGCTGTGAAATCTTCCTAAAATTCAGAATTAGCCAATAGATGATGAAATAATTGCCATCTTGAGTACAGAGTGTTTTTTTCAAATTCTCTCTTTATTATTAGGTAGGTAAAAATAGAACAGAAATAGTAGTCATTTGTCCAAGTCTCACAGCATGTTAAAAAGAAACACCCAGTCACTCCCTATCGCCTTGAGACTGATGCAAGACATTTTGCGCTGACGTAAATTCCCTGTAGTCACCAGGTATCAGTATCAGGCAGGGCGATCAAGTAGATTGGGATTAACTGAGGCTGTATAAACCCAGTTTTAATCCCTTTTACTGACCCTTGTACTGAACCCCGCAGTCATTGTCTAATCCTGGATGACCTTTCCATCATGCCTTCCTACCTGTCAAAGACTACAAACTTCTTAGAAGCCTTGGCAGGTACAAAACGGTAGCAGTTCACGTAGAAATGGAAAGTTTGAGTGCTGAGAAGAAAATTAAGGTAGCTTTTCATTTAAATGTGCAACACAAAGATTTCAGTGTGATCATTCTGAGCACCACAATCTGCAAAAAATGGCACCGTATACAAGAAAATATATTAATCAATTTATTGTATTGCTTATATTATTTCAGTCTTTCCCAGCTAATTTTTTTCTGTTAACTGTGCGTGCTTATCACTGGTAGAGTAAGTGATTATGTCAGCAACTTTCATAACTTCTGGCTATAATAATAAATGCTTTCTGAAACTGGTTTTCAATCTCATTATTTTCTTTCAGGGAATCTTTTGATCAGCTGTCCCAAATGGCACAGACGTTAAATGATGAAGGCCACGGTGCAGGGAGGGAAGTGCGTCTGGCTTCTCAGCATCTCACCAATTATCAAACCATGGTCAAAACTGTCAAGGAGAAGCTGAGGACATGTCAGCTTGCACTCCAAGAGCATCTCACTTTTGAGGAGGCATTGCAGAGTATGTGGACATGGGTGAAAGAGGTTCAAGATAAACTGGCATCATCACAGAGCACTCTTGGAAGCAAAGCCACCCTGGAAAGAAGACTGACACAAATTCAGGTAAAGAAGGACACAACTAGATATTACACATCTAATAGTGGGTGTGGTTTACATCAGTCGAAAAAGTGTGGTTTTATATTTTATTCTTTCTATGGCTGTGAAGAAGAGAATCAGAGGTTAAGGTGACCTTGACAGATTGGGATGGGAGGTAGAAAAAACAGGATGAAGTTTAATAAAAACAGGTGTCAGGTATTACATTTCATATGGAATAATCAACTATGAAAAATGAGTATTCTGGTCCCAGAAAGTCTTCCAGTAGAGGGGAAGCCGTGGAATAATTAACAGAGAGAGGCTGTGGTGTGTCTGTCACAGGCCTTCAGGAGGAGATTGGATAAACATCTCCTAGGAAGGTCATTAGGAGATCTGCCATGGGCTTCCTTGAGGTTTCTTCTAGCTGAGATGTGCTGTCTTACTGTGCAGTGCTAGACTTACTCATTATCTACTGCAATGTGAGCAATATTTTAGGTTGACCAATGCAGTTAAAAAACCTGTATAGCTGTGGGAAAAACTGCTGGATCACTAGCACATAGCAAGGTATAGGCCCTTAGAAGAAAAGGTGCCTAGGAAATCATGCTGGATATGACTACTAAGGATGGATGAGCTCAGAGAAGATGATGTTCACTGTTGAAAGAATAACAGCTCCCATTTCTCATCAGGTTACATTTGATATTTTGACCTGTTTTGCCTCACAGGAGATCCTCTTACTCAAAGGTGACGGTGAGGTTAAGCTGAACATGGCCATTGGTAAAGGAGAACAAGCACTTAAAAGCAGCAATGAGGAAGGACAAAAAGTGATACAAACAGAGCTGCAGACGCTGAAGGATGTATGGAATGACATCATCAGTACCTCAGTGAACTGGCAGAGGTAAGAATCCCTGGAAAACACAGGTCAGACCCTGCCAGCTCTGCTTACAGAGAGTGGTACCTTATGGCATGTGGAAGTACATTCATTCATTACTGGTATGTGAGGGGAAATTTGAATTATCAGAAAGAATCAAAATTGCCTGGAAAAAATACACCCTTCTACTAAAAAAAGATGAGTTGACCCGATGAGATCAATCAAATTTCATATGAGATGGTACTTCATAATAATTTTAAAATTAATAGAAATCATACAAATTCATACAGAGAAAAATGTAGAAAGTACTTTCTGAGTTATTGAGTTTGTACTTGGGCAAGACCAAGAACGTGACAGATATTTACGTACCTTTTCCATACATAACTCAGGGAAGGCTTCTCAATTTGGGTTGTGATTATGTTTTTTAATTAAAAAAATACAATCCTAATATCAGTCCAAATAATCTTTCTTGCATATTAAGCTGATTTCATCTTGTCTTAAACTGGATGGAAGTGGAAAGTGTTTCTTATTGCCTGTGTGAAACAATTTTATATATCTGAAGGCCTCCATCATCTCTGTTCTAGACAGACTGATGTTTCTCAGTTTCTCTGTAGTAATACCTTCTGGGCCTCTTCATACTTGTTTCTTATTCAATAGATTGAAGGCTATCACTAGTTTGTCTACCTTTGTTCTTAAAATATAATAACTGAAAGTGATGCCACTTTCTTAGTTGCATCAAAATTGTAATAGAATTGTATGTAGAAAATGATAGTGGGCTGTCTTTAAGATGTTGCTCAAATGTCACCCAATTTTTATCATAAAAAATTATTTAGATTTGGTTATACCATTGCATTTTGAGTGAAATCCTTACCACACTCTTGTCTATATTTAAGTCCAGTGGGATGAGAATTACATTCCTCAACATGAATCCCAGAGAAGTATGGTGATCTACTAGGAGGAGCAATATATAACAGAATATTTCATATAAATTGTAAATGAGACTATAGATAATGGATTTGTTCTTTCAAAACTTGCCAGAATATCTCTTAATTGACAGTAATTTCATAGGCTGCTGCATATTTTATTACTCGGATCATGAAGAACTCCAGTAATATTCCGTATTTTACTTTGCTGAACAGACACTGAAATTTGCTTTTCATTAGTCTGAGACAGATAGATTGCCCATGTAACCTGTAATAGGGAAGCAGCTATGTTGGTTGTACAAAGTGGCCCAAAAGACACAGGAATTCTCAGATAACTAGGATGCAAGTTGATACAGAAAACAAAAGCATGATGAAGAAAAAAGTATATTCTGAACCTCTCATGCATGGCTACAGACAGTGTCACAATTAAGGTATAAGCAGCCTTTTTTTTTTTAAAACTGGTCAAAAGTTCTCATCTGCACTTTGTTTCTTTCAATGCAAGGTGCCTAGATGCTGTCATTAGCCAGTGGAATGACTATCTGGAAAGGAAAAACCAGCTGGAACAGTGGTTAGAGAACTTGGATCACAAAGTAGAACAGCCTTTAGAACCACAGATTGGTCTGAAGGAGAAGTTTGCTCAGCTGGACCATATCCAGGCTATAGTTTCTGAGACAGAGGATCACTCGGGTGATTTACAGCAACTCATTGAAAAAGCTGTGGAACTATATGAAAAAACAGGGGATGATTCCTTTGGAGATGCAGCTCAAGAAGAACTAAAAACACAGTTTAATGACATCACAACTGTAGCCAAGGTAAGATAAGTACCTCCATTTCAAGTAAGTGAAATGTTCAGACATTGTATATATAGCTTAAAAAATTTGATTTTTGTAGTTTTTAAATAACTAAAGGATTGACTGTGAATAATCTTGCCTCTGATATAGTTGAGTCTAACAAAGAAATGGAATATAGTTTACTAAAATTTAATGGAATTAAAAAATGGTACTTTGAGTTGAAATTGGTAGGATTATGATTTTTGAAAAGTGAAGGCCATATATTTTGTTCCTAGTTTCTTATATACAACAGTATTCCTGATATTCTGACACATTTAATTTCATCTAATTCTTTTTCATCCATTCCTAGCATTTTTTATTTTTTTCTTTACCTAGAAAGGGAAGAATAAAATGCCTCCCTGAGCAGGAAACATATTGTCAGAGAGAGAAATCCTATTGTCAAAAAGATATATGTCCATATTTTGTGGTGTTTCAAGCCACTAAGCACTGCACATGCTATACAGGTATTCTGTTTGGTTTCTAAGGAAAATATGTGAGCTCACTGAGACCTTCTGCCAACCAGATCATGAGAGTGAAACACTTTGCCTCCACTCTCCCCTTGTACTGGTGCTATGATTGGTGTGAGTGATGTAAACAGAGATGCATGGTTTCCTTTCCTGGGGCTCTTTAGCTTCCCTAGGAGGTTGTTTTGGTTAGAGTCAGGTGCATGTGGACATTTTCTTACCCTGTTGCTGCATAAAATCTATTAAGTTATAAAAACTTCGAGTATTTACTTTAGGTCATCTTGGTTTAGCACGTTCCCATCCATTGTCTAGTTTGTGTGACGCATTCTGAGATATTATGATGATTATTTTCAGAGGAAATAGCAGATCTTATTAATGTAACTTAATTTTTAATAGCATTTGTTGAATGTTGAGTTACTCAGACTTTAAAATAACTAGTTTAGTTGGTAAGTGTTTTAGTTTGAAGCTGGTTTCAACACATTTCAATCTAGATTAGAGTATCCACACATGGGTAAAAAGCTATTCGATTAGCTCATTTCACTTTTGATTAGTTTTGATAAACATTCATTAGTGTTATCTCAAAAGAATATAACAATTCCACTCAGTCAGAACAAAGGCAAATCTCAACCACCACATTCTTTCACAGTAAAATGAACTGATCCCCCTTTAAGCTTACATTAAAAAGCTAAGATGGAGCCAGGAAGCAGGAAGCACATACCTGTGTCAGGGAAAGTGTTCTCCAGGACTGCAGGGCAGGTGGCTGGGGACAGCCACCACTTCTGATGTGATGGTCAAAATGGGACTCAGTGCCATAAGAACCTTTTGCACTTTGGAACAGACAAAATTCTTGTTTGTGATCTTCCTACGGGACATCTCCATGACACTGCTTAGCGTTTGTAGAGCTTCTAAGTAAGAGCTGTGTTTCTGGCAGCAATGCTGCTCCCTGGGAGTGCTCATGGGTGATCTGCAAGACTCTCTCCAGGGTGTATGGGCAAAAGCACGCCAGAGTGACAGAGCTGCAGCATTGGTATCTACTAAACTTTACTTTAGATTGTGTTAAGGTGTTTTTGCATGCATTTTCAGAAGGCTTCTGCTCCAGAGAAAATGCTTGTCCAGACCAACCAGAAGCAAACCTTTTGCAGTGTTTTGGTGCCACAAGCTATTGTCTATTCACTATTCCAATGCATGCTCTAGAGTCAAACCAGCACTGCATGCTTAAAGCCAGTACAGTATTTAAGTACTTTAATGGTCTTTTTTTTTTTTTTTTTTTCCATCTGAATGATAGGAGAAAATGAGGAAAGTGGAAGATATCGTGAAGGATCATTTGCTCTATCTGGATGCTGTGCATGAATTCACAGACTGGCTTCATTCTGCAAAGGAAGAGCTTCACCGCTGGTCAGATGCATCTGGAGATACACCAACTATACAGAAAAAGCTGGCCAAAGTCAATGTAAGTGAGCTTGCATGATTTCTTCTGCAATTCAGACCCTGTGCTTTAAGAAAACCAGTCACACAGTTGTAGGATCTTGCTCTTTGTTTCTTTGAAATTGTGATTACATTTCAGTAAGCTGAAAACAAGCTTTTTAAACTGTGCTTTGTTTTTGACTCCCTTCTCATATTAACAGATGGAGTAAAAGTATAATCAGACCTAAGTTAACCACAGCACACATGGAAACAATTTGCAAGAGCGGATGCCCAGTGGCATCACAGAAGAATGTGCCTTAGCTGATTAATGAATACTTCTCTGTTCATATCCCCAAATATGCTTTCTCCATGGGCACAGTTACCTAAATCAGAGACAACCTTTCCTGCTTTGCATGAAATGGAGATGTGTAAAGCAGCACAAGGACTGGTCTCCTGAAACATGGTAGAAAATGTATGAGTTGCCTCCCTGTGTATACTCTCCTTAGCCTGGCACCTATTCTTAGCCATCTAACAGCTTAAGAAATTTGTATATTCCTGAATGCAACATTAAAGCAAGCTACATATTTTGCCCGTGCCTGATGTTTATATTCAGATATTCATGGCAGCAACATTTTACTCTGCTCTTAAACATGAGAGAGCGGGACAGTGAACTTGAATGCTAGATGAAGATTTAGGATCCCCAAGATCAAATTGCAGGTTTTTTGTTCACTCTTGGGTAATTTTCAGTCTCCTTTCTGGTCAAACTCCTGATTTGTAAAATGGGAAAGAGAGGACATAGCAGTGTCTAGTCCATAAGAATGAGAGAAGAAATAACATGACTGTGTTTGGGATGGTACTTATACATTCTCCAGTTTCTTAAGCTGGAAGCTCTTAAGATTTCCTTGTATGAGTTGTGTGAGATTGAACTAGGACACTATAGAAAGAGTTTAGCTCTGGAAACAAAATCAAAACCAAATACTCAGAAAAAAAAAACAAAACCAAAAAACCAACCAATAAACGAAACCAAATACAGAAAAACACATGGTCAACCAATTCTGGCACATCACAGGTCATGGGCAGGCTGTAAACTTCAGCTGAATTTTTGAGACTGCTGCAAGCAGCTGCACACTAGCGTTTCTTATGCAGAAGATCACAACAAAGTCGCCACGCTCCGCATCTCAACCTAAATGGCATTTTCCACATCTAAAATACGTTCATTCATTCTTTCTTTCGCTCTCTCCAGAGCTTAAGACGGTTTCAGAACCGCTCTTTAATCCCCACACTGCAAGGCCCGCACACTGTCGACTGCGCTTTACGCCCCCGGTTCCCAGACCGCTGCTGTCGGGGAGCCGCGGCGAGGGGTGGCGGGGACGGGACGGGACGGGACGCGGGCCCCGGGCAGGCTACGCCATTGGCGGCGGCGGCGATGTGGCGGGCCCCGGGTTACCATGGCAATGTCGCCCTGCAGGAGCTGGTGGAGTCCCGGCAGAGCGGCGCGGGCCGGCTGAGCCGAGTGGAGGCGCTGGCTCCGGCCGCCAAACGCGGCACGACGGCGGGCGGCTGCCAGCTGCTGGCGGCCGAGATGCAGGCGCTGCAGGCCGACTGGCGGCAGTGGGAGGAGAGCGCCCGGCGCAGCCAGGGCGGCCTGCGGGAGCTGCTCAGCCAGATGGCCCTGTCGGAGCGGGAGTTCGCGGCGCAGGCCGGGCGGCTGGAGGAGGCTGTGCAGCGGCTCGGAGCGCAGCTGGCCGCCTGGGCGCAGGGGCTGGCTCCCGCCGACAGCCGCAGCACGGACGCCGAGGTGGTGGAAAGCTGGCGCAAGGAGAAAGTAAGGGCATGTCTCTTTCCCCGTAGCAGCTTTTCCGCGGTAGATGTGCGGTCAGTGCGGGCGGGAAACTTCCGCCAAGCGGGACTATCGCGTACGTCATCAAATCGGTGCTTGCGGAAGGTATTTCTGTGAAACCCCAACTTTCCAAACTCTTTGTGTCACTGTGATCACGGCGAGCGGTGTTGGCGGAAGATGTCCCTCCCCTTGGCCTCTGCTGCACCAGGCTTAGCGAATGCTGCCTGGATTTTAGGTGATAAAGCCAGGGCTTGCCCCTGGGGCAGAGCCAAGGAGCTGGCACAGCGGCTAGGGCTGCGCTGCCAAGTTGCTCCGTGCTCCGAGCCAGAGCAGCACTTGATGGAGGAGATGTGAAGAGTTTCCGAAAAGCCACTGGAGCCATTTATGACCTACAATCTGTAGGAACGTATGTGGCTGATACTCTCCTTTTCTTGAAATGTCCTCTACGTTATGCACGTTGAGATCCTGTCCAATATTTAAAGAAGTTAATTGGAAACTGGTATAATTGCTAATTGCTTCGCTTTGGAATGCAGTGGAGTTTAGAGAAATAGAGGCTGTTTCTGTTCGTGATTGTGTCCTAGCAAAAAATTCCCCATGTGTATATCACACACCCCCCATGTAAATGTGTACACATATTTGTAACAATCAAGATACGTGTTTGTAAGTATTTCAACCACAAAGAATCACAGCTGTTGATGAAAGATACAGAGTATTTCTCTTTCAGTGTAGTGTTGTTATAAAGCACTTTCAGTAAAGGGAGAGAGGTGTGTATTGCCTACTTTCTGACCCCTTGACTGAAGTCATGTTCAAGAAAACCCCAGAACCTTTTCTTTGAACTGAGATCATTAATCTCCTTCTCCAGGGTCTGTGCCAAGTTATTTCTGTGGCTTCCTCTTTCACAGAATTCCTTGCATGAATTTATGAAATCTGCTTGCTTGAGTGCCATTATGTTTCTGCAGAAGTAACAAAGATGACATTAAGATGAAGCAAAGAATGGTACAAATATGCAAAGTGTACCATGTATATATGTTTTTAAAAAGGAAAGGGAAACATGGGATTGTTATCAACACACCAGGCATTTTTTATTTCATAAATGGAGAAGTATTAAATTAAAAGATTATTGCTTTTATTAGTAGTATATCTAATATGTATATACTGTGGCTCTGTGTAACAATACTTTATTTAGATTAGACAGCTGTAAACTTTGACTAATGAGGAAGATGCAGAGGCATCTCAAGATGTAACTATGTACAGCCCTACTATGTAATTTTATTTATAGTTTGAGGAAATGTGACAGTAATCCTTCCATTTTTGGACCCCAGGGAAAGGCCCTATTGTGAATGTCAAATAGCACTGCAGTTTCCATTTCTATTGTCTCCCAGTGATTCTGTTGCCATGTTAGCCAAGGCCACAAATTAAAAATGGATTTCCTAATTCTCAGAATTTGCAAGATCATTCTCTTACTCTGTTATATTCAAGCTCTTCCCCTAGGTATGTGCAACATTAGAGCAACAGATTTTGCACTTGGAATTCAGCAAATTATTTTGGTAGTTATCAGATTCAATATTAAATCCATGTGGCTGCAACAGTGATTTCACTGTATGGAAAAATATCATAGTTAAATTTACCCTGTTTTGCAAGTTACTGCTCCTGTTTGTTAATAGGCTGTTCCTAAGGCTATTCTGTATGTAATCAGAATAACCTTTTAGTAGTTATTGAGGTAGATTATTTGCAACTGAAAATTTGTGTTGAAAATTGGCAGTTCTAAACCTTATGCTAGTCTTAAGATGTTCTTCCTTTACATAAAAAAAAGGACTGTTAGTATTTCATTATGGTGACGCCTGCCCTTGGCAATTTGTGACATCCTGGGTTTAAGTAATGTCCATTGTGTTGTTATTTCTAATGCATTCCCAAAAAATGGTTTCAGTGGTTTAAGGTCAAGTAACATAAGCAAAAAGTATTTTAAGGTTTTTTCCTAAGCATTATTGCTCTTACATAATTACTTCAAATGCTACTTTACATGGCATTAACATGAAACAAGCGACTATTTCAAGTATCTGTTAATCATGATTGAAGAGATTTCTGGTGTATGAGTGGCTTAAAGAAGATAGTCCCTAATATGATAATGAATAACGTAAATCAGGGGAGTCCTGAAAATCTGCTGCAGCAAAATATAATTTGTACTTTTCCGGATCATTCAATTTTGGGCTGAACTCTTTACTATGTATATTTTCAATCATGCTCTTTTTTCCCCCTGAATACATATGTATACACATATATATAATATATGTATCTTCAGAAACGTGGTTTGGGAACATACCTATCTCCCACTTCCAGGTCCCTGTTCAAATCTGTCTTCGCCTTCATATGATCTGTCTCTTAAATTTAACTTGGAAGTTTCTTCCAGACTGGCACTTTGGCCAAATTATTCTCTAATGCCAAATGCTCTGGTCTGCCTGCACTGCAGAACCTCTGCTGTTAGTCTGAGAGGAATGTCTGAGGAATTTAGTTCCTAGTGAGGTGAGGAGCCAAGTCTGCACTGCTCGTTATGCTGGAGTAGCTGGCAGGATTCTGCAGTGGAGATGCTGTGGACATCATCAAGCACTGTTTTTGTTGGAGCACTTATCACACCTCTCCCTCTGACACAAGCCAAGCCAACAGAATCTCTTTTTTTGTTATTGTTGGTTTAGCTGTCTCCAAAGCAAGAACCTTTCCAGTGCATCAGGGACAGGCAGTAACCCAGTTAGTGTCACAGGATTGTGAGCAGCTGTACTTGTACCTTATGAAGTCATCTGTGAAAGAGTTGAAGCTGATAAAAAGCTTTGTGTGTAAATTAACTTTTTGGATACAGTTCAAAATGGTTTTTATTGAACATGTTAAACTCAAGTCAACGGGATAGTTATATAAACATACATAATTTGCTATTCCCTAATAATATGTACTTTTATAGGTGTACAGCTAATTGACAATTCTATAGCTCATTTATTAAAATGGAAGTTGCACCTTAAAAGAACATTTTGAGGTAAGGAAGTTGAGGCATCTAGGAATTTGGTCTCTAGAAGCTCATAATTTTAAATAAGGTTCTGTAGACTTGACTGCTAAAATACTCGTCAAAGTAAACATATATAGATCATAAATCAATGAATTTTAACTCTGGTAAACTTTGATTTAGAAGTTGTATGTTTTTTTCGTATTTACTCACCAATAGTTTTCCTTTATTTTGTTTTAACAGGAAACATTGGATGCTCTAGTAAAGTCTGAACAAATGACAGATGAGATCAAAACTCAATTGAATGATCTTTGTAGATTTTCCAGGGATTTAAGTACTCATTCTTCAAAAGTTTCAGGGTTGATTAAGGAGTATCACAGGTACACATTCATCTTGTTTATAGTTAATCTCACGTGTGTGGGGGGGTGAGCTGTCTTTTAGGGAATCATTAATTAGAACTTTAGATCTAGAGACGGAGGTATGCAATAGTTGGAATCATTATTTTGATTTTGGTGTCAACAGAAGCTATACAAAGTAGTAATTTGATTTTTTGAGGTTTTTTTTTCTTAAAACCAGGCTATGCCACTAAACTCCGCTGAAACTAAATGTACTTCTATACCTGGCTTAGTATGGGAGTCCTAGTGAAAATGTGAGGTAGCAGTATGTCCTGTTTGTCTGAAGAACAAGCTATACCAGCTAGTTGAGATATTTTTCTTCATATTGTCCTTCAGATTATTCTTACTTGATTATTTGGTTTCTTGAAACAGGTTTCTTGAAACAGGAGCTAGCTAGGGAAGGTAGCATTTGCTTGCTTTCTTGCTTTCTCTCAAGTCACTCTCTCTGATTTACTTTGGAGTGTGACACCTGCAGTTCAGACACAAGGTTCTGTTGTTTCTTGCAGGGGATTATAGCTTCTGGCTTCTGTAGCTGCAGAAGGATGTGATGACTCAGATTGATCCTTTATAACCTTGTGGACTTAACAGAGCCACAGAAGTTAGAATTTTAATCTCTGTAGTCCTGTGCCCTCTCCCTAGAGAGAGAAAGGGGCTTGCAGAATACGTTCATGCTTAGGTGCACTGAGTCACTCTCTGGAAACACTTGTACCTGTCATATCTGTGACAGCTATGTCCCAATTTACATGCTTCACTTTTGAGAACTGAAAGCTTCTAATGGATTTCCTGGTGCCTCAGTTAAGTGCATAAATTTGGTAGGAGGAATCCAGGTTAACCTACCCTTACCATTGTGTTTCAGAGAAGAAAATAATAGCATTGTCACCTAACAGAGTCCTGCCTTTCCTCCCTCCCTCCCTCGCTTTCTTCTTCTTCCCTGATGTGATAAACCCAGCCTCTGCCTGCAAGCTTCAAAAGGATGTCAGAGCAAAGAGCAGATCTTGCAGCAAAGATTTCGGACGGCTTTCAGGGATTTTCAGCAGTGGCTGGTCAATGCAAGAGTCACCACTGCCAAATGCTTTGATGTGCCTCAAAATATCAGTGAAGCTTCAGCAAGTCTGCAGAAAATACAGGTAACTTTATAGCAGTAAAATACTAGTCTAAGGGAGACCAAATCAATTTCATGTTCAGCTCAGATTTATTTCTTTGATTAATTACTATTTTTTGTTAATAATATTATTAACACTAAAGGTGACTCATTGCAAAGAAATAAACAGTTACTTTTTTTCTTCGTTAATCTGTTTTGTTTAATTTAATTGTTAGGCTACAGTTTGTAAGTAGTTATGTCTCATAGTAGTTTTCCTTGTCTGTTTCTTTCTTATGATGGGAAAAAAAATCTGCTTTAGGTGGGAGAGTGTTGTAAAATCATAATGATACCAGAATCAAGTCTTAGTACCTGGAATTATTTCACAGTTATGTGAATATTTTTCATCATGTATGAAAGTGGAGCCCTTATGGTGCAAGACCAGAGTTAAATTGTATGCAATGAGAGCAGGCATTTAAAATGTATATTTTCATATAAAACTAAAATAAGCCCAAACAGTTCTGTGGAAAGGAATGCAAAGTGAAAGTATATTTTATGAAATCAATTGAAAGAAATACTTTTATTAATAGAATATATCTATCATTTTAACCAAAAGTAACAAAACGAGAATTATTTAATGAGGCTGTTATACCTTTAGTTAGATAGTATAAAAGAAGAAATTCGTATCTGTTTCTCAGAAAACACCAAAAGCCAAATCACTTCCTCCTCATTTTGGTAAATTCACTTTATGTTGCTTAAGTGGTTTACTTAAAAGGACAAACAATGCTGTATTAATGTCACATATATGCACCATAATGAGAGTATCTGTAGAAGGTGGAAAAGTCCTGGTAATTTTTTTTACATTAAATATAAATGTTTTAGCAAGGCTGGGCTTTTTTCCAACAGTGGTAATTGTTACTGTTTTTTATCACTGCAGCCTCCTTACAATGTAAGACCAAAGCTTATTCTCCTTCTCTGTGAAAGCTTCCTTAGGTGAAATAAACATTTTTTGGGCTGCCTTAGGACTTCTAGAGGTGTCTTGGTAACGTGTATAAACTTAAAATTTTATTTTTCTTAAAATTTAACATTCTGTCTGTTAGCACATTTGACGCCATTAAGTCAGCAATATCTTTAACATAGCCAGAACCTATAGTCCAACTAGCTCAAAGTTAACAGGCCCTTCGCATTCTCTACTAAGATCTCCAGTGTATCACAGAATCAGAACCTCACTGTGATATAATTTTGGTGTCGAGCCTGTTACTCCTGAACATGGGTGTAACGTAATGATTATGTGTATTACATAATCATGGTAGTAACAGTTTAAAATGTTGCTGTATAAGAGTGCTAAATTTCTTAGAGTCCTTGTCAAGGTTTGATCCTGACTAAACGCCAGGCACCTCAACTCTCTCTTGCTACAGGAAAAAAACTATAAAAAATACACACCAATCTCATGAGTCAAATGAGATAGGACACTGGTTGGTAGGAGGACGCACAGAAAAAGAAAAAAGGGCAAACAGGCTCTAAGCTTAAAGTTGCAAAAAAGTGATTTAATTACCTAACAGAATTGGAAGATAAATGCAAGGCGAAAATACACTTTTCATACACTATTTTGTTCACTTCCCCCCCCCTTACGAACCTATAGTATTCACCC